>JAWWEV010000134.1:9598094-9619646 GCA_035583235.1 Hafferia zeledoni
CTTCTCCAGGCTAAACACCCCCAGCTCCCTCAGCCTCTCCCCACAGGACTTGTGCTCCAGTCCCTTCACCAGCCTTGCTGCTCTTCTCTGGATCATCAAGGCATTTAAAATTTCTGTGTGTTGTTACTTACATTTGCTTGTGCTTCAAGTGTTGTTTTTGTTTTGTTTTAATGTGGACCTTAAAAGTTTGAAAGCATTTCAGTTCTGAATTTTTTTTTTCTAACTTCAGTTTCAAGCTGCAGTCTGTTTCGGACAGAAAGATGAGCACCTGGAAACAATAGTCACATGTTAAGCTGATGTGCTGAGCTTTATGGATTATTTCTTTTTATTTTTTCCTTTTATGTGTGCTTTGATACTACAAACCACAGTGTGGTCCCAGTTTAGGCATTATATAAGCTGAAGTTAAGATGTTCATCACAGAAGGGTTTGATTCCAACAGATACACTGCAGAGAAGGGTTTCTTTGTCCTGTTTTTGGTGGTGGTGGTGCTATCAAGTGTGGTTTGGCTTCTTCCTACTTTTATGTAGTACCTCAGGAGGCAGTTAACATCACACTGAGAGCAAACTTTGGGGAAGGTGACATTATTTTTGGCAATAACAAAAATCACATCAGCTGAGAGTTCTACTGTGAAGCAGCACGTATTTTGTGTTATTTTCAAGGGAAGGTGCTGTTGCCAAGACTTCAGCATTTGTTTTGATAAAAATCTAAAAAAAAAGTACAGTCTCCAGTAAACTTTGAGAAATTTGTATTTTTTATTGAGTTGTGCCATCATTCTTCCTGGCCTCACTCAGGAGCAGCTTTGAAAGCCAAAGTTTCTGAAATTGTGTAAATGCAACAGTTTTCTTCCACAAAACTTCTCAGTAAGATTAATTCAGAAGAGTAGATTTCTGTGTTCATGTAGCTCCCCTCGCTGCAGGTGGATTTGTTTTATTTTCCAACGTGAGCAATAAACCATTTTGTTCTCTCGTTGTCCTTCAGATCCAGCTGTGGGACACGGCGGGCCAGGAGCGCTTCAGGAAGAGCATGGTGCAGCACTACTACAGGAACGTGCACGCCGTGGTGTTTGTGTATGACATGACAAACATTGCCAGCTTCCACAGTCTGCCCCTGTGGATAGAGGAGTGCAAACAACACCTCCTGGCCAATGACATCCCACGGATCCTGGTTGGGAATAAATGTGACCTGAGAAGTGCCATTCAGGTGCCCACGGACCTGGCCCAGAAGTTTGCTGACACCCACAGCATGCCCTTGTTTGAGACCTCTGCCAAGAACCCCAATGACAATGACCATGTGGAGGCCATATTTATGACACTGGCTCACAAGCTTAAAAGCCACAAGCCATTAATGCTTAGTCAACCCCCAGATCATGATGAGATACATATGAAGCCTGAACCAAAACCTACCACGTCCTGCTGGTGTTAGACCACACTGTCACTGCCTGTCACCTTGTCTTGCTTGCAAGTGCTTCAGAATTACAGTCTTGGCAAAGTTCCAGGTTTTGGTAGCAATTACAGCAAACCTCTTTAGCACTTTAATGTGGTTTTTTTTGTTTTGTTTTCTTGTGTAGATGTGCCCATCTCATGCTCCTGCACTTTGTAATTGTACTTTCTGAATTACTGAAGTTTCACTATAAGTACATAGGAACATACACTTTCAAGTGAAGTTTTGGCAAAGTAATTCTACTTGAGTTTTTGCTGTCTGAGGTTGTTTTTGTCACTTGTGGTAAGGTTATAAATAGTAAGCCAGTTTACTAACATGTTTGGTTGCTGCTTGCATTGGAGTAATGTAGGAGAAAGAGCATTTTTTGACAGCCAGGGAGCTTGGGGTTTGGGTCAGCAAGTGGGGAGATCTTTGCCATATGAAGGAATGTTTGGTGACTGCTCCCAAATTAGTAGCAGGTACCTTTTTATTATAGAAACCAAAACCAGGACTCTCATATTTGGGCTGCCAGTGTAGGTGCAAACTGCCAGCTTTTGGCCTGTCATGCCACTGGGAACTTTGTTTCTTCGTGGCAGTGGTGAGGGAATTGGCAAACTCGCCCCTACCTCTGGACTATTGTTTTATACTTAAAACTTCATTAATTTTTCGTAAGTAGCATGTGGTACTAAACTATGCATTGCCTCTTATGGAAAGTACTGTAGCACAGGATTTGGGGTAAATTTGGGGTTCTGATTGTCCATAATTCCTCTGACCTTACTGAACCTTCAATGGGGACAGACTTCTGACGGTGCTCTATTTGAGTTGAGTGTCCCAGGGCAAGTAAAAACACCCAAGCAAATAAAAGGTTGAGTGAAGTTGGCCAAAGCAGAGTGATTTTCAAAGGTGGGGTTTGGGAGGATTTTAGTGACAATGAGTGCTGCTCAAATACCTGGAGAAACCAACTTGACAACATATTTCAAGGATGGAATGCCTAGGACAAAATGTTAAGAATGTAGGACTTTATTAAAATATTTTACAGATTTTTGAGCTAAAACCTGCTGTGTAATGTCATACCTGTATGTGGGACCTCCTTGGCATTGGTAGTGTGAGTTACAGAGATCAGATGAGGGAAATTACTGCTCTTGAACCATCTTTTTTTCCTGTGTTCTGGTTGTTTCATCTGCTTTTTTTCAGTTCTGTGTGAAGGTCAAGTTTTATAATAAGGTGATAAATAAAGATGATAAAAAGATGGTAAAAATGGTGCTGAGTTGCACATAATTGCATAAAGCCAAATGTGAGCCATAGGATGCAATCTATGACTTCATTCACAGGCCATGTCAAACCATGTTACGTGGCTTAGTTTTTGAAGGAATTGAAGTATAGATGAAGATTTTTAAATTTTTTTTAATGTGTAGCCTGTGCTGCTGACAGGAAACTAAGTGGAAGGGCCAGTTCAGAAGCTGCCACCTTAGTGATTGCATTAGAAACAAATCACTGAAACAAGATATCTAATATTCTGTAAACTGTTATGATTGTTAAGATGTAATTTCATGTCAGTTTAGACTGACAAAGATGCATTGACTTTTTTCTAGGTCTAATTCGGTCTAATATGATTAAGATATTTTAAAATAATCTAAACAAAACATTATACAATAAAGCTGCTTCAGCTGTGACAGTATTTTTGCTTAGGAAGCACTTGTAAAAGGGAGCTTTTGTATTCACTCTGAACCTTACATGCCTAGAATTTACAGTCCTTTCAGAAACAATCACATTTTTAACACTAGTGTCCTTAATGATTTTTTAAGAAATAGATTGATCTTAAATTTACGTGTATATTATTGTAAATAAATATGGTTTACAGTCCTTTTGGACAGGTTTGTTTTTCACTCATGTCCTTAATCCTTTTTGTCAGAAAAATCCATTTTAATTATTTGTTTACTAAATGGGTCAACAAAAGTGTGGGTTTTTTTCCTTGTTTGTTTGTGTTTGTTTTTTTCCTTTTTAGATAAAAAACCCCAGAACTTCAATGTCAGTCAGTCAGGTTGGGGGTTGAGGGAAGGAAATTATGTAGCTGCAGTGTTACTGTTAAATTTGCACACCTGTTAAGCTTTATTTGAGTTATCACAACCTGTAAATAAGGACCTTCATGTCATGAAAATTGTGTGGAAGTGGCATTCAAGTATGTACTGTCATGTCCAGCACAAAGCATGTGTTAGTGGTTCTGCCCTAAAGGTAATGTGGTCAGTAATGCAGGATTCAGTGTTGCTTCCTGGCTTTCAGTGGTGACGTTCTGCCCACCAAATGGATGTCAAAAATACTGAATACTTTGTATATGTACTTTCACTTTACCAAATTGTAAAGTTGGGTTATTTTCTATGTGTTGGGGGAGGGCAAGACACAATTCCAGAAACGTAATAAACTGTCTTTGCCACAAACTGTTATCCCTTGTTTTCAATAATTGTACGAGGAACAATGATACAATTTCTTATGGTTGGGAAAAAATATGAGGGAGGAAAAAGTGTTTCTAGTTTCTGTATGTGTGGGTGACAGTTTTGTAAAAGGCTGTCACCATACTTGGACTGCTGTCAGTGCTTCCTTGCAACGGCTCTGGGCGGTTCTGAGGCATCCAAAGCACCCACCTGACGATTCAGAAACGTGTTTGGGGTTTATTTCAGATCCCAGAAGAATGGGAAGTGATATAACAGTTATCAA
The DNA here is from genome assembly GCA_035583235.1 of Hafferia zeledoni. Taxonomy (NCBI): domain Eukaryota; kingdom Metazoa; phylum Chordata; class Aves; order Passeriformes; family Thamnophilidae; genus Hafferia; species Hafferia zeledoni. Next base: position 9,602,226 of record JAWWEV010000134.1, read on the forward strand.
ATGAGGAATTACTGACCCTTGAATGTATGTCAAGACCCCAAAGGAGTCGTCTTCATTATTCTTCTGGTCTCATCTTGTTCAGAAATAAAAGCTCTCAACTTCCTTGGTATCTCTTTGTTATCTTTGTGGTTTGCCTTTTGATTTTGGACCTTGGGAGTGACCAGAAGGGGCCTTGGTAAACTCGCGATGGAGCGGTGCAGTTGTGAGCCCTTCTGGCCTGACACTCAGCATTGCATTACACTGCTCAGGTAGGAAGGAGTTTGCAGCTTGGGGAAGGCAAGAGGTCAAGATACAGACTCGAGATGTGTCCTAATACTCATACTTGCTGTGCATTAGGGTTTTGTGAGGTTTTTATGTCTCATGTCTTCCTCATATGAAGATGCTAAGAAGCATCAAAATAAATACATGAGGGTTTTATGTGTAGTGTAATGTCCCTGAAGCAAAAAGCCATTAAAGATGAAACAGTTCCATTCTTGCCATTTTTCTCCAGCTTTGTAAGCCAATAGTTTTAAAAACCAGCTTTCCAGATGTAGTGAAAATAGGTGAGGACCCCTAATGAAAGTGGTATTTTTCACTTTAATTTCAGCTCTAAAATAGAGCTCAGTGATCTAAAAATACAGTTCAGCTCTGATTTTGGTGGAAGGGCATAGTGTGGGAGTCCATACAAGACTTAAGGCAGAGGCAGCTCTGGCTTCTGCTCCCTGTGACCTTTACCAGATTGATCTGTGCTTCATGGGGGCTTTTCCACCTGGAATCAGGAAAATGGAAAAGTAGAAAAAACCATCAGTAACTTTCCCCTCAAATACAGCAGCTTTGCATGAAGGCAAAACTGATCAGTGTGATGCCTGTTTATAGCTTTGCTCACCCTGCAGCCAAAGTGTCTGGTTTTGTCTTTGTCTCCCGTAACATTTGATCATGTGCTGGGAGGGCAGCTCTTCTCTTTTTGTATATCCTCATACTCTTGTTACCTGATTCATCCTGTATGATGCAGTCGAAGTGTCATCTTTGTCTTTAAACTGTAGCCCTGCATTAACATTTCCCTCAAGTGATCATCTGCTGACTTCCTGCTTTTATAAATTCATTGGGAGTCATATTCCTGGTGCCCTCTGTGAGGATTTTCACTTTCACCAGAATGTGCTGTTCTAATGGTCTTTTTTTCCTTCTCCAGAGAGCGACTTTCAAGGTCATTGTCTGACATTTAGTGACACTGCAATTCCCAGATAAAGAGCAGAGCCATGTGTCATTTTAAAGTAATAGCAATGTTACTTTTAAAATCACAGTCTGGTTTTCTATGCAAATCAACAACACCAACATGTAATCTGAAACTGTAAATAACCTTAGAAACTCATTATCCTATGACTCACAAAAATCCCTGTTGCTTTTAGGATGAGAGGTTGTTTTTTTTCTTCATCTGTTGCCCCTGGGTGCCCAAAGGAGGCCTCTTGTTCATCTGGTGAATATTTTTGTTTGTCAGTGAGGGCTGTGAAGAGACAGTGAGAGAGGGAATGGCTGCTCCTTTCCAGTGAGGTCCCAGGACTCCCTGGGCTCTGCCCAACCTCCCAGCTGCAAAACCAGCAGTGCAAAGGCTGAGATGTATTAAAGCACTTACTGGAGGCAGCTCCTCGTAGTTCAGGAAGCTGTTTCCAGATCCCAGAGGGCATGGGAGAGCTGCTACTCATCCAGGGACAGTCCTTGCGGTGCTCAGTCCTGGTCCTTGTGGGTGTTATTGACATGTATTGTTTTCTGCCTTTGCTGAATCACCACTGTGATTCAGGAATGATGGAATCCTTAGCTAATCATTTGAAATTATTTGAAAGCAAATTTCACAGCAATGCCAATGATCATAAAAAAACCCACCCAACCAAAATGTAATCCTCTTCCCAGCTTGCATTTAACAAATGTGCTGTGCCCGTTGGGAAGAAATTCTTTGCTGTGAGGACAGCGAGGCACTGGCACAGGTTGCCCAGAGCAGCCATAGATGCCCCATCCCTGGAAGTATTCAAGGCCAGGCTGGATGGGGCTCTGAGCAACCAGGTCTAGTGGAAAGTGTCCATACCCACAGCAGGGGGCTGGAACAAGATGATCTTTAAAGTCCTTTCTAACCCAAACCATTCTGTGATTTATGACTCCCACCTCTCCCTCCTTGTCATTTTGGGATAGTAGAACTTGCAACTCACTTTACCATAATGTGTGAGCCGGTATTGGCAGTATGAACCATTCAAAAGGAGCAACCTATTCCTTCTTTCCCAAAATTAATTCAGACAAGATTGGCTTTGAAATAAATGGACCATGTTAAAAAAAAAAAACCCAAAACAACAAAAGGTGAGGGGACACGTATTTTACATTCCTGTCTGCTTACATCCTACTTTGCAGCATGCACTTGGATCTTGCAGTCTGTGTTTGCATTAAGAGATGGAGTTTGCAAACAGACTTTGCTCACACATTTGAAAACAACAACAACAACCCCACCAGAATGTTCAGGTAGTTACTTGCTCCCAGAGAATCAAGGAAAAGCAACTATATTTGAGCACACCGAAGAGCTCAAGGTCCCTCTCCTTTTATCTGCCCATCATAATCCATCTTTCTGTACAGTCAGCTCACGTCAGGTCCTGGTTTAGAACAAGTAACTCTCTTTATAGCACAGCAAAGAGCTTGCAGTGCAAGCTGACAGCAGCAACCTGTGTTTGAGAGCAAGAACAGCACAACATGGAATCACATCTTCATTTTGGAAAACAATGGGGCAGCTTTTTTCTTTCTACTAATATTCAATAGAAAGTTTAAAGGTGACAAATTTAATAAAACGATGAGCACTGTCATTCTAACAGTTTATAAGCTCCTTTTAAAATAGATTTTCTGTTTCAGATGCCATCAGTGCCCCCCAAAACCAGTGGAGTGTTGCATAGATAGAGCTGTAAGAACGCAAAACCCCAGTGGCAAAATCACAATAACGTGGAGCCTGTGTGATTACAGCCTGTATTTTTCATACACACATGTGCCTGCACTAACACACACACAGAGATAATTAATAAACAGGAAGAAACAACCAGTGTGAATGTGAGCATATGAAAAGTAACAGTCATAAGACTCTGATCTTAGCTCTGTACTTCCTTTTTTAAATTATTTTTCACTGTTTGCACTGCCCCTTTGGAAAGGTCACAGGCACAAAGGACTCTGGTGTGAGGCAATATACTAAACTCCCTCTTAATGAAAATCTTTAGTTATTTACTTTCAAAAACAACATTCAGGGCATCAAAATCACAGGTCATAAAGCAGAGGCTGCATTTGCAAAACATTTATCCTTTCCCATGGCCAGTGGCCTATCTGAGTCTTGGCTTAGTGCTACCAAGTGAAGCTGTCAGAGAAGTTCAAGCAAAATGTTGTCTTTTAACACTGCAGTTAAACTGAAAGTCCTGGCCATGGGATGGTGGGACTGCCAGGATTTTCTGAAGGCTTAAGAAAAAAAACTACACATATAAATGGAAGAGAATTTCTTTTTGCATGTGGCTAAGTGAGTGGGATGGAGACTTGCAGGTTATAAATAGTTGGTGGAATACGGGATTGTGTGTTATAGGCTGACCTTGCACTTACACTTCTCCTAAGCACAGTTTGGGGCTTTTGCAGAAAGGTGAAGGTACAGGTTGTTGTTCTTGGCTGCTGTTACAAAAAAGCTTGGCCATCCCCTCACCCTTCACACCCACCCTGCACAGGAAAGCACTTGGAATGCTCAGTGGGCTTGATGTTCTCCTTGTCCTTCATAATCCTCTGTCCCTTGGTGCTTTCTCTAGCTAAGAGTAAAAGATTAAACTGACTTTAAAATAATGCAACAGCTTTTCCATTGACTTCAAGATATTTTTAATGTGCTTATAGATCAGAGACAGTGAAGGGCTCCTGGATTCAGCAACTAAAAATTCAGCTGCAGATTAAAAAGCAAAAGCATATGCTTGTCAGAGAGGGTTTCCAAGTTCCTCATTACTACCTTGAAGTACTGACTTCCATGCTGAGCTAATATCTGAGTCACTGTGGTGCTGCTGTGAAAAGCACAATGTTGGCAGCCCTTGCCTTTGGCTTCCAAGGTTTACAGTGGTTGTGTTTTTGTCAAATTGCATCAGAAATGAAATAATTTTCAATAGTTTTGGCTGTCGTTAAATAGGTTGATTTAATTTTTATGCATGGTGGTAGTAGATGATAAATAAAGATATATAAGATATACTCTTCCTATATATGTAAAATGATGACCAGGAAATGTATATTCATGCATACTTTGGTAGCATAATGCAGCACTTGGGGGAGTGTTGAACAGAATTCCAACTTTTTGTGATGGCAGTGAGGTGCCTGTGTGATACATGACACTGGTGGGAGTCCAGCACTAGCATCTGCTTCAAAGCTCCAGCTCTCAGGCTTTATGGCTGTTGGATGTAGCAAAACCTTGGGTCAGTCAGGGCTGGGAGGCTGCCTGCATCAAACAAAATAAGAAACGCTATGAGATGTGATTAGGGAAAAGAATTTGGAAGCTGAAAACACCAGCAGTCATCCTAAACCAGTCTCACAGTTGTTGGGTAGGGGACAAGGGTTTAGCAATATTTGCATGTACTGTTTCTGTATAAACACTCTATACACAGCAAGTAATGTTGACAATGAGTGTATTTAAAAACATGTAGTGGACAGATGCCAGAAGATGAACTATAAACCAAAGTAATTTTCTTTTAAATTAAGATAACATATAAATGTCAAGTCAATTAAAGAGAATGCCATGTTTCTGGTACTATTGAAGCTGTAACTGAAAAAAAAAAAAGACATTAATATAAGAAAAAAGGTATTACTGCAGCAGCACAGAAAGCACAAGTGAAACTGTGCAGTTTCATAGTGTGTTTTAGACTGTTTTAGACTGACCTGAGGAGCTGCAGGACAAGCAGCTCCTATCTTTACAGAGAAGCTACTGCAGAAGGCTGGGAAATGCTGTTTGCTTTGATAAGCTTTCCCTCCTCAAGCTAGAGTTAAATCCAAGGACTTTTCCCCATACTTACACACTGTTAGTGTTGGAGAATCATAGAAGTATATCTATGGATGGGTTGGAGGGGACCCATAAGGATCAATGGCTGGACTTAAAGGTCTTTCCCAACCTAAACAATTCTGTGAATCTATGATTCTAAGAATCCAGAAATCACACAGACTGACTCAAAAAAAATGCATGCTGTGCTTCAGTTATATTAGGTGGCATTTCTACTGATGGAAAAAAAAAGTAGAAAAGAGAATATTCCTCCTCTCAGCTGCAGGCAAATACCACTTTCTGTTTTCAGAACATATCTGTATTTCTTTGCTTGATTACTGCTACTCCTGTCCTTTCCTAGCTCTTTCAAGGCTTTTTTCTGTAGCCAGGCTCTCTTCTGTAGGCCAGTTCTTCGACCTGTGGTGAACCTTGACTTCAGTTTTTAAGTACTTCGTGCTAGAACAGGCTGGGCTATGGCAGTGCAGAGGTGTGACTTTTTTTATCCTCTGGCTTCTCACTGCCTTTGCCAACAAAGGGGAAAGAGATTCATTCCCAGCAAACATTGCCCTGACACTGAGCACCAGCAGCCCAGGATCATAGGGGAGGAACTGCACCAACCATATGTCTATGAAAAATATAAACATAGATATAAGTAAATATAAACATATTATTTATATATATATATGTATGTAAATCCCAAACATGCGAGTTGCCAGACAAGTACCTGAAACAGTTCCCGACTCTTACCATGACAAAGACCCCTCCTCTTTCCCTCCTTCCCAGCACCTCCTGCCCCTTGTGTTGGGGAAATGACTTCAGAAAATTCTTTGCCCTTAGTTGAACATTAACTTACAGAATCAGCTTCCCTGATTAACTTTCTGATTGCACCATGTGTGATTAACTCTGGCTGGGGGTTTTGTGTGCCTTGTTCTGTGCATCAGGGGATAGGGTAACATTAACCTCAGCCTGCTCAAGATAAAAAGCTTTTTGACATAAATGCCTTGTCTTTAACTTAATACAAGTAATGCTGACACAAGGGGAGCACAAAGTGCTTAGTGTCTGTAACCAGGGTCCCTAAGTTGTGCCCAAAGCTGGTGCTGGTGTCCTGCTGCTGGCTGCTCTGGTTCGACCAGCAGTTTCCAACACACCAAGCAAGAGACGGATGTTTGGCTTCAAGGAGATCTGAGTCACATCTATCATTCCTCTTCAAAATACCAAGTTATTCCCACTTCTTAGCAGTGAAGTAAGGTGTGACTAAGGTGCAGGATGTTTTGGTGGTGAAGAGCAAGCTTTGGGCTCAGGTGAAAGCTGGAATTTCTACTTTTTCCCTGTGGACTTTGCTTTCACTGTTCTGCAGGCACCATGCTGAGGTGTACTTGTTGAGACACCCACCCCTTGACCATACCTCCCTCCAGCAGCCATTGACCCTTGTCCAGCCCAAAAAGGGAAACCTTGTCATGCCTGGGAGGGAATGGGGAAGTCAGCTTGGCTCCTGGGATCTTGCCAATGAGGAAAAGTCTGGGAACAAGTGACAAGGCCCTTTCAACTGGAGGTGCTATGGCTGTGTGTCTGCACAATAAATACAAATGCACCTGAATTCCACAAGTGGAAGCTGGGGGTGACACAAGCCATGAAATGTCCCTGGAGATATGGGCAGGCTCTGAGAAGGCATCATAATTAGCATGTGGAACGGGCTACTAAATATAGCACTGGAAACTGCAATCAGGAATATATTTTCTGCAATGCTAACCAATTAGAGGGACTGACATTAAATCAGTAATGAGTTTCCACCAATTTCCATACTGCAGCTGTCACTTCTCTGGAAAGCCCCCCTTTCACAGAAAGAACTGTTGAAACTGGGTGTCTGTAAGCGGTCTGAGGTGCTGGTATTGCAACAGCGATGCTGTGGTTGCACCACTTGAAGGACTGTAAAAGAAGTAAGGGCCATCAAGGGCTTATAGCCCCTGCTGAATGAATTACATGCATTTTTATTTAGAAGTAGCATAGAGCACATTTCTCTTTTACACACTAATACTTCAATGTCTGTTGCTAAGGTTATTCCACAGCCACAGGAGCACCTGCCACGCTGGCAAAACTCTGCCTGTCAGTAAATGCCACTGATCAAAGGCTTTCAAAGCTGGATGGAGTACTTGGCTTGTGCCTTAGAGCTGTGCCAGGAGGACCTGACCTGCACCAGCTGTGGTGGCAGGGGCTTCATCTCAGGAGTTATCTGAGCCCAAGCAAACAGTGCTGCATTTGAGCCAGGACTAGTGGCGTGAGTGCTCTGCAAGCTCGCAATAAGAGCTAATTGCTCTGTTCCATCAGCAGTCAAACCCTGCTGAATTGTGTTCAGAACGTGCCATCTCATACTGCAGTGACCAGTAACAGAATAGCACTTCTGGATGGGACCATAACTTCCCCCCAGAAATGATGCAGAGGCTGAGCAGTGCATTTTAGCAATGCAAAATCTGCTTTAGACTAACAGAGTCGCTTTAGCTATTAGTGATGACAATAACCTCTCAGGGAGTCTTACTTTCTTTTAATGTACAAGAACAGTGGTTTGTGTTAATCAAGGAGAAAACCCCCAGCATTTCCTTGCAGATGGTTTGGAGTTATGCCAGAAGCATCTGAGGATGGGAAAAGCAGTCATGCTCAGTGCTTTGATGCTTGCTGACAGGTACTAAACCAGAGGAAAAAAGCACAGCACCCGTTTTGAATCACAATGTTTGAGTTACTATATCAAAGGAATTCAAACACTGACACCTTCAAACGAACATGACACCAGCTGTGTCATCGGGTGTTGGACTAGCTGATCTCCAGAGGTCCCTTTGAACCCCAAGCATTCTGTGGTTCTGTAGGCAAACATGAAGGCATCTAGAGCCAAAGCCAGAAAGATTTTGGCTACTGTGGCACATAGTCAAGCCTCCAGTTGCCAGAGCAGGACCTGCAGCCCCAAGATAAGCTGCTGACCCAAGCACTCATAGATGGGGAAAGCTCCCCTGGCTGCAGGTGGGCAGCAGAGGAAGCAATATGTGACCTGAGGAGGGCTGAGGAAGGAGGCTGCTGGTTGGGGCTGCTCTCTTGATCTGAGTACCTTTCTTTGTATTATTCCCAACCATTAATAATAGTAATGGTTAAAGTCAGCAACACAGACACCTGGTTAGCACCTTACATACAAAGGGGTGCCACAGCCCACTGGGACTCCCTCAATATCCAGGTTAAAGTATTTTTCTCTTCAAGATTACAACAAAAGGTGTAAAACATCTTCCCAGAATCATCATAGAATTGTAGAATGGTTTAGAGGTGCCATAGGCAGGGACACCTTCCACTAGACCAAGCTGCTCAAAGCCCCATCCTTGAAACTTCCAGGGATGAGGCATCCACAGCTTCCCTGGGCAACCTGTGCCAGTGCCTCTCTAGCCCTACAGTGAAGAATTTCTTCCTAATATATCATCTAAACCTGACATCTTTATTTCAAAGCCATTTAGGTGTTGCAGTCCCTTTACTGGTATTATGAAAAAGACTTCAAACTCTAGAAAAAAAAATCAAGAACAACTCTTTTCTTGGGACGCTGAAGGCACTTTACATCCTGCAATAAGATAAATCCCATCTGAGATTGTTCCTGGAATTACATGCTTCACAGTGGGCATGACTTATCTTACTACTCACAGCACTTTCTCAAGATGGGAACCTACTTTCCAAGTCCTGTTCAAATGCTGTGTAGATCTGCATCATGGGATGAGTCATCTACCACTTCATGCTCAGGGCCTGGCAGGCAAGATAAGTGCTTGACAGTTCACCCAGAAGTGAATCAGAAAGTACATAGGGGAATCTCATGTACTTCAGGAGACGTCAGAAGCTGGCTGGGAGCTCTAGTTCCTTGGTCTAGAGGACTGAGAGGTCCCTTAGAGAAACTACAACAGAAAACCTTGGTCTGGATCTGTAATAAATTTTAGCAGAATGGGCCCAAAAGAGGCATTTCTTTTAAACTTTCAGACCCCAAGAAGTCAAAATAGAAAAACCTGAACTGAATTCAGAGTATTTGTAAGTGACACTGTAAGAAGAGCTACTGCAGCTCCAGTTCCTACCACACTCCAGCATTACATTTCAGCACTAAAACTAATTGTACTGACACATGCACCTCACAGAATACACATTTTGATAGAGGTACCTGAACGGCACTGTCAAGGATTCATATCAAAAACTTTACCTGCCCCCATTCCTACCAAGAAGAAAAGGAAAATACTCTGAAGCTCAGTGATGAAGTGGGTCCTTCATTATCCTCTGGCAGCTACCACATCATCCAAAGAATTCATTTGGTAAGAGGGAGAAATTGAGACAGCAGTTGAAAAAAATTCAATTGTGTTTAATATTTAAATGCCTAAGGTTAGCACTGCTACACAAATTGTATGATGAACTCTAGTGAAATAAAACATGATTTAAGTACAAAAGCTGGAATAAAAAATGCTCACGCTTTCCAGAGGCAATGAGGTATTTTAACAATACGAAGTCTGAATGTCCAAAACCACCTGAAGATCTTCCCCTCTGCACTGTGGTCTCTGCTGAATGTTGGGCATTCAATAGTTCTCTCTTGCTGTGTATGTTTTTCAACAGGCCAAGGAAAAGTGCATAACCATCTTTAAAGATTAAGATCTTGTTCCATCTCTCGTCACGTTTGAACAAAATGTTTGATTGCTTTTTCAAGTCAGTCTGATATACGGTGGAGGTTTGGATGTGTCTTCCTCTGCATCTACATCCTGGGCTGGAAACCGATCTGGGAAGTTAAAAATTTTGCCCCCAGGGCCTGTGTGGGAAAGGAAAGAGGAAACCATTAAACCTGGTGTAGACACTTGCACAAAATCCAGAGCGCCTTTTGGCTCCATTTTGGTTATCAGGATTTTGGCCTGGGATGTAAAGCCTTTCCAGAATGTTCCTTCCACATCCCTGGGGTACTCACTTTGTACAGCACAGACCATTTCCACAGCCTGATTTTGGTCCTCACTGGGTTGCAACCATTCCTATGAAATAAACAGCACCATCAAATACCTCATCTGTGGATCTGTTCAAGATACACCTGAATTCCTTTTAAAAGTCTGTGCAGTCCACCCCTCCCAACAAGTTACAGTTTGAAAGTTTAGAGCAGTCTCACATTACCCACTCAGTGTCTTTAGTCAAGAACAGCTGCCTTGTGGCCTGCACCCATTATCTCCTTACCAAATATAATCAGAGACACATGTTTAATAACAGAGCATCAGAATTACTCTACTAAAGAATTAGCTGGTATTCACTGAGCTCACTTAGCAGAGACCTACAGCATGTGCCCCATCACTTGAGGCAGAGTCCTTATAAACTAGCAGAAAATGTGGTGTATCATCACCCCTACACTTCACACACAGCACAGGAGATATTTTTATTATTGAATTTGAAGCTCTAGTATGTAAGTACCAGTAAGTCTTTGAAATGCTGTACGAGGAGCAATTGTTGGTTTAAGGGTGAGAGGAGCAGTTTTTGAGGACAGTAGGAGTTCACAGGAAACGGGACCACAGTAGCTACAGCACAAATGGTTTGGAAAATAGAGATAACTTACATTAGGTCTTACATGAGAGTGTAAGTTAGAGGGAGGCAGTAAAAGGAAAAAATATTAAGGAGTATAAAGCTCTTCTAACAGCCACTTAATTTCTTAGAATTAGCCCTGGATGTCTGAGAGCTGAGATGGTTTATAGACGAAAAACACACCTTCTCCCCAGTTTCTTCCCCTCCCACCCACACTCAGTAGAAATAACCTTGTGCCCTGCCCCACTCACTCACCATGCCTGTTACACTGTCGTAGCAGGAGCAGCGTGGAAGGCTCCGGCATCCCAAGTAAGCCATGGCCAACACAAAAAAGGCACTGCAGATAGATGCAGCCAGCATGGCTATGTTAGCACCCTTGACTACTTTATTGAGTATGAACCTCTGCAAACAGAAAAGGAGATGTTAAAGTCATATTCAAAAAGTGAAACTCTCCACCAGAAATAATCTAATGACTGCAAGAATGCTGAGATTGCATTGTAGGAGATTGATTCATAGTCAGTGTTATTTAAGGCTTTTCTTTCTGTGTTCTGAAAAACAAGTCAAGTGTGGACCTCAAACAGGTGAAGCAGAAAAATAAGGCCTCTGATTAAATGTGAGGTGCTATGCAATGGCATCAGGTTTGGAAATGGCTTTAATGATGAGTAGAAACCCAAGGAATGGCTGCTGTTCTTCACACCGAGCATGAGAAATGCCTTCTTGCTGTCCTGCACCTTAGCAGCCTGATATTTTGATTAGTCCTGCAATAAACTAATGGTCAACTTCATCTACCTGGAATGCCTCCACCCCCAAAGGGAGCCACTGCTTGTACCAGGTTTGAGGTATAAAATGGCTACCTCATTCCTTCTCTTCAGCTTTACTGCGGAAGACACACTTGAAATAATACCCAGGTTTAACCAGCTGACCTGTAACTGCTGTAACTTTATCACCTAAGGTGCACGCTGGAAAGGATTTGAGCCTCGCAATCGCCATCCCAAACCAGGCCAGGGATACAGTCAGCACCTTTTCATGAGCAGCACCCATATTTCATGGCTCAACCCAAACCCTTTGGCACTCAGAAGCAGCTAACCTGACCCATGTGCACACCTCCTGGAAGGCTGGTTATAAGTTATGCCTGGTACTGTTTGCAGATTAAGGGTGTCATGTTCTCCAGGAATAATCATGATATCAATACTTACAGTATGGAAAACATGGACTGGAGAAGAACTCAGCTCCTCCTCTTCGCCATAGTTCAGTGTGAAGGAGCTGTAACCTATTACGATGAGGATGGCAACACAAGAGATTATGGAAGCAACTATCAGTACATTCACCTAGACAGAGAATTTCACAGAGAAAAAGAAGAGGACCAGGAATTAAAGCTATCCTCTGGCAAATGTACTAACAAGCATTATAGGTACTAACTTCTGACCTCCCAAGACACTATAATGTACTCAGTAGCAACAATCACTTGGAGGCCAAACACAGAGCAGTAAACGCTTCCAGGACAGCAAATTTCTGAGCTACAACTGAGTCCTGAATTTTAATCACAGGTGCTACCCCAAGACTTTGTCCTTAGAGGTCCTGTATTTACATACAGTATCCCCTGCTTGGAGTTTGCAGGGCTGGAGAGACCTACCTAGGAAATATATTAACTTGTTTCCTATTTTAGTGTACGTAGTTCTTAACAACAGGAAGGACAACCAAAAGAAAAGCATTCAAAACCAAGTGTTATTACAGATTTTTGCTTGTTAGACCAAGTGCCTGTCTGTGCTGCAGCATAAAGTGAGGTAACATTGAACGTAGCAGCTTTTCTGCAGATAACTCAAAGGAATAAGCTCTTAATCCTGCAGAAGGACCTGCAGCTCATTCCCTCCTCAAATAGTTTTCAATTGCCCCAACATTTTGCCCCTGCCCCCTACACACACAACTACCCACCCCCCCAACCCCCCTCCAGCTTACAAGAATTGGATTCTTCCTCTGAGAGGAGAACAAAGCCAGGACACCTGGGATTCCCATCACCTGCGGAGCACAAAAGGAGTTGGCAACTGGGAGACCAGTATCAGATTTTGAAGATAAATGGCTACAGCATAGATGAAAAGCCCCTGTTTTCAAAGCTTGGATCACACAGTAACTGTTGGGTCATAAATGGGAAGAGAATTGCTCATTTCTTCTGTTTTCCTCTGCAGCACCTCCTGAGGGCAGGGCATGTATGAGCTGCATCTTGCCCATGGCCTTACTATCTCTGACCAGAGCTTTATGGATCTGGCCAAATAATGAAACAGATCGAATAAGTCCAATTTAAAGTGCTAAAAATGTGCACTGCTTTCCCAAGTCCACGTGCATCTTCCAGAGATATTACTGAAAGGAGCTGAGCAGCCTCTGGACCAAGGAGAGTTCTGCACAATTTCTTTGTGGTGTGGCTCAGCAGGGTAACATCAGGATACTGAATGCCAGGGAGCAGGGATGCCCACTGCCCACTGCAGTACAGAGAATTAGGGGCACTGTGCTGTGGGGCACAGATCATCACCCAGATATCCATCTACCTGATTCATGGAGAAGTGTTCTCCTCCTAATCTTTGGTGGCTTCTCTGGTTACTTATGGTTCTGCAAAAAAACCCCTGTCACTTGTCACTGTGCCCCATTTCCTACATTATTGAGTAGAAATGTATTTAATTTAGCTCCTTCAGAGGGAAGTCTGCTTGTACTCTTCTGCCTCTATCATGATAAGGAAATTTCTGCTAACAGGGTTCAAAGCAGAAAAACAGGGAAGAGCTGGCAAGAAATCTTGGCTTCCCTCCCAAACTCAGTGTGAGTGCCAGTAGGTAGCAGTGGGGAAAAAAAAACCAGTACAAGCATAGAAAACAGCACAACTTTACCATGCCAGCCCAAACTGGAGCTCTGGTTTTGCCCAGCTGAGACTCTGTTCTGAAAATGCCATCTATGAACCCGCTGACAACGCACACGGTGCTGAGGGCAATCTGGAACATCCCCAGCACCACCATGTTCCTCTGGTTAAAGATGAAGTATCGATAGCGATCCATTCTGCTCCTCCGATTCACGCACAAATCACGGAGACTGGCAAGCTGCGCTGTGGCCTTCCAGGGTAGGCAGAACAACTTTTCCTAGGCAGAAGAGAGAGAGGGAACAGGAGCATCAGCCCCTGGTGGGCACTGGCTGGTGCACAGGACCTGAACCAGGAGTACAGAGTTCGCCTCTCTGAGCCAGCAGTGACAGCGACCAAAGGTGAGGCGGTCCTTCGGGAAACCCCTGGCCGTGCTGCCTGGGACACGGCTCCTGACGCTTCTGGAGAGGAATGTGCGATCGCCACCTCAGAGCCCTCCGCTGGTCTTTTCCCTTCGGGGCTTTCGCAGCCCGGGGAGGCGCGGGGGGTGCCTGCGGTCTGACCCATGTGGCAGTCAAGCTCCGCACCTCTCTGGGAAAGCGCCATGGCCCCGCTCGGTGCAGAGCCCCGACTCTCCCCGTCGCTGGTGCCGGTCCCACATCGCCCTCTCCAGAGGCGGCTCCAGCCCCGTGTCCTCCCGTGTCCCGTTCCGGTCCCGCCGGACGGGAGGCGCTCCCTGCGCGCTCACCTGTGGCGGGGACTCACCGGGCGGGGAAGGGGAAAGCTCCGGCTCCGCTTCCGGGGGAAAAGAGTCCCGAGTGTGCCCCGGGCGAAAGGAGCCCGGCGAGGCCGGGAGAGCCTCCCCAGAGCCGGCTGGGAGCGGCGCAGGGGCCGGGGCTGCTCCGCCCGCCTCGCCTCGCCCTCCGCGGGGAGCGGCCACCCCCGCCCCGGGCACTCCGCGCTGCTGGGACGGGACCGGGCACTCCACCCATCCCGCCTCTACAGCAAGTTTCTTTCTTTCTTTCTTTCTTTTTTTTTTTTTTTCAGCTGCAGCCTTAAGTGCTGCTTCACATGACACAACTCTATGTGTTGGGGAAACTGGTACAGGTTGCCCAGAGGATTTATTGGATGCCCCATCCCTGGAAGTGTTTAAGGCCAGGTTGCATGGGGCTTTGAGTAACCTGCTATAGCAAAAGGTGTTCCTGCCCACGAGAGAGCAGTAGAACTAGATGATCTTTAAGGTCTCTTCCAATCAAAACCATTTTGTGGTTGTAAGAGTCCATAAAACCTTCTCTCTATGTACTGTTAATGACAATGGGATCAGTTTGTCTAGACTGACAGGCAAAGGCTCCCCTGGCACATCCAGTGCCCACTCTCCATTGGAAAGAGCACAAGAACCTGCACTGTTCAGCAGCTGGGAGTGCTGGTTGATAGAACACGGGCCAACAGTGTGCCCAGGTGGCCAATGTGGCCAGTGGCATCCTGGCCTGTATCAGCAATAGTGTGACCAGCAGGACCAAGGAAGCGACTGCACCCCTGTACACAGCATGGGTGAGGCCACACCTCAAGTACTGTATTCAGTTTTGGGCCCCTCACTTCAACAAAAGACACTGAGGTGCTGGAGTGTGTTCAGAGAAGGGTGACAAGGCTTGTGAAGGGTCTAAAAATATTCTTATGAGGAAAGACTGAGGGAGCTGGGGTTGTTTAGTCTCGAGGAAGCTTGGGGGGATCTCAATGCTCTCCTCAATTGCCTGAAAGGAGGTTGTAGTGAGGTGGGGGCAGGTCTCTTCTACTGTACCTGCAGCAAGAGGACAGGAGGAAATGGCCTTAAGATGAGACAGAGGAGATTCAGATTAGGTTTTTTTTTTTTTTTTTTTACTGTTAGGGTGGCCAGGCACTGGAATAGATTGCCCAGGGAGGTGCGGGAGTCACCTTCCCTGGAGGTGCCCAAGAGGCATCTGGATCTGGCATTGGATGATGTTTAGTGGTTTGAGGGGCACAGTGGTAATGCTGGGTGGATGGTTGGACTGGACTGGATGGTCCTCCAGCGTTGATGATCCTGATTCTATCCCACACAAGCTCCTCCAGCCAAATCCTACCAAGCACTAAAGCCTGCCTACCCCTTAAACATTTTAAAGAAATCAATTACTGGTTAGGTACCATTTCTTTAAATAAACCAGCACCTCCATAATGTACTGGGTTATTACCCCAGTGCAGGACTGGAACACAGGCAGGCTGGGTGAAGCCAGCCCATGGCAGCATCC
Organism: Hafferia zeledoni; assembly: GCA_035583235.1. Classification (NCBI taxonomy): domain Eukaryota; kingdom Metazoa; phylum Chordata; class Aves; order Passeriformes; family Thamnophilidae; genus Hafferia; species Hafferia zeledoni. The sequence goes on from JAWWEV010000134.1 coordinate 9,617,869, forward strand.
ACAATCCCAGTGTCATGTTCCACACAGTTTGCAAATAAAATCAAGCACCCATCCTTCCAGCCTGAGGATCGTGAAGGTTCAAGGGGCAATGTCAAGTCCTTTCTGCATCCCCGACCCTACAGGGGGCCAAACATCCCCCCTTGCAGAGAGGGCAGGAAACAATCTTTGCACACCTACACCCAGCACACAGGCATGAGTTACCACAGCATTGCAATCATACAGGAGTAAGGCAGGCACTGAAGCATTGAGGTAGGCAGGGCAGACACCAAAAGTACTTGCCCTTTCCTTGCCACTCGCCCAGCAGGATGTGTACATGGAATTAGGGAACAGAGGAGTAGGTTAACCTTCCTGGAAGGCACCAATGAGGCACCACTGCTGCACATCCTACTGCCTCAGAGAAAAATATACCAGGGCACATTCACATGTTCTAAAATACAACTGTCAAAGACACTTTGGCATATAAAAGGAGGATGTTCTGCCAAACCACAACACAACTGAAGCCCATGTTACGTGGACTGAAAAGAGGGAAGTGAATAAGCAGCAGAGGTGCCAGAAAAAAACCCAACACAGTGGTATCAGGAGTGTTCTTTTCATTCACTATTTATACAACACGGCCTAGATGTGTGCTGTGTGCAATCCTGCTCCCCTGCATCAGGGGCAACCATGGCCACACAAGCAAGGGGGTAGAGGTCAGAGGATGCCCAAAAATGTGACACACAAGTAACAAGAAGAGAGAACAGTTTTCTGTTGAATATTTTAATATCTGCATTGCCTTCATAGCGCAATTAAAGCAATCTTTAAAACTTATTACAAATGTTTGTCAAGTCTGTTTTTCCCCAGAAACACTTTTCTTGCTTTCTTGCACATACGCCCAAACACACTATAAAAACCTCAATCATAACATCAAAGGAAGGGCAATCATCATTCATGTAAACATCTTTCTTAGAGTTATCCATTTTTAAAAGTCATGAATAAACCTACAGATGTTCAGTAAGGCTCATAGTTCGAGTACAAATGTCATAAAACACCTATCAAGTACTGTATACAAGTTAAATACTCCGGGGTTAACTGCTAACACGTGTATAAGCTTACCCCAAAGATTATTCTTTAGCACTTAGTTCTTCAGAACAGAGACACCCAGTAATTATGGGCTAAAGAGTATTAAAACAGCAGAAGGCCCAGCAGAAACTGTTAAATAATACACAATTTTAGTCTGGATCTTAGCTCAGAGTTAAATTCATTACAGTTAAGAGTAGGAAAAATTTTCTAGGAGGGAGACTGCAGAAAAGAGGGATGGGTTGTTTGTACAGTATTATGAAGGGACAAGCTGAGAGGTATGTCTTGAAGATGTGACTAGCCTTGCTATTGCAATTATTTATGGCAGCTGCTTGTAATGCTGCATAAATACTTTCCCAAATAGCAGAAATGACCATTTGTAATTCTAAGGGTCATTTGTGGCATCTCCCCTTAAAAAAATAATTTTCTACTTACTGGTATTCAATTACACTTGCATCTTACAAAAAGACATCCCTTTAAATTTGATTTAGGTCTTACTGGAACTTTTTTTTAAATATTCATTCTACCATGAAAATATTTCATACAAACATCATTTAACATACAAACGTTAAAACTTGTGAAGAGCATCTTCCCACACTCATGATTTTATGGCTTGAACATTTAATTGCTTACTATTTTTGTATGCAAGGGCGGTCCCGTGGCGTAATGGTGAGCACTCCGGTCTCTGACTCCCAAGGTCACGAGTTCGAGTCTCAGTAGGG
>JAWWEV010000134.1:9619746-9631144 GCA_035583235.1 Hafferia zeledoni
CTGCACAGGCTCGAAGGGCACACCCACGTGGGGAGAGCCCTTCCCAAATCTTCGTTCGCGAAGACTGGGCCATTATTTTTGTATGTATATTTCTCCTAGGGGGAAAAAATACAGTTACAGTAAAACTGGTAGAGGAAAAGAGCAGGAGCTTCCATTGCCCGGAGACAGAAGAGCGCCAAGAGGAGGGTCCATTCAACAGGTAGTGACCTTAGTGTTCAAAACCTTTGATCTGGGGCAAGTAAACATGCACTCAATCTTGCACCTTTTTTTTTATTTTTAAATTTTTTATTTAAAAATCCCTTATAAGACTGCTTAGAAATTCGTTGTCCAAAAAATAGAGTTCTCATGTTTCCAGTACACAAAGCAAAAGGAGCAAGTTCAGCCCAGGGCACGGGTGAGTGTGACCTCACTGACAGCCCCAGGCAAAGCTGCTCCCACGCCTGCTCTCCTCGCCCAGATGCTCTCAGCACACGACAGCGCAGCGAAAGTGAGGAAGAGGCGTCTAATGCAGCACCCCAGCATGTAAGGAGACACTTCAGTAACATTGTTTCCAAAACAATTTGGTTTTTGTTTGTTTTTTTTTTTTTTTAAGTGCATGGAGGTGAATTCCTCAGGCACCCACAGCTCGAGCGATTCTGCTGTGCCACAGGAAAACAAAGCAGCAGGTAACTGGCTCTGTATAACATGTTACCTCACCACAATGGCAGCATTTTCCTAGAAGACTATCAAATTGAGTGAAAGGACAAAAATCACAAAGGTCCCTGCGACAGAAGTGACACTGTACAGCCCCTGGTGCAACCCAAGCAGTGAGCACTGGTTTTGGCTGAAGGACAAGGGCAGCCAGCTGGGAAGGAAACAGAAAAAGTGGCAATTCCCACCATTTCTCAGCTTCTCTTGCCAGACAGGATATATTGGCTACTCTGCTCCTCCAGTGCCTGACAGAGGGGTGAGAAATCGCTGATGCAGCTCTTGCTTACACACCAGCAACAGGCTACAAGCCCGGGAAAGAAACCACAGCCACTGCCAACTGTGTGCAACGCTGAAGCTGCGCTGAGAAGGCTGCCCTGTGGCTCCCAAAACATGGAGCCTTGCACAGCTGAGCAGTGGCCTCCCAAAGGTCCCAAACCCACACAGGGAGTTGCCCAGGACCTGCATTGCATTAACAGCATGGACTGTTTCAACTGTGGAAAAAGTCAAAAAGCTCTCATAGGTCTCACTCCAACTGCTGAAGAGCCATATCCACAGATTTCCTTTGACTTCTTCAACAGTTAAGACTTGCAGGTCTTTATGAATGTTAAGGTTTTATAACTACTACAGAAAAAACCCAAAACAAAAAAGAAAAAAACCTTTTTCAGATTTGTGAAGGAAAATCAGGTATTTTAATAGATCCCCAAAAGTAAAATTACAGCTTGAGACTCAACTTGAGACACCCCTTCCACGGCTTAAGCCCTTTTCCTTCTTATCCAGAGGAGTGACCAGCAGCAGGTAGCTCTCAGCTCTAACTTCTCATACTCTCTTGAATCCAAGAGAAATCATTTCTCCAGAAAACTAGGCTTCTGTATTCTTGGTGACAAAATGCTGTGCTGCCACTGCAGGAAGATCCACTTCAAATTTTCTTTGTTATGAGACAATCAGCAGCCTCTAATAAAGGCTGATACAGGCTCCTTCTCATAAAGAAACTCAGGCAACAACCATCCCATCACACAGGAGCAATGTGCAGCACTACAGACCAAAGGCAGATGTTGGGAACTGATCCCTACCTGAAAACAGCAACAATTCCAGGTTCTCCTATGCTGTTCTTTAGTCACAACAGGTATTCTGAGAGCCAGCTGCTCACCCGGGCTCAGCTGACAGGCATGAGCTCTCCCCTCAATTTCTGTGCCAACAGGATGGGTCTTTGGCCAGACTCTTGAGAAGTGGAGCTTCTTTATTTATTGCATATTCACCAAAGTCAGCTGCATCCCACAGACCCAAATGGATTTCTTTGCAAAATGCTTCCTCTGCCCCAAAATAAAACCGTGGTTTGGTGTGGGTCTCATGTCTATAGATATGTCATCATACTACTGATAAACAGTTTTGCAAAGCTGGTCGTGCTATCTCGTGAGCCCCAGAAGCAGAGCTGCAATATGCTGACTGAGTTAAGGCATTGTTTGGAGTTCTGTAGCTAACCTGTGTTTGAACCAGTGGCTGCCAATGCACACCTCTGAAGGACACACTGAGCCCTTTTGCTACCCAGTGGGAAAAACCATCCCACCCATCTCCACTCTAACAGACCAGAAAGAGAAAGAAAACAAAGAAGAATTAAAAGGCTTGGTCCTGAATCAAGCCAAAGCAGCTTTGTAATCATGACTGTTATAGAAGGTTGGTCACTGAAGAAGGGAACTATAGAAGGACCAACATTTTACAGAGCAGAGAGAAGGACAGCAGAGCTAACAGAGACAACAGCCACAGCTGTGGCATGCTACCAGGCTACACACCTGTGCAAAAGAATCTGCTTGACTGTCACCAAGTTTTTTGAGAACACACAGGATACCTCGGTACCACTTTTTTTTCCTTGAATTTCCCTATTTTAGGATACAATCTTCAAAGCCTGACACATAAAGAGCACCTATCTTCTATTTATCTCAAAAATCAGGCAATATGAAGACTGACAAATCTATTAAAACATAGAGGAGATAGCAGAGGAATCAGAGACTGACCAGGAATGAAGCCAAAGGAGCTCTAGAGATCAGAACATTTTAAGCACAATTCTTCAGTGAGCACAGAGAGGCCAGCAGTCCAAAGCAGGTTATCAAGACTGTGGAAGGAGTTAACATCCATTCCCAGCAGGGTTCAGTCACTTATCTTCCCTCTCCTCTTCCCTGCACTTAAGCCTCAACTTCTAGCTATAGCAAACTTCATGGTCCTGGCAGAATAATGCACTAGAGGCACATGACAGCTCCCTACCAGAAAGGAATGCTTTTCTGCAATTCGCTGATGATCTAAAGTAACGACCTGTGAGCAGGCAGGGAAAGATCAAGTCATGCACAGTTCTTTTTGAGGATCATTTGCTGAAACTGTGCTCCTGACTGACCTTTGAGAACTCTCCCTCACCTGTGAGGTTCAGTTCTATCTGCCACTCAGCTCAGTCCCTGAGCTGTCACCTCTGCCAGCTGCCTGTCTAGGACAAAATGTGGAGCTGCACATGAGTCTCCAGCACAAGAAGACGTGAGGTGCCACAGCTCACATTCAGATCACCACTGAAACTGTAAAAATGCCCTGAGCCTACCTGTTCCCTGCCCCAGCATATGCACAGAGTAGCTTCTGTGCAAGCTTAAATGGTGAGGTGCTGGAAAAGGTTTGTGATCAGTCGCAGGGACTAAACAGAGCCCCAGTTTAGAGAGGTTCTTAGGAATAATTCCTAACTTTGCTTAGGATTCTCAAGACTGCACAGAACAGCAACCTCATCCTTCCACTTGCAGGTTCCTGATGCACCCTCCCTGCATAGCTCCCCAGACAGCCATTAGCTCCCCAGACACTTCCAACCATTCAAGCAAACAACCAAAATGTGTTGCAATAGAAAGGTAGGTCTGATTCCCAAATCATTTATGTTACATATATACAAACTTCTTTAAACTACAAACATTTAAAGAAAGTGTTGCAAATGCATTTGAGTTTTTCCTAAGCTGCTAAACCCAAAAGAGAGCATCAGAGTCTCAGAAAGGCTCCAGTATCCAGACCGAGACAATACATTATTTCTCTCTTACACAGCATTAGGCAAGACCAGTACAGTATCTGAAAAATGCACAATTTCCCTACCCTTGAAAAACCCCAGAACAGCCCTACAGATGAATATTCACAAGCCCCCACTGTTGGCTACAACAAAGCTATGGATTGACCACTGTTTCTAAATATGAGCAGTGAGTGATGTTTTTACATTCATTGTTTGTCTTTCAAAAACAATCTTTTCATATCTTTTCTTTAAAAAAAAAATCTTCTTTTGATGCCTCATGCTATATTAATTCACTGTGTCTTAAGCCAGTACTACTAAAAGATGGCTACAAGGCTATATTCTTTGTCAACTGAACACGTACAAAAGATACAGCATTCCTTTACCTAGTGCTACTGCCTGTCCCCAGATACACACACCTCCTTTCAGAGAATTTAGGAGATCCAAGCATCTCATTGCCAGAACTTTTGCCTTGAGAACTGGCCGCTCTAACAGGTTGAAACACACAAACCAACTCATGGAAACCAATGCAAGTAAATTCACTTGCCTTCCAGAATGTGAACTTCTGAAAGTCCTCCAGCAAGCGGATCTGTTCTCTCCTTTCAGAAAATCTTCATGCAAAGAACAGTTTCATTTGCACATCATAGTAATAAATTAAATAAAATAAGCCAGCCGTAAAGGCTAGATAAATATTATGTTTGGACATGTTGCTATACTATTTAGAGAGCCACAAAGACCAACACACAGCACTCTCACATACACACACAAGCCTTTCCACTAGTTAGAAAGGATTTTCTCCTGCAAAAGAGGATTTGTAGAAAGAACAACGTTCAGACAAGAGGAAAGGGGAGTTAAAACCCAGCCTCCTATATGCTAATAAATAAACTGCTCTATTGCAAGATTCAAAGGTTTAAAAAGGCAAAATTATGCTACTATTAGAGAATATCAAAATATTACTGTTATCATCACAAGTGGCATATATGCAAAATGCAGTTGCACAATAATGCCTAGGCAGATAGAGAGCAACACTAAGTCTGCCGACTAAAAGTGAACAATATACCCATTTTAGTTTCTGTCTAGTCTTTTGGCATCTTTGCATATGGTGCAAAAGCAGAAGCTACCAAAGAATACCACATCTTGTATAGAATATTAAATAATTTCTCCAGATAAGACTGGTGCAACGCTAGCTAATTTTAAATCTGCTATGAGTAACACAGTCAAACCTAGTTAGTATGCAAGAAACTTATCTCTTAACACAGAATGCAAAGTTATGATGCAACAGCATGAACAATCCCTGGTTGTCCAGTTTTCAGTATAAAGGTAGTGCATAGATCCAAGTTTCTGTTTCAGTTTGCTGAACGGAGAAGACGCTCCTGTTTCACTTCTGCTGGGCAGCCTGGAAAGCTTTCAGTTCCAGCTGGTACCACTCTGGTGCTTCTGGCCCGTTTTGCCCAATGGGGTTGTGATCGTATCCATAAGCCACTGTCAATTCTTCATCCTTCTCCACAGCCCTGATGGTACGGATACACTTGATGGGCCCAAAGCGAGGATGAACAAACCTAGCAAAAAAACCAAACAACCAACCAAATAAAAGAACAACAGTTTTACTAAGCTAAGCTGTCAATTTACAGATTCTGCTAGCCCCTTTCACAGTTTGAGAAGTCCCTCACAGTTCAGTCATACTGCATAATCCAAAATCAGATGAACAGACTGCTTTGAGTCAACCTTGAAAAGTTTAAGAGCAAAAATAATGATGTATCAAAGTAGTTTTGTGTAGCTCTGTTATTTGAAGTTGTTCAACAGTCCTGCAACATTCCTTGTTTGTAATAAAAATAAAGCAGTTAATCACTGCCACATGCCTTGGGTTTGCAGAGGAAAACATCTGCATAGCAGGAAAACAGTCTAGAGCATGGAAAACTGCTCATCTTAGTACAGGTTAACCACTTAGCAATTGTAACATACTTCTGTACATCTTCTCTCAGGGTCCCACAGTAAAGGAACCTGCCTTATTTAATGAAGGAAAACTATTTTCTACATAGATATATCCACAGGTGTGTTTGTTTACACCTTGGTATGAGCAGATGGTTACATGAAACGTTTCCTAGTGCTCTGTACCAGGTGCAGAGCAGCAAGATGCTTATTTTTTTGAGTTTCAGAAACAACGGCAAATTGAGTGCAGCTGGTCAAGCATCGTAGTTCAGCAAAGGACAGTGCAGGCCTAGCCAAGCTAGGATTTAGAGAGCCATGATTATGCTTTTTTAGAATCAAGAAGCAGCTCATAAATTTCATGACAAAACTAACACAGCTGCAAACTTCAGGATGCTCTGTGGTGTAAGTCACAACAGACATCAAGAGCCTGCAATGCCAACTCATTTCCAACTCAGCCCAGTTGAGCAGAAACTCTTTCAATGCCAGAACTCATTACTCCCACCCCACCACTGCTCCTCATCCAGCTGCCCAGAGACACCCTGTGAGCCTGGACAGCTCGGCTGCAGCTTCTGCCCCAAAACACAGGACTCTACTCACGGGTCGTAGATGCAGTTGGGAGTGAAAGAATGGTTGGCCTTATGCCCCAGCGAGGCACAGTACTTGGCAGCGTGGTTGTAGGGCTCTGGCACATCTATGACTGTTTCATCATCCAGGGATATTGTATTTCCATTGAGGGCCCAGTCTCTGCTGTCTACCTAGTTTACAAGGCAAAAATCCAGTGTCTGTGTGGAGGGGTCAACTTTGTCAGGCAACATTCAAAATTTATGCAATTGAAGATTTTCATGTGTGTATGTCATTAAAAAACACCAACCACCACTTCTTTTTAATCTATCCACAGATGAACATGCACTTTCTTCCAATTCAACTCCATCATATTAAATCTTAAGGGTGGGAAGGTGATGGGTATAAAACCCTAAGAGAACAAAATTTCAGAAGGAGCAATGAAAATTCAGACTGACTTTTTTCTCTTCTTTACCTCCTGGTGTGTAATTCGCACTCCGTTGTAAAAGGACATCACTGTACGGGCTTCTGCTGCTATTTTTGAAAACAATCCTTCTCCAGCACTGGAAATGAGAGAGACATCCACGTACACCCTACAGGAGGAAGAGGGCACGGAATTAGTGATTTGCTACAGTTTTAATTTTCAAAGAGTATTATCAAAACACTACTGGGATAAAGAATAATATTTCAATATAACAATAAAGCTAATAATAATAATAATTAAAACCCTCTAAATGGAACTTGTCCCTTCCCCTCTTCCATACATTCTCTCTATTTTGGCAAAACTGACATTTGGTGGAAGTGGGGGTTGATGATTTACTCTTGCTGCTTTCCTACATCTTTAGGGAAGACAGAAAACTTTGTACAACACATGCCATCCAGCAAGACACACTGAATGCAGCCCCCTGTAGTTACACATCTAGGAAACAGGGAACTACACATTTTTTTTTGTCAGAATGTTGTATGTGTGGGCTATAGTGGAGGCCAGGGCTTGACTGCTCATGTCTTTGAAATGCTAAGAAATTATCCTAGTTTAATCTCTTAAAATAGTTTTTCATCTACCAGAGTACAATTTTATTATGTGAATCAGGAAGAAAGTCAATCAAGTCAAATGCTGAGTGATGTACAGTAACAGCCTCCATTTCACAAGGCTTACACACCATTTAAAAAAAAATCTTAAGACAAGAAAAGGTTTGAGAAATTAGGTCCTAAATATGTATCTAGTAGCAAACAAATATGAGGAGAAAGAAAAAAGCCTACCTTTCTGATTCATAAGGATCAGGAAGAAGGGCATTTGTAGAAATGCAGGATGAAGTAGATTTGTCAAAACTGTATACTGGGCCTAAAAAAACCCAAAAATCAACAAAGGAAATAAACTAATTGGCAGTACTGAAAGCATGCAACCCTTTAACTTAATTAAGACATTCAAAAATAAAATTTTAATGGCTGCAAAAAATATTATGCTTCCAAAAAACAGTATTAAACAGAACTGTGCCTATAAAAAGCCTTCAGTGAGACATTGCTTCTTGATTACTTTTTCCCCTCAACATACTAGAGCAGCAGTATTAACACTAAAAGGTGATACTTATGTTCTTCAAACTACCAACTTGTAAAGGACGACTGGACACTCTTTCAAAACTGACTCTCCCAGAGTCTCTAGATATAATTTAAAAGTAAAGCAAAACTTAAAGGGATATATTTGTTCAATAATACATTAATTATAAAAAACTTGGACTATTTCAAACATGAAATATTTTCTAGTCCAAATCCTTAAGAGACTTCAGCCAGAAGATGATGTTCAGTAATCAGAAAGCACACTTGCTAGTCATTTATTTCTTGTCAATAATTAGCAACTCAGTGAGGTACAGCTCTAATTATATTCTTATGTCCCTCTCTGAACTGCCAGAGGACTATCTGGGAGAACAGCTTAAGATGAAGGTGCAAATAAGATGGGGGAAAACCCCCACAAAACAGAGTATTACAAAGTTTGATAAAAGGTCACTGCCCCTGGTGTCCAAGACCTGTTCTGGCTGTAAAGGCAACTTCCTCCAGAGTGTAACTTAATCCTATTTACAAAGCACAACTGCACCCTCATACAAGTTTTAAGTTAAATTTTGACTTGCTATCACAACTGAGAGATTTAAAAAATAAACTCACATCCATTTGATGTGCCTGCTTCATATCAAGTGAGACACCTTTTGCTCGCAAAATGCATTATCATGGTCCCTGCCTGTTACTCATGGCCCTGTCTGCAGCTTAACCCACATACCTCCAAAACATCCCATACACCTCAGAGCAAAATCCCACTCCAGAACTGTAGGTCCAAGTCACTATTGCCCTGGAGAAGGAGCACTGGCTACTCGGGGCAAAGGCACCACCCTGCCCTCATGCACTTCACAGCCACTTTCTACCAGCAGGACTAGAGAGACTGAAGTGCTGGTGAATCAGGCTGTTATACAATGACAGAATCTATTTCACTAACTCCAATCCCTGTGTCCTCCCAGCCCAGTGACTCAGGTACCAGAACATTCACAGTGCTAACATTGACTTACACAGAGCCAGATGTCAGAGCTACAACCAAACCAGGGCCTCCCTCTCTACCTGTAGTTATTTTACTAACAAAAAGCCTGTAACTGTGCCATTAGTAATGTGGTGAAGCAGGTTTTCCTGCTGGCACAGAGGACAATGGTGTGTGTGACAAACAGGACTGTGCCCATCAGCACATGACTGAGAGAAGGGCAGGACCATGCAGGGGTCACTTCCTGCCTGTTCCAAGAGCAAAGGGATCACTCCACCTGCCCCTCTACCCAACTTTACAATTAAGAGAAAGGGTCTCTCACTTAACACTTACTCATCACAGCCAGAATCTCTGGTGGGGAACATGACAGAAACCAAGCTGTCTGCAGCAAAGAGTTGGTAGGGAGAACACAAGTTTCTGTGTTAGCTGAACTTACTGCCTGGTACTACTTCAAATTGAGGTTTCCCATCCTCGACAGCTGTCAGAGTTGCCAGTTTTGCTTCTATCATTTCTCCATCTATGAACCTTCCAGAATATGCAGTCTTTCCATCTGGATACACATAGGCTATTTTCTCTCCAGTCATCTCCCCTTCTTCATTCACTTCTCCCACAAGGCTGCCTCCATCCTGAAAGCACAGGCAGGAAAGAAAAGGCAAAAAGCATTTAGTTGTACTATACTGTCTTCAGTACATGAAAAGGATTTTCCTCAACTTTTTTACAAAGCAAACTCGGCTCAGTAAGTTCAGATGTGAAATTATGCACATGAGAGAGAAAAAAGACACAGGAAGAAGCTGGATGAAGTCCAGTTAGGATAAAACTGGTAATAGAAAAGAATTGCATTTTCTATGTTGCTTGGAATTGGAATTGGTAAAACCCAAGGTCTTTCCTTCCATGTGACACAAATGCTGAGCTTAAACTGGTAAAATTTTTATGTGAAGAGTCTGCAAACCAAGGCCCAAAGCCACACAGATGTCCAAGTTTGGTTAGTGTGATACTGTGCTGGAGAAAAGACAAATTTAAGCACTGCCTTGCTCGCTGGTGATTCATGGTACCTCAAAAGACCTGAGCCTAATAAGAAAAAAAAAAATTAGCTGGTTGATTGGAGTGTTTCTCTGACCCAGCTTCCCCCCAGCAATGTCAGGGGGTGCTCAATGAGAACAACTGTTTGCTGAAAGCCATCAGCAGCAACACTTTTTCTCTCTAAGGTTTCCACATTTTAGCCCTGGGCTTTGCCATCTGTGATTTGCCAGCAACTCAGGTTAGGTCTATTTACAGAACTCAGAATGAGATGCACAGATCAGCACAGGTCTAACCACTTGAGGTGTTTATTTCAAAAAGGACAAGGAAGCATCTCCAAATAACACCCTGCAGCAAAACCAGCAGGTGTGATGTGGCAGCAGACTGATTTAGATCAAGACCACTGCGCCGACTCTATTTCAGAGTGACATCATTTTGTTCAACTGCAAGGATGGAAGAGTTTCAAGCAGGATGTAGCAGGGAACAGAGAACCTTAAGTCTTGGAAAAAACTGGTGCACAGAGCAGCATGCACAGAATTATGAAGAAAGAATTCCTTCCATGGCAAAGGGGGTTTTTTTAGAACATTTTGCATACTTTAGTCTGGCAAGATGATAAACAACCTCTAATTACCCACATTTCCAGAAGGTACAGCAGCACTTTGTCAGCTGGAAGATGAAGCAGGAGATACACGAACTGAAGGGTCAGCTGTTTTTATTATATACTAGGACTGGAAAACTTTTGGCAGTGTACACCAAGCATTTGTTGATCCTATTATATTCTTAATGGCAATAGTGAAAAACCAATAAATAAATGAACAGCCAGTGGTAAACATTTTAAAATGAATTTGAAACTAAAGTTTGTGCCCTAAGGAGCACAGAAATAGACTGGGTTTTGACCAGCAGCTTAATTACATGCAGATGTTTCCCCCTCCTTGGCACAAGGTAAAGACTGAAAGGTAAGGCTGAACAGTCATTAAAACTTCAAAATATTTGCATTAAAACTCCCCTAAAAACTAGTACAACCATTATTGCCTTAACTAGTATGGCTGTGAAAGAACATCAAAAATTTTTCCAAAAGTTTTACAGAGGAACATCTGAAGTTTTATGAAAAAGAAAGATAAAATTCTAGCTTGCTTAATTAGCACAGCACTTGTCCACACTCCACTCAGATGCACAGCTCTCATGCTGTTACATTTGATTTGTTGAGCAAAGCCAAACTTCACAACATACCCTGAAGAAATGGAGACAAAGTATAACTCTAACTTGTATGGTTTCCATGTTCCTCACCTGCAGCCAGCACTACAAAGTGGCAAAATAGAGTCCAGTCTTCTCAAAGAGATAATGCATAAACTATTATACATACTATTTTTACATTACAGACAAATTACACATAAATGCACTTCCAAGGGACCGGCGTCCCTGGAACATGAAAATAGTGGAGGCATCTTGTGGCTTTGCTGAATCTTGACCACTGGGCAGCATTCAATGCTGAAAAGTTTTAACTGTATGTTGGTTTATCCAAAATCAGAATGCACAGACTTTTACCCAGATTTTTGTGTGTTGAATTTTGGATAACTGGGTCGTGGTAGGTGTTTGTTTCAGAATCACAGAATCATAGAATTGACTGGGTTGGAAAAGACCTCTGAGATCATCAAGTCCAACCC
>JAWWEV010000134.1:9632882-9676264 GCA_035583235.1 Hafferia zeledoni
CCCCTGGCAGAGCTTGAGCCCGTGCCCCCTTGTCCTGTTGCTGAGTGCCTGGGAGAAGAGACCAACCCCCACCTGGCCAGAACTTCCCTTCAGATGGAGAGAAAAGAAAGGTACAAATTCTGCAATAAAGAGAGCAGGCAGTCAGGCTTACCGGGTAATAAATCCAACAGACTCCATGTCGAATGTTATCCTTGTAGTGCCCTTTGAATATCAGCCGCCCATCACTGTCGTACTCCTGGGCTGGTCCATTCAGCTCTCCATCCACGTATGTGCCATGAAGGACCACTCCATCCTCATACGTGTAGATTCCCTGGCCTTGCAGGGCATCATCAACGTAGTACCCTTCCAGTGTGCTGGTAAAGAGAGAAAGAAAACAGCAGTGGAAGACTGTTCACCTCCCTTAGAGGTGAACCCAACGCCTCAACAAACTGGAAACCCAAGAAGAAAACCAGAAACTTGTTTCTGTGGAGCTCCAAAGGTAGAAAACAACTTACAGTGTCCTTTCATCAGGTTGTGCTGCATGGGCACAGCATCTCTTATCTAAATCAGAGTGCACAGCATTTTTTTGCAGGCTGGGATAGCAAATTACTCCTGGTCCAAGAAGGAATTACTGCTCAGGGAGGCTACTCTCACATTAGGACCTTCTGACATCTCTCTGGTGAGATGAAATTGAGCTGCCACACAGATGAACCACGACAGAACATGAACTGCAACCTGCTACAGTTCAGTGCCAGCTCCCCAGCAATGCACTTACCAATCATTTGTACAGGACTTGCTAAAAGCACTGTCATTTTTTATGTATTTCTATTAAAATGGAACACAGCCTGTCCAACAGAACTCGTGCTGCACTTGGATCTGAACAAAGAAACATTTGCAAACCCTTTGGACAGGGCACAGTAACACCCTGCAATCTGCAACACAAAGAATAAAGAAAAGAAGGTCCACTCAGTTGCTTCTTTCTCATGTTAGAACTAGCATAAGGGAATACAAACTCTTTAGCTTTTAGCCAGCTGCAGCACACATACCACATACCTCCACTGCACAGGGTTTTTTTCAGATGCAGCCATCTAAGGTATAACCCCAAACAGCATCTGCGAGGACATGACTCTACGTGTTTTACAAAATTTTACAAAACAGATTCTCAAGAGGTGTGGAAGGAATGCTTTTCCAGAATTCACTTTCTTGTTTCAAAAGCTTCATGCTCTGTTTTTACATAACTTTGGCAAGCTGGCTGAGGTTTCCATGGGAAAATACGTTACAGTAAAAGGCTCAGTGTAAACCAGATGCAAAACAGGATAGGACAGGAAAACTATTTTATTTTTCAGTCAGGTTAATTTCTTGAACCAGGTTGCTACAGAACTGCACAGATAGCTACAGCATCACAGCACAGGCAAGGAGCAGGGCACAGGAGGGAACTACCAGAAATCAGTGCCCTTACTTGACTATAAACAATGCCATTTTCCCCTCTAGTTTATCACAGATCACTAGATTTGAATTTCATTGTATCTGACAACCCACACAGAGTCCACACACGGGATTACCCTTCAAAAGAATCAGCCACTCCCAGTTTAAGTAATGAAAACCACCAAAAAACCTCTTCATGTTACCTTTAATTATATTAATTGAAGTTAACAAGTTTCTAAATTACAACAGTGCTCCAGCACCAGAGAAATGTATTTTCTTTTATTGTAACTCAAATTTCTATGTTTTCTCTCTTTGTATTATGCTCCAAACAGTGTCTAAAAGATCCACCTCATCTAAGGAAATCAAAAGACATCTAAAGAAAAATGTTCTTCAGCCTCAGGTTCTTTAAAACTTTTATACTTTTCACAGTTTCTGATTCACTTCCACCCTGCTTCCCCTTCTGTCTTAGCACTCAAAGTATGTCTGCCATCAGACATGATAATTGCAACTAAGAGCTAAGTAGTATGAGGAATAAATAGTTTCTGTGTCTTCCATAAACAAAATCCTGTTAACATAAACCCTAAGCTAGCCCGTATTTCTCTAGTTGGCTTCTCAGATGATCATATTTCTGATAACTTAGTTTTACTAAAGTCAAGATTTGTCAGATGTACCAATTATTCAATACGCCTAGAAGAGACCAAAGATACTCATTACCTAATAAACAAATCAGTGGTAAGAGCTGGGGGTGGGGGAATACTTACTGCAATATCCTTCCCAGCTGCAGGTATTAAATTAACATTGACAGAAACCGATCTATTAATCTCTCACTCCCTCCATATGGGATCACTGGAAACTTTTTCCTAAAAATAATAGTTTTGTACTGTGTTCTGGGAGGTGTCAGTTTATAGGAGTCTCCAGCTCAGGGAGAAAGGCAGCTGCAGCTGTGCCAGGCATGGCTCTCGTGCTCGCCCTTACTGTGCCAAAGTGCTCTGCAAAGGACACTCCAGAGGTGCTGGCACCAAGAGAAGCTCAAGTACACAATGCAAAACAGGGAGTATGCCAGAGGTGAAACTTCTCTCTCTGAAATATATTCGGTTTTGTTGCATTTTTTGGAGGAGGGGGGGGAAGAACCAACTGATATTTCATTCCAGGTTTCTACTCCCTTAATAATCAACAGTAAGGAGGAAGCTATTCCAGGCAGGGGGAAAGTTTTCACTGACCAAACAAGGCAACCAGTCCTATTCCCCAACACAAAAAATGAGATTGCCTCCACTGCAGCCAGTCCAATATCTGACAGGGCTCAGCTACTCCCCAACAACAGTCCTAGAGCAGTGCAGCTTCCAGCCTTTACCAGCAGCCTGTGAGGGAAACAGACGCAGGAGTGCTGAAACCAGGTAACTTCCTGCATGGAGGCACAGGGTTCTGCAAAAGGAGAGGTGTTTTGAGAAAATATGGAGATTCATTTCTCTCCTTCATGAGCACTTGGCCTTGCCTATGGCACAGTTAATGGAAACAGCATGTCCTGTTTTATGCCAGGTCATTCTTCCTGCAACACACTGTGATTCCTGAACCATCCATTTCAGAAAGCACCTCAGTCTTGCTACATGGACAGAGGTAGGTAAATTACATCTTCAGTAATTAGTCACTGCTCAGTTAAGGCTGCTTTAGCTAAATTAAAATATGTAATAGTTTATAAAAATAACTCATCTTCCGAAAACACATTACAGACTATTTTTGCATATTTTCATTCTGCTAGTTCCTGAAGCCATCAGTAGCCAACTGTTCCATTTTTTTAAGAGTTATGAAAATTACACAACCAAAAAAAAAAAAAAGAGAGCGAGAAGAGTTGGCAACACTGAAGCAGTAGAGAAAAGGCTCAGCAGCAACCTGACTTTTCCCACAGAGCACTGCCTGTACCTTGGATTACACGGAGAAACAGTCCTACAAACAAAATAGCAGGTCAGTTCCTCTGACTGTACAGTCAGCAACTGCTCTGCTGAGATCATCCACAAGCACAGAAGCATTATGTGCATGTGTCCATAGAGATGCTGTCTGCCAACTTAAAAAAAAAAAAAGCTATTTTGGAAAAGTCAGCTGCTGGGCAGTACTGGTTTTCAGTTACTCAGAGAAGATTTAATAAGCCCATTACCAACAACAGTGGGGATTTTTCTTCATCCCGGCTTGGAGGCCCAATGAGTTTCTGCATAACTGAATGAATACATTATCTTTCTCATGAAAAAACCCCACAATCCCCAGTATGAGCAACTGCAAAGGCCAACACAGACAAGGAGCTGACTCACTGAGACAGCACAATACCTCCACTCCTGCTCAGAACTCTGCTGAGCAGGCGGAGAGTAGACCCAGCACGACTGTCAGTTTAACAGCTGCTATTCATAGTGCCACCGACAGCTGCAAAACCATGAAGAATCGTGTCATTTTATACATCTGCTGCTCCTTTGGAGGAAGTTCTGAGCAACTGCAGAGAGGAATGCGGCAGTGGGGGGAGGAGGACTTACAAGGTGTTCATAACGAAGACCAGGGAAGAAAACACAAGCACAGGCACAGACTGGCCCAGCTTCACTGTCACAATTCCCAGTGACAAGGGGAAATTATAGGGGCTTTTTTGAAGGTAAATCAGGCCACAAGCAATTTGCAGAGGATAAACTAGAGTTGATAACAAACCTGTATTTGACTCAGTCCTTGAACCACTAAACAATTTCCAAGACCAAGCAGAGCCTCTGTCGAGGTCCTATGTCTGTGCACAAGGGCTGGCACAGGTAGGTCCCAGTCCAGTTGCCCCCTCTGTACAGCACTATAAGACAAAGAATTCCACCTGCACTTATGGACTTGAACTTGGATGTCCAAGTAACTGTCAGCATGGTTTCCAACAGCTCTTACAGTTTCAAATTAGTTCATAACTTTACAGTGCTAAAGGAGCTCACATCCCTGCATTCTGCCACCGGAAACAACTACAGACACCACATTACACAGTAAGTCCCCAGGCCCACAAAGGAATGGATACAGCAGCAATAAACTTTCCAGCTACAGTTTCAAACAAGAAATCTTATCCAGAAGGTCAGCATACAATGAATGAAAACTGGGTTTGTATCAGTGTAAGTGGAAGGAATAACATAGAAGAAAAATCGAAGAGTCAGAGTCTACCTTCCATCAAAAAAGAAGAATTTGCCACGGCCATTCTTTTCTCCATGCACAAAGTTTCCCTCAAATCTGTCAGTCGAGGAATAGGTCACTGTGCAGAATCCATGTGGCAGCCCATCATCATCTAGATGCCCTGAAACAGAATGCAAAGAACAATAGAACACATTAATTGTTATATAAAATTTCAAACCTGCTCAGGTTATGGAGATGTTTGAAATGCAGTAGGTCCCTAGTACAAAACAGTAATTCAAATCATTGCTGTTAGGAACAGTGATCAGATTCAGTACAAGTGAAGTTTGCACTTCTGTAACACATTACTTAAAAAGGATCAGGATAAAAGAAAAGGAATGAGAGGCTTGAGAGATAAGAGAACAATTCGCAAAAACTATTTCTAAAAGAAACAAGGTTTATATTATTCTAACTTGTATTAATAGACATCTTCAAAATTATAATAGTTCTTTGTCTAAAACATGTATTTCCTGGTGAGAACAGAGTAGATTTAGACTTCAATTCACAGAGTGAGAAAAGCTTTAATTTTTTCTTTTGAAAAATACACGCCTTATGATAATGTGGGTGTGCCACCTTGCAGTTATATCCACAGGAATTTAAAGAAATAAAAGCATGTAATATCTATAATGCTATGCCCTTGCAATATGTCAGTCAACCTGGTATTTAATACTTTAAATGCTGTTCTCCAATGCCCTCCTGATGTGTTCACTTTACATCTTGTTCCCTTTCCTACTCATATCAGTCTTCCCCACTACAGCTCTTGCATATGGGGAAAGCAGAGGGGCAACATACTTGGATCCTCACTGGCACAATCTGTATTTTACTCAATATAACAAAGTTAAACCATAATAAGGCTCCTATTACACCTCTCACTGCCTCTACAAAGCCCAAACAAAACGGCAGAAGAGTGTTTTAAACGATGGTTATTGCCTGGATTACCTGTGTGAACTTGTAGCCCTTAGCACTGGTGTGGCTGCAGAGCTCAGCAGGGCTGCTCTCAGCACAGGGATGCACCTGGCAGGTGTAACAAACTCCCACTGAGACACTTTAGCAGATGGAAATTCTGCATGAAAACTGTCAAATAAATAAAAGCTAGCCTATATTTATGTTCTTTCATGCTTCTAAATAAAAGATTACCTCAGATTCCCCAAGTTTTCTGGTGATGCATACACAGCCTGTTAGAGATGAGAGACAGCACATGCCTCCACTCCCACAGGCTTTGGGTCAAGCTCTTCCCTGACCAAATACACCCTGAACTGAAAAGGTTCAACACACATATGGAAAGGTAGAACCAAACTTCAGTTGTGAGGTGTAGTGATTACAGCCCAGGCTGATGCAGGCAAGCAGAGGCACTTCAGTACCACCAGACCTCGAGGCTTGTGCCTAGAGACAGAACAAGCTGTGCAGCCACCCTATATGGCTTCAGATGTCCAGCTATTCAAGTTCTGAGGGTTCTGCAGGGACAGGTGTATCCAGAGAGCACAGGCATGTCCATGTGCTCTCACATCACCATAAGCTGCCTCAGGATGCTCCACAGCCAGGGCATGATAAGGCTGGTAAACATCTGGTTCAGAAGTCCCCTCCTATGAGGCACATGGCCTGTCTGAGCCTTGCAATTACCAGAAGGTTTGGCAGCAGAATATCAAACACACAGGCAAACTCTGGTCTATTTCCAAGTAAAATTACCTTAGAAAAAAAACAAACCAGCAAGTGAGAGAGAGAGCAAGAAACACTGAAGGGGAGGAAAAAAACCCCTGAGTGTTCCTCAAAGTAACCAAGTTAGGCTGTGCTGCTTCCATCTCCTGCACTTGTTACATTAAGTATGGAAATGCACCTAGAAAGGTGTACAGAAGAAAGTAACACTGAGGTATCTGAACTAATCCAAGAGCCAGGATTCTCTCCTTCACCCTTTCCATGCATGCTCCAGGAAGTTTCTCTAGTACCTACACATCACTGAGCTCGCAATTTAAGCCTTCAGTCCAAACTAGACTGAAAACAGTTAAAAGTTTAAGTAAAAAAAAATCAGGCACTGCTTACAGTCCAAAGTGAGAGAAATAATAGAGTAAAAAGAGAGGGCAAAAGGCAGAAGGAAAAAAGCTCCATCACTAAAAGCTTTTAATGATTTTGAAGAGGAACCCTTTAAACAGAGGCTGCTCTTTCCAAACAGAAGAAAGGTTTTTTTCCTTCCCATTCACCAAAGGACACCCTTTTTTTGTAGAATGAGGAAGTTTTAGAAGTTACATCAATTCAGCTAAAAGGTCAGAGAAATTGTGAATGTGGACACCTCTTTTAGAATAAAAAAATCTATATCAACATTTATAGTTGTAATTAAAAGCCTCAGTTTTATCAATATGGGAAGGGTACACTGGTGTAAGTTAACAAACCCTAAACAATACAGCACCAGTTTCCCCCTCACTACAGTAGCAAAACTTCTATAAAACTCTTGATTTTAAAAATACACTGACAATACTGATACATTATACTGTTAAAAAAAACCCACATAGACCAACAGCAACAACAAAAAAAAACCCCTTGCAACTTTGTTCTCTGTGACTATTCAGTTTTGTCAAGATTCTTCTGGAATGCAAAGCCCAGCACAAAAGCTGCCATGCTTACATACAGAGTGCATGTCAGGACTTTTGCACAGTGGGATACAGACTATCTCAGAGACTTAAATGGTCAGCTTTGATCCAATGGCCTCCATACAGGGTCTTAATCTCAGCCACAATACAAAGAATCCAATTATTCTAATATGCCAGAGATTTCCACCTATTAAAAAAAAAAATCAACCCCCCGACTTCAACAAAACAAGAAACATACAGTCTCTTTCAATCAATGGGAGGGAGGGGAAAGGCAGGAAGTCTCAGAGCAGAGATGTAACAGCCTGTGTGGCTGAGGTTTTAAGCCCTAATTCTGTTTCAGGTCAAGTCAATGACCTCAAAAATCCCCATTACTTCAGTGGGAGCAGTGTGTTCCTTTCCCCCTCTCACTCCTCTCCTCCACTTGCAAAAACAAACCCCAAATATCTAAAGATATTTTTAAATTATTACAAATCTCACTTTGGTTACTTCATGAAGGGTCTCTCAAGATTTCCTCTTAAGCTCAGACCATGAATTTTTCAAGAAAAGGAATTACACTGATAGGGGCTGGTTCACAATGGGGTCACTTACCGGAACCACTGATGGGCACAAATCAAAGACAAAAGCCTTTGACTGTCTGTATTACTTAACAGATGACATAAAACGTGCATCATCAATATGAGATTCTGGCCACAAAGATGCCAGATGGCTGTTTTTGGGATAACAACAATAAACCAACCTCCTCTCTACAAAGAAAAAAAATGAAAAAGCTGATTGCTGACATATTTCTAACTTCCTTTGGATAAGTGCAAACCCACCCAGTCATCCCAACCCCAAAGAACACCCTGCTTCTGTCACACTCAGAGAAACAAAGACATTCACATACGCTACTGAATAAAATACGCTTTATAAATTCAATTCCTTAGCTGAACGCTAAGCAAATCCCAGATATGGCAGAACACTTTCTCTGTGATATAGGGATCAAAATTATGACTCTTGGCCCCAGACACAATTGCAATCCACAGATTTGAGGAGTGGGGAGGGAAGGGAGGGGAACCACATCTCTTAGGGCACAGGGCACACCTCATTTGTAGCTCCCTGGTCTTGAAGAGCCTCAGCCCCTTCACACCGATGTTTTACACAACTGAGCTTCTCTTTGGCTCCGATACCACATCCCTAGACGACAAACCCAGATCCAAGCAGCAGCTGCTTTGCTCGCATCTGTTGTCAGACTAAGCCACCGTGCAAAATGCCTTCTCTGGAGCAACACGCTTTCG
The DNA here is from genome assembly GCA_035583235.1 of Hafferia zeledoni. Classification (NCBI taxonomy): domain Eukaryota; kingdom Metazoa; phylum Chordata; class Aves; order Passeriformes; family Thamnophilidae; genus Hafferia; species Hafferia zeledoni. Next base: position 9,641,311 of record JAWWEV010000134.1, read on the forward strand.
AGGCCTAATCCTGCTGCCACAGGATGCGGAGCAGCCCGTGGGGGAACAATCAGCATTACACCGGCATCTTATCACAGGCAGCTCCTTGTGCTCAATCCCCGCATCCGAACACCCAGGATCGCTCTTCCCGGCAGGGCCACGGTTCCCTGAGAGGAACCTTTGGGGCGCAGGTGCTTTCACACAGAGATGCTCTGCTTTGTTCCAGAGCCATACGCTGCTCTCGGATGCCTCACGGGACGACACAGCGCGCTGGGGAGCCGCATTCCTGCGTGCCAAGGCTCCCGTCCGTAATCCTCTTCCCGAGGCACGAGCCTCTGCTTTAAAACTCTCCGAGGGTTAGTTCTGCACTCACAAAAGGTGAGCACAAACAGTGTATATATTGACTATAAGGTGGCCCGCCCCGCTCCCACGCGGACGGCTCCAGCCCCGCCGCCCGTGGATTCGGTCACGGTTCCTTCTCACAGCCGCCCTCCCTTCCCCATTTGCAGGTTCGCAGCTGCAGCGCCCGGCTCCCTGCTCTGTCCGCAGGGACAGGCATCCCCCGTCCCTCCGCCGCCGCGGGGAAAGCACCGGGATGGACAGTGCGGACTGCGGGGCCACCGCCCGCACGGGGCACGGCGGCGGCAGACGAGAAACCCAGGGCAGTCTCTCTGACACCGAGAGCCGGGCGGCCGTCACCGCCGTGCGCGGGGTCCGGAGCCTCCCGCCATCGACAGGGCGCTCAGCAAGGGGGGGGCTCCCGGAGCGCCCGCCCGGCCCCACGGACACGGTTACCCCCGGCACCACGGGCAGGGCTCCCACCCGGTGCCACGGACACGGTTCTCCTCGGTATCACGGACACGGCTCCCACCCGGCACCAGGGACACGGCTCCCCCCGGTCCCACGGACATCCTTCCCCTAGGTACTACGGACACGACCCCCACTCGGTCCCACGGACGCGGCCCCCACCCGGCCCCACGGACACGGCTCCGCTCGGCCAGACCCCACCACGTGTACGGCCGCGGCCCCGGCCCGCCCGTTGCATAAGCCCGCTGATGTCCTGCGCTGCCGCCGGCCCGGGCGCCCTGCTCCGGCCGCCATCACCACCCCGCGCCCCCCTCAGACTCCTCCAGCACCGCTCGCCGCCGCCGGTGCCCCCGCCACGCCCAGCTGGGCGCCTCCCCACGCCCGCGGCACACGCACCTTCCACGACCTCCTCCAGCGTCTCCTCGTCGCTGTCCATGGCGGCGGCGGCGGCGGCGGGCGAGGCGCAGCCGCGGTAACACCGGCGGGAGCGCGCGCGACGCCCCGCCCGCCCGGGGGAGGAGCCGGGGCTGGCGCGGGGGACGCGGGGACACGGCCCGGGGGAGGCGCTCCCGCCACGCCCCGACCCGCCCCGGGCAGCGCGGCGGGCACAGGAGTCACAGCGCAGTAACAATAGTCATACAGTCACAGGACCACAGAGTATGCGATGCTGGAAGGGACCCACAAGGAACTTCGAGTCCTGCTCCTGTGCAGAGGACAGCCCCGAGAATCACACCATGTGCTGAGAGTTACCCAAACGCTTCTTGACCTTTGGCAGGTTTGGTGCTATGACCACTGCCCTGGGGAGCTGTTCCAGTGCCCAAACATCCTCTGGGTGAAGAACCTTTTCCTGATACCCAGCCTAAACCTCACACTACTCAGCTTCATGTTGCTTCCTTGGGTCCTGTCACTGGTCACCACAGAGAAGAGATCAGTGCCTGTCCCTCCTCTTCCCCTCATGAGGATGCAGAAGACCACAGTGAGGTCTCCTCTCTGTCTCCTTCAGGCCAAACAGACTGACCTCAGCCACTCCTCATATGGCTTCCCGTACAGACCCTTCACCATCCTCACAGCCCTCCTTTGGACACTCTCTAATATCTTTCTTATATTGTGATGCCCAAAACTGTAGCAATGCATTCTCAAAACATGGCTTGGAAAGAGTCGTGCCAGAAATGGATGGATGAAGAAAATACACCAGCCACTGAGAAGGCTTTAACAACTGAAGTTTTTAATGTGGTTTAAATGTATTAAATGTAAAAATTGCTATGTCATTGCTTCTTCTTTCCATAAATCCTTGCTAAGCCAGGGGGCTGGGAAAAGAACAGTGACCTCAAGTTTCCTGTCACCCCCTCCCCATTGAATGTAAATCCACTTGCCCCTATTGGCACAAAGCCAGACCTCCCCTTGTCCCTTATTGGTGAATTTGTATCCCTCCAAAGTCCATATAATCCTGATCCCCTGATTAAACTTCCTCTTTGCTTTCCTCCCCTTGCCGGTGGTCCCTGGTGTGTCCTTTTCAGGGGGCTATCAGAGGCCACATGGCCTGGGTGAGCTCTGAGCACTCACTTCTCCTTGGTTAATGGATTTATAATCCAGGGCCAGGAGAAACCATATCGTTGTAGATTACCTTCAGCATAACGAGGCTACACAAGAAAACCTCATCACCTCTAAACAAAACTACACACAATATTCAATGTGAGGCTGCCCCAGTGCAGAGCAGAGTGGGACAATCCCTTCCCTTGCCCGGCTGGTGATGCTGTGCCTGATGCCCCCAGCACACAGTTGGCCCTCCTGGCTGCCAGGGCACTGCTGCTCATAATCAACTTGCCAGCCAGGACCCCCAGGTCCCTTTCCATGGTGTTGCTCTCCAGCCTTTTGTTCCCCAGTCTATACACACATCCAGGGTTGCCCCACCAACACTTACAGCAGTGCTACCATGAAAACAAGCTCTTCACAGTGGTGGGAGGACAACAGACAATGGACATGACTAAAAATGTAACTTAAGACATGACATACGGAGAAATTTGCTCCCTCTGAGGACAGCTGAGCAGTGTAGCACACTGTCCAAAGAGGTTCTGCACTCTCCACCCTTGGGCACATTTAAACACTGCCCCAGTATAGCACCAAGCAGCCTAATCTGACTCCAGAACTGCCCCTACTGTGAGCAGCAAATTGTAGTAGGGACCTCCTGGGGTCCCTTCCCATCTAAATATCTTAGTAAGGTTACACCAAATCAGGTGTAAACTCACTGTGCTGCCAGGCAGTGCTGCTGAAGTCAGGGACAACATCCCACCAGGAAAACACGACAGCTACAGCTTAGCAAAACAAAATAATTAGACGTGTCTGCAGAAAGAGAGTTTAGAACTCCTTAAACAGGAGAATAAGGAGGTTAGTATTTAACCTAACTGACATAAGAACTTATAAAATATTAATCTCTAGAGCTTTGGGGAGGATTTGATATGTACAGAAAGCTTGAGCAGGACAGAAGGGCTTGCTTCTGTATCACTGGTGGTTAATTTAACCAAAGGACAGTCAATTTTCTGTTTAGGAAAGATTTGTGATTTCAAGCCCATATATTTAAAACAATTCTGGTGTCAACCCTCCAGAAAGGAAATAGTAAGTATTGAGCACAACAGGACTCCCTATGCAAAGTGCCTGTTTTGTTTCACTATTTATGTATGAGTCTCTGAAAAGATTCATTCATAATTAGCACATACACAGTGTTGGAGCTATGAAAGGTGATGTGCTTAAACTATGAACTTATCTGGTGAGTAGAAGGGAGGTGAGGTTTTGGTGTTGGAGCTGGAACATGTGCTAGGTACCCTTTTCACTAAGAGATAACAAGAGTCCAGGGAATACAACAGAAAACAAGGAAAAGGGCACTGCTGTGACCTACACAGAAAAAAAAGTGCAGATCAACAGGACCTTTAAACATGATAGTGTGGTGAGTGCTCACCTACAGAAGCTCATCAGGATATGAGACAGCAGCATTCAGACTAAAAGCACACCTTTTGGCCAAAATCACACAGTTCTCCAAATATTAGAGATATATCTCCAGCTGCAATGTGCCAGGCTCTGAGTACAAGCTCTTCCCCTATATAACCACATACACTTTTTTCAGAGGGCCCATGCTTAGCTGTATGAATATAGTGCTGCCTTTTCACCCTGATCATCCCACATACAGCCTCAGGCCTTGCTTATTCTGTTTACTACCCTTGAGTGCATACAAGGGTGACAGCTGTGAGAGTTTCTGTGCTTTTCTCTCCGTGGCACACAGCTTCCTCCCACATTAATTAAATTATTTTCACAGCACAGCGATGGCACTGGGCACATTATCATGTCTACAGCAGGAGAACTAAGAGACTGGGGCTGAAGCTATTAAAGCGTCTGGCAAATATCAAGTACCGGATTGTTGTCAAGAGTTCTTAGCATTACACAGTGTTTCACATGTTCAAAGAGTAATTTCCATTAACTTCAAATACAGCTGTAAGAACTGCACAGCAACACTAAACGAAAATGATGGTAAACACAATGTTTTAGCATTTCATGCTGGGTATTAAGAAGTGGGGGGAAACTTAACATCAAACTAGAAAAAAAACAACTCGCGCCCATTACTGCAGTCAGGCTGCTGCAGGAGAGCTTGGCCATCTGCTGAGCTATTCCCCAGAGCCCCTCATGGAGCAGAAAACAAGTGGTGATCAGCTGCCAGCAGTTTGGTTCAGCCCATGTGCCCAACTCAGGAGCAATACCTAACAAACACTTAGTAGGCTGCAATGTGTAGGGGTCTCATCAGTTTAGACTTGTTTTGGCAGACTGCAAAGGCACCTCCAGGCTGGTGTTCAGCTTTCTTGACTGCATAAGCAGACAAGCATCTGTGTTTGGGCTCACAGTATGTCTTCACATCATTAAGCATTGTTCAAGCTTCTTCCAGCTGCTGGGACTGCTTGCCTCTTATTTTCTTCTAAGCAGGGGCTTGTTGCTGGCTTGCACTCCTTAAATATTAACTCTGCATCCAACAGTCTAATCGTATTATTGTTTATACAATCCCTTGCCTTACCTATTATTTAATGCTAGACTCTAGAAGTGAAAAAACACCCTAAATCTCCCTGCACTACTCTGACAGTGGTAAGGATCCTTTGCAAACAAGCTCATAGTGAAAGAGAGCAGCAAAACACACAAAACAATGTGGTGAGGTTGAACATGAAATTTCTGTTGCTTTACTTCCTTTGTATTTTGGTTTGCAAGAGCAGTAACATTGTCTTTTAACCTAAGTTTGTAGGATTCCTAATTAGAACAACAGACAGCATCCCAGTGAATCCCAGCTGTGTTCCTAAGGTCACAAAATTAATGCAGGAGCTGGTACCACCAGGACATTGTCACTCATGGGGAGAAGATGGTTGAGCAAGAAGAAGTGACTGTTTTCCAAAGGGCTGTTGGAGCTGCTTACAGAGAGCAATTAGAGGATCGAGAGATTTGGTGTCTCTGAGATTCTGCAAAATTTTTGTGATTTTAAATCTGAGTCCTGCCAGCCTCCCTGAATGCCCTGCTCAGCTGACCTTTCTGACAGACCTCAGGTACAGCCTGCCACGTCATAGCAAATGGCTCTTGTTATCTCTAAGTAGGGCAAGCTTTTTTAAGACAGAAAGGGAATGACCACGTCCTAAAACTACTTGAAATGCTAAAATAAGAAATAACCCTTTCAATGCTCCAGACTGTTGTTTATTTAATCTGCAATGTGTTTGCAAGACACTTTGTTTTTTGAAGGACAGTATTTGAAGACTTAAATGAAGGCACAGTGGACTGTTCTTTTGTGAGTCCTGAGCTGTGAACAATGTTCCTTCAGACATTTGTAGCACAGAAATGGCTGCTCTAACACATGAAAACCTTTTCATGCAGCAACATAATTTATTAATCAAATTTCTGTTCAAAACACTCTAATTCTTATTGCTGAAATTGGTTATCACTATTCTTTTGTCAAACAAGTCACAGTAGCTGTGGTTGATAATTTTGGCCAGGGTTGTAACATCACCTTACAACCTTACACCTTAATGCTGAGGGGCTCTAGCATTATGGATGTGTTAAAGTTGCAACATCAGCACATGTAGAGGCAGCTATTTTTGTCCAATTTTTGTAGGAGGTTCCCAAATTCAGGACTTTCATGGATGGTCAGGTCCTTGGGATTGTCTGGGTATGAACACCTTGGATGGTGGGTTTTACTGGATGGCTGGAGAGAAGTTTCCTCTTGTCTTTCTGCTGTAGGAGGATCAGAACAAATAATGCCAAAAAAAGGGGTTTTAAAATCCCAGAGCCTGGACAAGTCAAGAAGTTTCTTATCAAAGCCAAAAGCAAGCTGTGAACTCTGCCCACAGGACACTGACTGAGAAGCTGGGTAAAAAAACATGGTGTGTCCAGCCTCATTACCAATTGACAGGGGACTTTCAGATGGATTTATTTCAATTTATACTCCCAAGAGTTCCCTTTTGCCTTGAAGGGGGGCAACAAATCACTGAGCATAGGGAAAAGCAGAGGGGTAGCTCTGCAGCCTAGCAAAATTTGAGACATACTCTGATGATGGAAGAGACAAGTCTGTGTCCCAGTTGCTTATATGGAATGAACACGGAATTATTTCCTTGGGAATGTTTCACTCGATAGACTTGATAGACTGGCAAAGCTTCAACCTGAAAGCCCAGTTTTCAAGACACTTCTTTACAGTTAGGTTAGTGGAGATTGGGCTGTTTATTCATGGAACCTGAGACTCTCTGGGGATAATTTACAACTCTTGCCTCCCCTATGCCTTACTGACTACTTGAAGTAGTTTACCAGGTGCAGTGAATGCCATTTGCAGGTGGGAATTGTATGGGCAGCCTGAGCTCACTAACTTGAAGAATTTATGTGGAAGATTGCCTGTCAATAGGTTTAGGAGGAGAAATCCAGAGAATGTGTGCCACAGGAAGAAATATATACATGTTCTCAAATTCTTTCATCATAATATCATAGCATGCACAAGCTGTGCCTAAGGCTTGGGCTATAGAGATGAGTATACTGCAGGGCAGAGACTGTGTGCCTCACACTGCTTATAGAGCCACATGTCGTTCTTCCTAGCTGCTCATCGGTATGGATGGAAGATCTCCCTCTGCAGCTGAGAGCTCTATAAAAGATTAAGTGCTTAAGTGGCACTCCTGAGCAGATGGCCTGTGGTTTCTACTGTCAACAATATGCAGCTTTTCTCTATGGTTTCTTGATGCATGCATCAAATAATAAATTTTCCTTAATGGTCGCTGAGGATATCAGAGTTTTTCTCTTCTATATTTCAGTTCTCTCTTTCCTCAGAGAGAGTGGAGGAATAAAGCAGATAGACCCCACCTTACAACAGAAACCTGAGTTATTCTTGAGGTTCTTCTTTCCTTGAAGTTTTTTTTCCCCAACAAAAAGTGCCTGCATCTTGCTATATCCCAGCCTGTGTATGACAAAACCTCTTAACTCAATATTGGAAACACAGAGAAGCATTCACATTAAAGAATGGAGTAAATGGTGAGAAAAGTTTCCAATGCAAAGCTGAGCTGGAACTTTCAGTCCATAAATTCTCAAGGCTGATCAGTCTTGTTTAACAGATAGCATTTGCTTGGTGTGTGCATTTCTTACTGTTCCCTTCCCTAACATTTGAAATCATCTGCCATGCCTGAGATCGAAGAAGTTTATCATATTTCCTAGCCCTTTGAAGATACACATTAACTGGAAGGTATTCTGTTTTCTAAATCAAATTCCATCCTAATCTAATGGCTGAAGAGGCTCTGCATCTGCCAGATGAACTACACAAACCACAGCATGTTGTCAGTAATGTTATTCAAGCTATACTCTGTTCTCTTGTTTAGTCTGGGAAACCCGTGGTACTCCTTCACAGGCCACAAGACTTTAGATGGGAATAAAACAAGGAATAATGTAGGTGGAAGCACAGCAAGCCTGGTGGAGACCTCTCGCCCAAAGACAGGGAAGAGATGTGTCTTTGTCTTCACAGCATCACTTTACTAAGATAGCTTTATGCATCTGATTTACATTGCACCAAGTTGTCTCATGTCTAGAGTTTTGAAAGAGGTAAAGCAAAAGCCTATGGTGCACATGCACCTGAAATTTAAGTAACAAGCTCGTTTCAATCCAGTTTTCTTATCCACCAAATAATTAGTGGCTGGCTCCACACAGTGGTTTCTCATGTAATTCCACTGAGCAGGGGTTTGGTATTTGGTTATTTCTCTCTCAAAACAGTATTCCATTAGTTTTCCAGTGAGGTTCCATTTGCAAGCCTGAACAGTCTCAAAGCCTTTGCCTTTGCAAATTTCTGGACAGTAGAGCAGTGAAAGCTGGCTGGAGTCCATCAGGCCACTGCCAGTCCCACTTGAAGCTGGAGAGATTAGGAATTAGAAAGATGGCTGTGTTTTTGTGTACTTCACTGAGTGTGGTATCAGGTGTCTGCAGAGATAGGGATAGCATATCAGTGAGTGAGTTTGCCCTCTATTACCTTAAGGGTCCACTGAGATTTCCTATTAAAAAAAATAAAATAGCAAAGTGCTAAATGTATGGAAATACACCAATCCCAGTCAGTGTTTGGCACTTAAGAAATAACAATGCACATCCCACAGCCTTGGCTTAGAGACAGACAGACAAGTTTTTGCATATGGTTATGGAAAAGTGTTCTGAGCCTTCTTCCAGGTAGAAAAAAATCTCACAAAAGTTTTAAAAACTCCTTTCTGCTGCAGCTGTCTTATTTTCCTCAACTCTCAGCTATTTAGCAGTGACTGGAGACACATAAACTTATCCCTCATGCTCCTTCAGTCCTACAAACAGGATTGATTATCTCAGGTGTTTTTGTATGTGTCAGAGAACATACATGCTGATGGGCTGTAGCCATTGACCTGCACTTTTACGGTGCTACAATGCCAAAGATACTCACGTGAAACATCTTTCTGAAGCCAACCTACCTATCCCCTCATTCAACTCATCATGAGCCATTTTTAAAGCAGAAGACTAAAAGAAGAAGATATATGCCCGTTTTTACTTCTAGCTTCCAGGTTTGCAGGTGACCCTTTTTCCTGCACAGCACCTGCCTGCTGCTCAGCCAAAGCTAGAGTTACTGACAGGACTGCAGAGCAGTTCCAGATACAGTTTGCTAAAGTTCAGTACTGGAGTTTCTCAAAAATCCTCTGGCAAAGGAAAAAGGTCAAAGGGACTCTTGGATCTTGCTGTTTGTTTGCTTGTTTCTACAAAGCCCTTGCCAATATTTATTTGTCCATCTGAAAGTGAGTGTTAATTTTCAGCACTGACTGAGGACTTTTAAATCTATGACAGGTCTGCTAGAAGGATCTCATTTCAGAAGCTGTGATGAATAAAATGTTTTAGACATTTCACTGTAAAACCTTTGTTAGTCCATGGGTGCTGCAAAGAGCTGTGTCTTTTGTATCACCTCATTAAGCTGTGACCTCCCTGTGCTATTCAGAGGCTTTGATTTCAGTTGTGTAAGCATCTGTGTCAGCCTGAAAGGAAGCCAAGCTGATCCACACAAATAATTCTGGACTTGTGTACTGTAAAAAACATGACTAAACTTGAATCAGAAACTCTCTGACACTTATTAACAACAAGATGGGCTCCTGTCTGCTTCCAATTTTGCAATATGGTCTCTGCGGGATGTGCAGAGTTAATTGTAGCTTTCCATTAAAACATGATTCACTAACTGGTACCAACCATCATTTCTGGGAACCACATGTACTTCTGGGACCAGCCAGTGAGAATGGAGACTGATGCTCCTTTGAAGGTGCCAGCACATATGACTCCATCTGCTGAGTCTACAGCTCATAGCACCAACAAACTCTCTCCTTGCACTGAATGCCCTGATGTTTCTCGTAAGCTCTGTCTCAGGATGCAGAGACCATGAGGCTGCAGGTGCAGAGATTTGGATGGTCCTTGGTTGGTCTCTGCATGGACCAGTTGTAAAAATAAACAAGGCAATGCACATGTGTTTCAGAAGGCACTGGAGGAAAGGAGAGAGGAGAGAGAGAAATCAGATTCCCCCTTCCTGAGGATGTATGTATAATGCATAAAGGCAAACTCAGTCAAGATCTGATGGGGTAGGACAACATCTTGTCTGATTACATTGTGTTTGCACCTTCACTAACCAGTGCTTGCTCTCTTGAGACCCAGCTGACAGTTTGCAGCTGCACAGGAAGACTACAGTATAGAAACAACTGCTGTTCATGTGCATAGCCATGGAGTGGGACTTCAGGCTCTGGGATGTAAGGAATCATATCCGTCAACAGATACTGCAGTAAGCAACAGAATGGAGACCTGATGTCACAGAGGATGAATAAGTGACATGGTGAACATGTACATGTGCATATGCATCTGGATACTACTCTTTTAAGATCTTATCTCCACCACAGGGATTTTTGATAATCTGCCTCAGCTGAGAAGCAGATGGGGATGCTTTTAGCACTTGCATTTTTTATTGATGAAAGTAATATGCCATAAGTGTGTGCATGAAACATCCCAAACATCTATTCCTACAGAAGATCAGATTTTTATAATCCCATGTTTTTGAAGACAGCTAATGATAAAAGTTGTATAATCAGTTGTGCCATTATTTAATTTGAAGTTTCACAGTATGCAAGTGTGCAGACTTAAGCTTTTTATCTCTACATATGTCCCTGACTTTTCATAGATTTTCAAAGGGACCACCATTTACAGAAAGTAGCCTGGATTGCTAACAAAAGAGAAAGAAAGGCAAGGTTCAGCTTAGTGCAAAACTCACTCTGTAATCACATCCTTTCAATTCATTGATGCACAGACTTATTCAGATGCCAACAGAACAAAACCAGTTTATTCCAGATATTTGCAGAGGCTCAGTTAGCATTTAGAATGATGTTGCAAGAAGAAGCTAAGAACCTGTATGCTTTAATTTAATCTTTGGTCTACAAATTTGTGTTAAAATGAGCAAGAAAGTCTAATGTGTACACAAGCACTGCCATAGGGGAACTCTAACTGCAACTGTGAATCCCCACAGTGCTCAGCTGCAGCTGTGTACACAGAGCTCATGTGGAAAGCTGGGTTTGTTCTAGTCACCAGCAGGCCAGTCATGTGGAATGCCTCTCTGTCCTAACTTAAATTCTCCATGCTGCTGTTGAAAACATGTCTCAACAACACACAATTTACTTGGCATCATATGGAAGTGGGGACTGGTATTGCCCTTCTATTGCTCCCACTTTGAGGCAGCTACAGTCTTTGAGCCAACTACTTCACACCAAACCATCTTGGGCAGAGTTTTCCCTGCCAGTGTTTTCCTTCAATATGCATGACTTGTTTTGAAATTGTCAGGGCTTTTCTGACACTGTGCAAACCCACAGTTAATGTTAGGTCAGCTATGTCCTGCAATGGCAGAAAATTAAAGCCACTGCTGTGAAACAGCTGTGCACAGTATTTTCTGAGAGCACTCCTTACTTTGTTCTTAATAGTGGTGCTTCCCAATGTTGCTGCCAATGTAGTGGTAAATGTTTTATGCACCCATCTAGTGCTGACAGAAGGGCTGCATTTTGAGCAGTTTGCACAGAGAGGCATGCAAAGTAAAGCCATTAAAATAAGGCCTGTGATCAGAGTACCCATATCTTGTTAGCAAGGACATCCACCTATGCACCTGCCCAGAGACAGTGCTCAAAATAACTCAGAATTTGGGTTAACTCTCAATTAAAAATGTAGATGGCAATCCTTTCTTCCTATGAAATGCCAGGTTGGCAGTATCACTGGACCTGGGGGCAGACAAAATGCTTCTTTGATGAAGGATCTATTCTAGGCTGTGCGACAGACCCCCTAGAGAGCCTGCTACAAGGCATTTCAGGCAATGCTTTCCATAACATTTTGCCCTGGTTTGGGCCTACTTAATGCCATTGACTTCTTCTTGTGCAGGAATAAACTACTTCTAGGTACTTCTGAAAAGCCTGTGCAAAGGGTAGATGCATTGAGGGAGATCCATACCTCTGCTGAGTTTTTACATGCTGCCTCTTTTATCTTGGTCTGTCCCATCCCATTAGTTGCCCGCTACCGTGAGCCAGCCCAAATGCTCCCTAATACCCTCTTATTCTGAAAGCTTAGAGGCAGCCTTGGTAATTCTGCTGGGCCAGTGCTTCAGGGAAAACTGGCAGTATAACTCATCAAATGAACTGAGTCATTCTCCATGTATATCCTAAAAGGATTATGACCGAGGGTAATTGTTTGTAATGAACAGGCACCCATCTTTTCCAAAAGATTAACTTCCATTGCACAGGGGTGAGGTAATCTGCACAGGTTTATATCATCCTCCTTGCTTATGCCCAGCTCAATTTTAAGATGGACCTCTTTCCTCAGAAAGCTCATAAAATGCCTAGCTCTTGTCTTTATTTCTAAAGCCCCCGTGGATTTGTTAGACAGATGCATGACTAGAGCAAAAGGTTATTTCATGTACAAAATGCAAAGCAGCTGGTTTGACAGCGCCCGGAGCAGGGAGAGGGCTCTGTTGGCATGGAAGGAAGCTGTTCTAGGGGTGGAGGTAAGAGTTCTGTGCAGCATTTGAGATTGCATACTCTGACTCTACAGGAGGGATAAATTAACACACACCCTTAATGGCCATCTTGTTCTGGCCACCATTCCTCTGAGCATTACCCTGATACGCAGGACAGAAAATGTTCTTTGGTGCACATGTTTTGGACAGTACCTTCTGCCAACATAAACGAGGAAGGCTGCCATCACTTCTGAAGCTCCTGATGTCCTTATTAGGGTGCAGAAAGCCAGCAGCTACCACACATTGCCTCTCAACCACTCATTGCCTCTCCTGCAGCATCCCACAGAGTGGAGGCTGGAGCGCAACCCTCAGCGTGCTTTTGCAATCCTACATGGCAGTCACAGCTTGTTTGCTGCTGAGGAAAGGGCAGGAGTGAGTAGCAACCAGTGCTGGCTACAGGCACAGAGAGGCTGGAGCTGTATTGCATGGAGGTTCTGTGCTGCTGGAGACATCTACCCAGGGCTACAGGTCTGCATGCCCAAGGAGCTTATCAAATTATACTTGGGCCTACATCCCCCTCAGTAATCAAGGCTCCACTGGCTGTTCTAATTACAAATTCTCTTTATCACAGGTTAGAAACTAAGCTGTAAGCTCTCAGACTACAGCAGCACACTGTGGCAGCACAGTCTTGGAGCCTTTGTTCTTAAAGAATGTGCTATTTCTATGGAGTTTGTTTTTTGAAGAACAGAGATTGCAAATCGTAGGTGAAACAATTAAAAATAGATACAGTTAGGAGGTCACTAGGCTTATAAAATGAAAATCTGACCTGCTTTATAAAAGTTATTTCAGTATTATTCCACCAACCAGTCACTGCGTATTTCAGTGTTATTACCTGCTTCTATTTTATCATGATGGTGCAACAGTAAAGTCAAGCTAAGAAAAAAAAGAGCTACTGGCTAAGCCGTCACATGTTACCATTTCTACTGTCTGGTTTTGAAAAGAGTCCACACATTTATTAGGCAGACAGACTTTCAAATACCAAGTAAGGTGCCCCATCTCACCCCTTGTTCTCCCTCTTTCTCCCTGGATGCTCTGTGCCTTCACTCACATTAGCCCTGGCAGGCACAGGACAGAAGTTGCACATCACCACATGCAAATAGTTGTGATCATTTCAGCAACCTGTTTTCCTCACAGTCCTTTGGGGCCACCTCTTTTCCATCCTGAGAGATTGTGCATGGGAAGTGACACAATGCATTTCTGCAGCCACGCAGGCACGCACACAAATGTATTTCCCTGCAGTAAGGATCAGGACTAAAGTATTTAAAGGATCAACCTAATAAGCTTTGGAGATTCCCTAAATTACGGTGTGTCTAGAGTGTGCTTATTTTTCAACTCCTAGGAAGTGCTGTAGCAATTACAGAAGGAGGTTTGTATTCAAATCAGTGAATAGGAGGAATAAATAGGAATAAAATAACATTAATATTTTGCCACTGGATTCAGTAAGAGCAGTAGCATCTAATTAGTTCCTGTCACCAGGGGGCATTGGAGGACAAGCTGATTTTTAGAAAGCACAAGCCCTATCTCTTCAGTTAAACAGTGAATACTAATGATACCAATGAGCCTGAGACCTCCCTCTTCTTGGTACAAAATGAGCAACTCTGGCAGAAGCAAAGAGAGATGGGGCCGTGGGTTAGCCCCGTGCAGAGCTGCAGGCTCCTCACTTTTTCCTCTGCAGCTACATATGCATCTGAGGACAAGTTTGAGTACAAATCAGGAATGTGACTAAATGGTGCTTCAGAGATTGCTGTGCAGCCAAGTCACAAGTGTGTTGGGATGGCCCTTGAGATACCAACCACTCACCACCAAAACAATGCCAACACTTGGCAATCAGCCTCTTGGGGTCCCCAAGATGGGTTATTTTGGAAGACGGAGTGAAAGACAGGCAGTCTGGTGATATTCCTCCTAGAAGCAAGGGGCTGGGGGGCAAATTTGAACTATCTTTCTGTGGCCCCCCAGGCCACCTGCCTTGTAACATACCTACAGCATACACGGAAGCTACAAGTGTCTTTTAGGCTGCAGCAGTTTCCCTCTAGGTCCTAGGCTGATTGATTAAATTCATTTCTGTGTTAAATACAGGCTCAGAGGTTTATGGCTGGAGCGGATTTGCTTAGACTGTCCCACTTGACTCAAGGGTACCTCTTCAGATTAGCAAAGGAATAAAGCCAATCTGAGCCTGGAAAGAGCAATGGAAAGTACTTACCTTGTCTGGTGTCCAAATGGCAAAGGTATTTCAGTCAGAAGAAAGAGATACCCTGCATTAGCATTAAACAATGAGCTTTTCTATGCATTATGGACACTTTTAAATGGGAGGGAGCTGGCCAAGTGGCCCTGGTCTCTTATCACCTTAAAATAGCAATGCTAATTTATAAACTATGACTGTGGCAAATTTATGCTCCATGACAGATCCCTGAGAGTATGAGATCATTGATTTCAATTAGAGAGTGAACACTGCTGTGTGACAGTCAAAGGCCTTTCAGTCAAAGGCAGGGTCAGCTCAACACCCTAATAATAATGTTCCAGATTATACCAGGCAATGGCTTAATTTGGATTATATTTGACTACCATGTTTTTCTTGTAGACTTGTATTCTTTTTAATTCCAATTGTTGGTTCAGTTCATTCTGGTAATATGCTAGTCACTTACCACAGTCAAGGGAAAGAGAGAAAACAATGGGATGTAATTATTTGCTGCTTTAAATGCAATGCCTTGTCAACTGTACAAAATACAATAATCAATGTATGGATCTTTTCAGTACATCATGTATTCAACAGCATGTCTGCAGTGCCACAAATGCTGTCTCATTCATTTCTCTTTAAAAGCCAGGTAGACTCCAAAAAAATGAGTACCGAAAGTTGTCACATTGACATTGTTTTGGATCATGGGAAAGAAAAGGAACTGCCTTAAGTCTTTACAGAGAACGCTTCATGAGATTTAAAATAGAGGGGATCTGACATGAATTCATGACTTGTGTTGATACCAGGACATGCTGCAAAACAAAATGCATCCCATTCTCTCTTCTATGTAAGTTACCTTATTCAAAGTTTATAATCTGAAAAGACAATTTTCCATAAATACTACACCATTAATATTTTTATATAATCAAGAGAATGAACTCAAAAAATACCAAAAGCAGGCATGTAACATATGTGTTGGGATACCTGTTTTGTGCACTAATATTAATACTTTGACTAGAGTGCTTTTAGCAGGAAAACTATTTTAAGAAAGGCCAAATTTTAGTTTACTTTTAAACTAAATTTTGTATTTTAAAGCACATTAAAATATTTTTTCTCCAAGTACAATTAGTGTTCTAATTTCAAAATAGATAAATGTTCAGAATACTTTTTTTTTCCCATGAAAGAGTTAACCTTTTTCTGTTCTCCTTCAGAGAAATGTGGGATTTTAAGTGACAGGTAAAAATTGTCAAATAATACTAAGCTAGCAAAAGCCAAAAATGAAATTTTTGTTCAGAAATAACACAATAATACCCATAGGAAATTAAAGCCAGATGCATTTCCAAAATTACCTGAAATGTTTTGTTTCCTTTTGAGCTAGCATAAATCATGAATGATGCTGAAACTATACACAACTTGAGGTACATTCCAATATTCTCTGTCCATGGCCATGCTATGCTTATTTCAGGTTATGAGGATTTTATAATGCTGCTTATACAATCATACCCACATATGGTAATACACCCATAGCTCTATCCACCAGGGAAACTAAGTACAATTTATATGTTGATGCACTTGAAAGTAAAGATAGTTGAAATGCTACTTCCCTACTTGCAACTCCAGAGTTTGTCAGGTAGGCATTCCCCCTCCATTTTATTTATTGCTCTATTTATTTTCTCCAGTCATTTTTCTTTTAGATTACCCGAGCAAGACTTCCTAAAGGAGCAGTACCAGTCAGAGAAAATGGACTAAAAGGCAAGTCTTGGACCTCCTCTAGGGCAACAGGGGATCTATATGGGGTTTGTCACAAATTTTGAGAGCAGGAAGTAAATTTTCCATTGACAAATTTTAGATTCTTTCTTCCTTGGTCCTTTCTATAGCACATGTTGACAAATGAAGTGTTGTCATGACTGAAGGTGTCACAGTGCCTGTGTCATGGGCAAGGATTACAAAGTGTAAGCACCACTAAGCAGAGGAGAGCAAGGACAGGAGCAGTTTGCACATGCTCCTGATTGCACAAAGAAGAACCAGGCCACTGAAATCCAAAGAAGGAAAGTGTATAAGACTGGGTAGGAATAGGCAAAAATGGGAAATATTATATTTTGTATTGATACAACATATAATGTACAGTTTTACATAAGCATCCTCTTCCTCAGGAAAATAACTAACTTATTTTAGGAGATGAGGGCTTTTTCTGTCAGAGGAGTGAGAGAGTGCTGTGGAATGGAAGGAAATACGATTGCCATGGGCATCAGGGAGAAGTGCTACACACTCATCTCAGAGGCCCAGGATCACAATGGAAGATATTTATAACTCTGTCTCTGAAGAAGATGAAAGTAGTTCTTATGCTGAGAAAGGGAACCAAAAGCATTAACTAAAAATAAATGTCCCGAGTCAATGCCACCTATTTCTACATTCCCTGTTTCAGAGCTCGCTAAATGGACTATATCAAGGAACATTTGGATTGTTAAAAGAGGGATAAGGCCTTTCTGGAATTGGAATAGCTTTTCTTCTAAAATCTGCTAATTTATCAGCTGGTTTTTGTGCTCTGCAAGATAATCTCTCTGAGTTGAGAAAGACAAATCAGTCAGCACAAGGATGTTAGCTGATCCAGACAGTGATGGGGTAAGGTGACTGATGAAAGCACATGGTAATGGTGCTCCCATGTTACTTTAACTCCTTTGAGCCTTACTAGGTTATATGTTGAGCTGACACTCCTCAGAAAACTCTGCAGAAAACACAGAGGGATTTTAAAGCTGAATAAGGCTGAAAACTATCCCTGACCACACTATCTAATTTAAGAATTTCAAAGCACTCTGCACACAACTTTGGAGAGTTTCACAAAACTCCTGATTTGTAAGCTATTGAACCCAACTGGGGTCCCCAGAGCTACGGCTGAGTAGGTGGAGCTGGGAAACTCTCTCACATCTCTGTTTGGCTACAGAACAGTCTGTTTGTAGGAATGCAGAGTAAAAGAATCAAACTGAACCCCATAGACAATATACTTCTGTTCAAGTTGCTGTAGATTCAGGACAGAAATGGCTGATGGTAGGTCATTACTTCAGACCACTTCTATCCTGGTTTGATTTCCTAAGCAACCAGCCTGTCTAAGCTAAGTGAGCCTGATTTGGAACTTGTTTTCTTTCTCTGAGGAACAGCTGGGCCATAGTCACTTGGTCCTTCTCTACTGGTGCAATCCCACAGAAATGCAAGCTGTCCCCTGCTTGCATTGTAGTGCCTCAGAACTGGGCCTTCATTTCTATAAACGTCTTCATTTCAAGGCCTTTCAAAGGTCTTCATTCTAAAAAGCCATTTCAAAAAGGTTCTCCTTAACAATGCCTGCTGTGGGAAAACTGGATTTTACAATGGATTCTGAACATCCACCTAACTGTTTTTAGACTGAGATTTTCGTCTGTCTCAGCAGGAAGATAAGTGAGCAGATGCTGAGCAGACAACACGCCTTAGAGCTGTGGTGAGAAACCACCTCTGCATTCAATTCCTGCTGATCACAAATATACAAACAATAACTAGATAGTCTAAACAGTATAATAACAAATTCACTCTGTGTGACAATCACCTGCTGAACAAAGCCACAGATCTCTCTTGCCAGCCAGATACATGCAGGCAGCCTTAGCTCCCAAGAGGTAATTTCTTAAAGGAAAGGAGAGGCTTCTACTTAGGAAATTCTAAGGGTTTCTGTGGCTGAGCTAGCAGAAGGCTCACACCAGTAGTTCTGGCATACCCCAGCAGAGGGCAATGGCAGATGTACGTATGAATTTGGCACTGCAAAGCACACCTACAATAGAAAACTAAGTTCTCGTCTGCCTATCAGACCTTGTCAGAAGCTTGGGAATCAGTTGGTGTAACAAATGGAATAAATACTATCTAGAGTTGAATCGAGACCCGGTAGAAGATATGGCAGCATGTAACTAGCCAGCAGCATGAATAAAGCTTTCTAGATCTGTCCTGAGTGACAACAGTTTGTTAAATAAAGAAAGGCTTCAGCAGGATTTTTGTCATAAGATCAAAACCCACATGTGCTCTGGCTTTCTCACTGTGGTCTTTTAGAGAAGACAGATAAATGAAGCTGTACGTCTTCTTTGGCACATCCACAAATGCAAACTAGAAAGACAGAGCTGGAAGTGGTTAGTGTGGAGGAGGAAATGGCAAACAGATAAGGTGGAGACTCAGACATCAGGAAAAACTCTGGCTCCTTTATCTGTGTTCATGGAAGCATTTCCATTTTGAAATCTCAGTATTAGCTTTAAAGTCCTCCTGAAAGGGACAGAAAGCAATTCAGAGCAGACCTTGTTAGATATATATGTACCTAAACACAAGACCTGTAATTTGAGGCTGTCAACGATAGACTGTCTTGTATTGGATTTTTGCACTTCCAAGTATAAAATCTTGGATGTCTCGTTTGGGGATGAAAAACAGAAACATCCAGAACAAGCAACCACTTTAAAAAACACCAGTAATATCGTATGTCACATGCACTGAAATGCAGTGACCATTCATTAATTATGCAGGCGTGCCACAAAAGCATAAAATAATATCTATTTTGACCAAAGAAGGATGTGAAGAAATGTTTACAAATCCGTTCACGACAATAATCATAAATAACCAGTAAACAGAGACAGGAGCAACTGCTGCTGTAATATTGCTGTCATTTGTTGTGCCTGCATCAGCAGGCACTGGGAGGGAAAATGACTGTCAGAGGAGAGAGAAGTATGTTGCCAAGCAACACAAGACCCCGGCCAGGGGACCCCCTCCCCTGCTCGGGAGCAGACAAAGCTTCCCAGTACAACTGCTCTAAAAGCTAAGCTGGCATCCATCAGGGGAGAGTGGACATGTTGTGGAGTGAGCAAAGCAGGAGAGGAGAGCAGAGCAGAGCCTCTAACTGGTGAGGAGAGGCTGCAGAGACCAAGAGGAGAAATGGCAATCGTGCCAGTGAGGGATGCAGAAAGGAGCTGAGGGGACAGACAGAAGCCAAGACAGGATGGACAGGCTGACCTGGGAGTGTGGCAGATCCAATACCCAGCTCCAGGAAGGGCTGGACCTGAGTGGGACTGCCCCAGCTGGAGAGAGAGATGGAGGATCATAGAAGAAAAATACTCGGGGAAGTATTTTCCCTTTTAAAACATGCCTGTGTAAATATGGCACTCACAACATCAGCCACTTACATTATATTTCCCTCAAGGGAGCTGACATATAGGCCTTGCATGCTCCAGAACCTGCCAGATGAGTCTGGAATTCAAAGCTCAAGGGTGGCAGCCAGGCACCTGGGCTGATTACTCTGTTAGCACAGCCATGTCACACAAGACTTTCTCATGGATCTCAGGGAATCGGGCAGCCCACCTAATAGAAATCTGGGAGCAGCTGAATGTGTAACTACGGCAGGCACCTTGGAAGACTGTCAGTTTTTCAGTTATGACCATGACTGCAGCTGCTACATTCCTCCAGTAACTGGGGTCCAGCAAGCATCACGCTGACCCCAAAAGCCATGATCTACCAATAGTGTTTCAGAAAAGTTGAAGATGCAGGCAATAAATCATGGCACAGTTGTCACTGTCTCTAACAGAAGCCATACTGAAGAGTTGACCAGGCTGGGGGGCCTGGCTCACCAGCTTCCTGAGCAAATGCTCAGATCTGCCTCATTGCCTAAGGCATTAGATAAGGTTAAACATGAGCACAATTTACCTCCTTCTTCCTGAGCACAGCTGATTTCCACAAAGATGAAATAAAACTTCTGTATGGATGAAAAGCCTGCCTTTGAGTGGAAATGCTTTACTAATTAAAATAGCTGTTTGTCCAAGGTGAGGAAGTCAAAAAATAGCAAGTGTTAAGTTACCACAATTCTGCAGATGTTGTGAAAGGAGGAAAGAGACGTGCAGCCAACATGTCTTCAAATCTCTTGCTGAATCTCCACTAATCCCCTGCATTCCAGATATCAGAGCAGTTACGTTGGCCTGGGGATCTGCTTCCAGTTGGTCAATACCAACAGGAAAATCTTTAAACCTCCTTTTGATCCAGAGATAAGTCGTGCAGGCTTGAATCACAGACCAGCCTTTGGTTCTCCCAAGACTATCTGCTGCAAACTTGAGAGACTGTATGCTGAGCCAGTGGGACTGTGCCATGCAGGAAGTGTTCTGACATCTGGAAGCACCCCTGCTTCCCAGCTCCCATTACTGATTAATGAGCAGTTACTCATTGCTGAAATTAGTATTATAGCTATAGTGAGGCAAGATGACCATATTGGCCCTCAGCATCTTTAGCCTGTGAGGTGTGGAGCATAAGCTACACTTGATTTCCACAGGGTGAAGGATCTGGAAGAGTGGCTTCTAATCCAGGCATAATCCCACACACAGCCGAAACATGACTTTGCCTAACTCTCTCCTCAGACATGTAACTGCAAGGCCCACCACATCCTGTCTCCAGGCTGGTAGGTTTTGCAGCACACATTAAATCTCTCATGAGGAAAGTCAAAGGAAAGAGTGAGTTTGTATTGTGCATTTCCTCCTCAGCTGCTAAATGGAAGAGGCAGGGTTTGCAGAATTCACTTCTTGTGTTAGGATGCGCCTCTTCTCTGTGGATTTACTGCTTGTTCCTGAAGCATTCAGATTGGGAGGAGGAGAAGGTCTGAGACATGAGAGGTGAGGAATATTTGGTCTCTGCCCAGTTGCATGCCCCAGGTATTCCCTGATCCCCACACAAACACACAGCTTTCTCACAGCAGTGCAGGTGTGCCTGTGTGTGCACCATTTTCCTGAACAGGTTCTCCCAAGCCATTGCACTTCTGAGCTCCTCAGAACTGAGAACAGGTGAGGGTTTTTTAAAAAAAGTAACCATGTTTTTTGACAGCAAAACACTGTTTTAACAAAAGACAATCCCACACTGTAATTACATAAAGTACTTTTTATAATAATCTACACTTCTGATTTTGCTGTTACTTTGAAAGCCTGCTGTGATTACAGTGAGATATTATGCAAGACTGGTACAGTTTATGTTTTATATACATATGCAAAAATGCAGTATTCTCTATTGCAGTCCATAATTGCATCCTAGATAGTGTTCTTGCAATGACCAAAGTGAAAAAATGTAGTGATCCCTAAAGGCTATAAGGAGATCCAAGAGGCCTGTGGGCATGCAGGAATTATGTGCTTAAAGCACATCAATCTTTCGTACACACAGATGAGAACACTATGAACCAGTTCTTTCCTGACTTATATCCAATATTGATGGAGGTGACATAAGGCTGTAGAAGGTGCAGTTCAGGGAAGAATCCAAATCTCTGGCTACTACTGTATTTAATCTTTTTAACTCTGCTCTGCCACCACCATCAAAATAGTCTGATCTCATGCCACCAGTGTCCAGAGAATGGGGATGGAAAAATGAGGATCTCTTGTGGTAACACTGTCACAAACCAGGGACTCTGAACAACCAGACATTAAACTGAACTGAATAAAATGCGCTATTCATCCTTCCTCTGAGACCTCACACAGGGCATGTCTGAAACAACCCCAAACATGGGTTATAACTGATATTTAGGCGGCAGAAAGGAGAACAATTGAAGGAATAAGTGTATTTTCTTCCTTTTTCACCTGTCTCATATTTCTGATAAATCTAAAGCTTTAGTATGACCTAGTGTCACACAGGCCCATGTTCTTTGTAGTACATTGTTGAAAAGCAGAGTAAATTAATAAACTGCAGAACCCACTACTGTTACTGCTGTAGCTAAACTGATACGAGCCAGCCTCATACATTGTAATAGCATTGATTTACCCTATATATGTTTCTAGTGAAATATATCAGAGTACAGATATGTTTTCCCCTCTAACCAGAGGAACCTCTCTGTTCTTCAGAGCCTGTCTTCTAGGAGGTATTCAGGAGTAAAAGATGCTGCACTGCTACTTGTGACTGGTCTTTAAGAAGACACACCCCATCACAGACTGAACATTGCCCTTTGCAGCAAAGCTCTTTTCAGCTCTTCCAGAGGCAAAAACTGAGCAACTTTGACAGAGTGACTCCATTAAAAGTGGTTATTTGATCACTCACGTTTCCCGCTTAAAGTGCTTTTGGTCCCTCTGCCCCAACCATCTGCTCTCCCGTGACAGCAGTTCTGCCACCCTGCGGGGATCTGCCTTAGCTGCTGGTCAGCAGTAGCTTCTCTGCAGAGAGAAGAGCCAGCCCCTTTGGGGAGGTCTGCCAGGGACGCACAGGTCAGCAAGAGACAGGACCAATAATTTGCCTTAAATCCCAGGACTGCGCAGATGCCCAGCTCTGACACGCAGCTCTGTGTGAAACCAGCAAGTCCTTTCCAATGCCTCAGTTTCTACTGCAGTGAAATACGGCTAGAGGAGCTTGCCTTCCCTGCAGAGCACACACACAAAGTACGGTGCAACAAAATACCTCTCTTTCAAAATAGGAAAGACCTACATCTGGTAAGATGCCAGCAGAGTCACTGATTTCACTGCTCTGAACCTCTCTTCTTGCTTTGGAGAGTTTTGGACAGCTGCAGAAAGGACATGCATTTACAGCAGCAGAGCTAAGCAAAGCACATACGAAATACATGCAAGTGACAGAAATGCAAAATCAGATTGAAAGGTGTCAAAATGTCCTGATGTAACTGGATAAATGGCTTGGTCAATCCTGGCATCTATTTATAAACACATCATAAAATTTTGGGCATCTGAAGCACTACTTGTATTTCCAGAATCATAAATAAACCCAACCTTGCTTTGCATGGGATTTTACCTCCTATTCTAGGTTACACCAAGAGGAAGCATAACACTGGGTGTGGACTGCATATGACTAAAAGCATTATAAATCTATAGGCAACTACAAACTTTCTGCTACCAGTGGAGAGTGAGCAGTGTCAAGCAGACTCAAGATCAGCTGTAATGGAACTTAAAATATTTCTGTGGATGTAACACTGTGCCCTAAACTGTATTCCTGCCTACTTTTAAGTTAATCTTTGCTGGATTTTGCATATCCATTTCCATTTTGAAATTCACATCCTTTGAATAAAGTTGGAAAAAACCCAATGACTTCAAAGTTACCTGGTCTTAAAAAGTTTTGGTTTTAAACTCTTGTTGTTTTAACTTTCCTGTTGGTTTTTCACATCCCTCGATTAGCAGGGTGACAAATACTTTGAACATTTCTGAGCCAACTGCTAAAAAAACATAGAAAGAATGTGCAGTGAAAAAGTCAAACCCATGCTACACCAAGAACTACAAGTAAAGGCCATAAATCAGCAATTAAAGAGTTATTAAGTGTAAACAACCAACCACTGTTATTACAGTGTCTGCTCTTCCAATCTTTAGAAATAACCATATACTGAATGAATACCCAAGAAATAACCTTGTAAAATTTGGGAAGGTAAAAGAACTGATTTAAAGTCTTTGTGTGCATGTGTGTGTGTGTGTGTGTGTGTTACCCTTAAAATTAGAAAGTTTGACAAAAGGCAATGAAATATCCGACTTGAACATCAGCTGGAGGCAAAGTGGATCGATAATACCAGGAGTCACTACAAACATTACACTAATTTTGTTCCAGTAGTCTCATGGGACCCCAAGGTCTAATGACATTAAGCTTCCTGCTCGTTAGCACTAGGTGATGAAAAAAATGTTCCTTGAAAGAATCTCTCCCAGTTTTAAGACTAGGCATAAGCTATAGGAAGTGTGCTCCAAGAAAAAACAAAAAACAAAAAAGCAAAACAAAACCCCAACAAACAAACAACAGGGGAGATATTGCTTTCTCTCTTTCTCAGTTGTTTTACCCTTTCAACTATCCTGAACAATTCCTTTCTGCATGCTGACTACTTGTAAATTGTTGCCGTGCCACCCGTCGGAGCCTGGGCCGTCCACGCTAGGCGAAACCCGCAAATCAAGCGCAGGGATCGCACAAAGCTCCGCTCCTCCCTCGCGTCTCCCGCACCTGCTGCTTTCAAGCGGCGCTGGACGCCGTACCAGAGCCTCGACAAACACAGAACAAAAAGGCTTCGCCCCCAAAGAGATTGCAACTTGAATCCAAGACATAAAGGAACAGCTGAATCCACAGAGGCAGGAAAGTCTGGTTTTGTTCTCGCTGCGCTTTCACACAAGCAAGAAGCAGGCAGGGCTGAACTTTTCCAGGAAGAAAAAATGCCCGCAGTTTTGCATTCTTGTTTTAAAAACTAGTCTGTTTTGTTTCCAGGGCAGACCCTTGTTGCAATCCTGAAAAGAACTATAATTCTCCCACCTGTTGTTTTTCCGCATTGCTCACTCAAGCTCTCCTATACACACACATCCTGTTTGCACACAGACACTGCTGGGAACATGGCTGGTGATTTCATTTTGCTTGCGGCTGTCTCTCTTCTTTCCGCCTTCCAGCAAGGTAAGAAAGAGCGTGAGTTGCATGGTTGGGGCTTGGGGAGGTTTCCACCGGTTGTAAGTACCATTTTATGATAGATCGGTTGTTCTGTAACTTTAATTTCTGAGAACTCCTGAGATTCCTTTCACAGGAGCGTTGTTTGCCCTCTCTATACCTGAGTGGGACAGGTTACTTTTCTCTGTGGGAAGAAACTACTTTGTTTTCAATTCTCTTTTGCTTGTTGACTTTTTGGAATTGTATTATTATCAGAGCATGTAACTAGCTGTAAAGTTACCTCAAAGCCACATTGTGTCTTGGTTTTGATTCTTATTTAGGCACCTGCTTAACTGGCAACCTCAGAAGTGTGAGTAAATTTGTGAAATTGAATACCCCAATGCTGGACTGAAAGCACTGCAAGGAAAACAAATGCTTCCAGAAATACAGATACATACTTAGTGTCTGAAATGAAATAAGAAAGCAAACCTTTACATGGGGCAACAAAAATATGAGATATTCCATATTGTGTTCTCATCACTACATTTCTTTGAGATCTAAATGGATTTATCTTATGCCCTGCAGATATGTCTCTGAGAATCAAGGAATAGGCTGCCCAAGGAAGTAGTGGAATCACCATCCCTGGAGGTGTTAAGAAGGCATGTGGATGTGGCTCTTGGGTACATGGCTTAGTTGTGAGCAAGGCAGTGCTGTGTTAACAGTAGGACTTAATGATCTTGGAGGTCTTTTCCTACCTTAATGACTCTATTCTATGATTAGAATATACAGCGGCTTTTGCTGTATATAAATCTAAAACTGCAGTATGATTTTTAATGCTTGTCATTATTTTCTTTGAAATATGTTGATTCATATAGTTGTGTTTACACCAGGAAACAAGATAAATTTTGAAGGCATTTGTGCAATAAGATTTAAAGCAAGTTAAAACAATTACCTTTTTTCAAAATATCTATAGCACTGCCACCTTACCTAGAAACTTGTCAGTGTGGCTTGTTTATTTGTTCTCAAAGCCTCAGCTACTGAAATAGCATAACAGAAAGAAAAAGCTTGAGAATCTGACCCTTAAAGTTTCAAAAACCGCAACACAAACAGCAGGCAAATAAAAAGCACTGAAAATTGACATTCTCTGTCATCAGAGCAGCTACAATATACACTGTGATCTGTTTCTCCCTCTATACCCCTGTTTCTATCTGGTGGCAATATTCATCATTGACTTTCAGGAAAGTTCAGCTTGACTGCCTTGATTTTTGACATAAAAGTGTGAAGGATTAAAACCAACCAAACAAAAAAACCAGACATTGTTCAGAAGAAAATTGCTGCTTGAAAACTCAAGAAGTTGTACAGATACAGAAACTGTGAGATGAGTTGGAAAATACCTGTATTCTTCCTCATGATGGATAATCCATATAGGTAAATCTTAGTTAAAAATCACAGAAAAGATGATATAACCTGGGGTTTAATTTACACTGGCAGTCTGACATCAAGCCCAAAGAGAAATTCGTGTAAGAATCTGATCGGCTGACCTGATTTAAACTATGACAGCTTGGTGTACTTTCAGCACCCTTTCTAACATGGGTAACCCAACACAAACTAATTTATGGAAGTTGAAATGAATGTTGTGAAACCAGCATGTGTTATAACCAGTTCATGGAAAGGGAGCAGCCCAGTGTGTGGCTGTTTGCTGTGAACTAAATACAGCATACCTACTTGGCGCTCTGTTTGTTCTGCTGAACCTCCAGTCCTTAGTTAGGAAGGTGCTAATGGGAGATACCACCTCCCTGAAGCAGTGATGGTGTTCAGGTTTCACTTAGCAGCCATCAGAGGTACAAGATTTAGTGTCTCAGAACCACGAGTTATTCAAAGAATCAGCCCAGAAGAAGATGAAGTGGTGCAAAAAATGCCCCAGGGTAGAAAGGAGCAGAAACAGTGCAGGAAGTGGTTTCCAGTCATGGACCCAGTTTTAAGCAGTCGAGATTTGCTTGAGAGATTAGAGTTTTTTAGACTGGTGGGAATACAAGTGAATTCAATGAAAAGGTAGAATGAATCCCAGTCATTGATACAGAAAAGAGCAGGGACACAGGAGTCCCACTGCTTCTCTGTTTTGCATCATCTCTCTTAACTAGCAACTTTTAAAATCACTTTTAATAATTCCAGGGCCTAGCAAGACATTATTAAAAAGTATTTGATTTGTTTTTTTACAGAATCTTAGGCCAGGCTATGCACATTATTATGCACTATCATACACTGTAATACAAGTAGCAGCTTCTCTGCAGGATTTTTACATATATAAAATATTTGAGAGTGACATTCCTTGAAAGTCTGCTTTGTCCCGTGTTTTCAGAGTGAAGGTATTGATTCAGTAACCATAAATGCCACCTGAAGATGAAAGGAAAAAAAAAAAAGGCAAACAAAGGCAAGTCAAGCATACTTTGTAACTACCTCAGTCATGTAATTTAGTCTGTCAGAATTAACAACTTGATTCAAGGGGAAGAAAAGGCTATGAAATCTTTAGTTACTCCTGCTGCACTACTTTCTGGAGTCCTCCCGACAGCACCTCCTGTGAGAGGGCCAGACAAGCTCACCCATTGCTTTGTTATTTACTCTAGCCTTTGTTAAACCATCGTCACAAAATGTAAATTTGGAGTTACATTGCTACTTTCCATTCACCAGGGGGAACTAAAATGCAAGCCCTAGGCAGTAAACAAAACCCACAGTACTTATTCCTCTCCTGAGCTCTTTTTACCTCCCTGGTCAGCATCATCTGTCTTGTTCTGCACACCAGGCTCACCTCTTCTTATAAGATGACAGGCATGACTTTTGTTCTCCTGTTGCCACAGCTTGGCTTTCACTGGTGTATAAACGCCCACTAGTGCCCCTTTGAAGTCAAGTTCCCACTGATCACAGCAGAAGCCACTAAATAAGTGGAGTTTATGATGGGTGGCTGCTCTATCACACTAGCACAACCTACTTCTGCTTGCAGTTAACCAGAGTCTCCCATGTCCCTCAAAACCCCTTAAACCAAAGCCTTGTTGACTGAGCAATACTATGGGCAGATCACATTCCAGTTGAGGCCAGGTTGTACCACAGCCCTGATGATTTGCTTTGGTCAATTGTACTGAACAAACAAGGATGATGTGGCCCCTACAGTGCCTTAATCTTCTTATTTTCCCCAGTAAGTTTATTTTCTACAGCATCCATTCAAGGCCTTTAAAACAAAACAAAACTGATTTGGATGCAATGAGCTATCTTGGTTTGCCTTAGTCCCTCAGTAGAAAAAACCTGGTTCCAGACTGATTGTATGCCTTGAGTGGCTCATTGGAAGCAAAAATGAGGAGAATACTGGCTAAAAATGCTATTGCACAAAACACTACAGCTCACCCACCCCTTTGACCAATAAGCCAGTCAGGATTTGCCAGCATGTAGCATTTGTCAGAAAACCAGATGATTTTAAGGGTGACAGAAGTTGGAAAGAACTTTTCAGTTGTTTTCTGGGACAACATTTCTCAGAGGTAATTCTTGTGCTTCCATAAGTTTCAGTCTCCATGAATTATGTTCGCTAAACCCTCTCCACTGCTATTCTTCCCTTCTGAAAGTGCAGCAAAGTGGCTAAAAACAGATGAAACATCAGGTATAATCACGAGGCTCTGCAGGGGCAGAGCAGACCTTGCTGGATGAAAATACAATGAAAGGTCCTGTAAACATGCCTTATAGAGAGATAGCTGAGCTGCTCTGACTGGTTTCTGGAGAGAAAGGTTAAGAGGTCACTTAAGCATAGCTTGTAATTACTTCTATGGGGAAAAGACAGATGGGAAAATGCCGTTTTGATTTGATGAGGGCTTTGGCCACAAGGCTAAGACATAAGAGATGCACGGGGCAGCACCACTAATATCTCTGGCTGTGTTTTAGTGCCACTGCTCCCAGAAGGGAGGATAGAAGGTATGTTCTAGTCTCCCACCTTAGACAGGTCTTTTCAGTGGTCTCAGGTGGGTGTCTGGTTTCTGGATCCAGATAGTTTAGGTGCAAGGTAGACAGTGAGCCTCTCAGGGTGGCTATGACATGGCCAGGAAAACAACTTGGAGATAATAATAATATTACCTCCATGTACACAAAGAGTTTTAGAGGCAAACAGGCTGTTGCCCAGTAGTTCTGCTGCATGTGGGGAATTGCCCTCTGTGAGTTGCCTTTTGCCCCTGAGTCAACCTCTGTTCAGCTTTCAGGGGGAGACTTCTGCAATGAGGACATCAGTAAAATGAGGTATGCATTTACATGTGGGCTGTGATCCTAGAATAGAAGTGTAGAGATAGCGTTTGATTGGTTTGGGCTTTTTGGTAAGTTACTGATATTTAGTCACTGTACAGTAAGTAATCCATCTTTTTCATGGCATGGCATCAGTTCTAAAAAATGCTTGTTGCAAGACAGGTAAGTACTATCAGCTCCAGTCAGTGGAGGAGAAACAGCAGAAGTTCCTCCAATGGGTAGCTCTCAGAGCTCTCCAGTAGATCACATGGAGAGCAGGGAACAGGCTGCAGCCTCATCAGTTGCAACTCTCTCTGCTCTTTCCAACAGACTGAATTTTTGAGTGTCCAAGACAAATGGAAAAACATGTGCTCTAAGATATGGCCAAATATCTTTAAAAAGGTAGCTATCAGATTTTTGTTTCCAAGATTGTAACATTGCCTCTGAAGTGTGACTGGACTGCTCCCAGGCTGTGTAGTTCTAGGATTCAGATGAGGTGTAAGGATATTTAAGTCTTAGCTAGTGTAGCAAATACAAAAAGAGAGTGAATATATTTCTGAAATAACATTTCTTCCCCTTTCTCATGAATATTGCTCTTGAAGATAAGATCTCAACTTTTGTAGGGAAAAACTAGTTTATCTAATACTCGTCACTGTGTCAAATGAAATGGAAAAAGTTGGAAAACAATGGTCTCTATTTAAAAAAAAATGCTTATTAGAGATGCAACTGAACTGAGGAACTGTGTCATTTGTGAGCTCTTATTCTGGCTTGCAGGTCATTTTGCTTGGCTGGTGGGGAAATCAAGAATGAAGCACAAGGTCATGCCCCCAGCTGTCACTGGAGCTCCAGAATTTGACAGAACGTTTCGTGCACAGTAAGTCTAGAGGTCATAAAGATGGTGGCAATGAATAACAATTCAGTCCAGAAGAGAAGCAAAAATTTTATCTCAAAAAGTCACTTTTCATCTTTTGATAAAAAAAAAAAAAAGCAACAAACTGATGGCTTTTCAAATGGTTCAGCTATTGTTTTAATAGTCATGGGGTAAGTTCAGCTCACCTCACACTCCCTGCTCAAATTCTGGTCAAACCAAGCAACTAGATTACCCAAACTTAAGCAGGATCTGAGAGCTAACACTGTAACTTGGTCAGATGTTCTGGATCTAGCAAGCTGTGCTCTCAGTTCTTGGACTGTGGCTAACATCAACCATGTGGAAGAAGAGCAAAGAAAAACTTGGTCTTCACAGTGGATAATGGTGGAATAGCCAATCTGAGAAGACAGTTTTCCTAAAGGGCTTCAGTTTGTGATTAATTAGTGACCCTGTGCAAAATTATTTATTTCAACCAATCCCCTCTGCAGTAACTGAAGTTAATGTAGTGGATAACAATAAGGAGACATAGAATATATAAGAAAACTTATTAGATAACATGATACCTTAGATATAGAAGTTAGCTTAAATCCTTAAAAAGAAATGAATTCAGAACAACCAAGAAAAGATATCCCAACAAAATATTAGTGATACTGATGCCCAGAAATAAAGGTCCTTGCCATAAGATGATCTACTGTGTACTGCCTGTGCCTGATAGCACTTTATGAGGGCAGCTGGCCTCAGCAGGGCAATCCAAGCTGCCCCTGCACAGTTCCATGTTTCCTCTGGCAGTCCTGGGAATGCTGACACATAAAACTTGCATACTGAGTATGGAGGTAAGTAATCAACATCACACCCATGTGCTGGAATTCCTGCCTCTCTCTGCTGCACAGGCACCTGATTTAGGATTATTTGTCCCATTTATTTCCATGTAGTTGGGATCCAGATTTTTGCCTAAGTTTAAATGCCAGGAAAATACTTTAAATTGTTTGTATTGGAGATTACAGAGAACTTTAGGAGTGCCTAATGCTGCCTTGACTGTGCTTCCACTGGATTCCATTGCATTAACTTCAGGGGCAACAAAATGAGACCAAAGCTGATTCTCCTTGAAAATCCCACCTGTAGTCCTTTTGCTTTCCAAACTAATGTTCTTTCAAATTTATTCTGCAGACAAAACTGTGTGGAGTTTTACCCAATATTTCTGGTTGGCCTCTGGACTGCAGGATGGTTTTTTAATCAAGGTAAACACTTTCTGCTTTTATCGTGATCTGAGAAGTTTTATGTAACTTTAAAAAACACTTTAGTTTTATCAGGAAGTGTCTTTTCCCCCTGGTTTTCTTTGTATTACTGCAGCATTGCCTTCCTAGAGGAATGCTCAGTGGTACTGAAATCCCCACTTAGTCATGGCATTTTGTATAGCCCCACCAGCTTTCACATCCCTCTGCAAACCAAGAGGGATGACACGTTTATCATACAATCAGGGGATTTTCAGGGTGCATCATTCAGAAAAGCAGCTTCCAGATGCTTCCCACCAACAATTACTGGCACAATATGGGGCAATTCTCACAGAACATCAGGCAGAGCTGCCATTCCTTGGGAGGAGGCAGCCTGAAAAGACTCAGGTCAGAGCACTTGTGCTTGTCTGATGGAGACGGAGCTCAAACCAAGAAACCTTTGTGGTTTTATATGCCCAATGAGAGACACCACCACTGGGCTGTGACTCATTTACTTGCTATTGGACATAGCACTGAGCACTGAAGCACAGTCATAGCAGCAGCATCTTCAGGTATGCAATGGGGACTGATGAAAACCTGTTATGTTTTCTCAGACATCTGGCACAGGGACATTTTTTATCAAATTTTCTGAACTCAGACACCACAGAGCTTTCGTACCTCTTGCTCTGTTGGACTTTGCAAAATAGGTCCATGATATCTCCTGACAGTGATGGGGTGTTCTCTCATACAGCTAGAACTTGTGACAGAGCCCAACTTTTGCATTCTTCCTTTTTAACCCTTTCCCAACTAAAGCTTTAGAAGCATGAAGTCTGTGGGCTGATGAAACCATAACTAGCTCATGCCCATCACTCCTCTCCTTCCTGAACAACTTCTCCCTATTCTATATTTGCTCCAAAACAGTAATTTTGATTTGGAGCTACCTTACAGGCAGAAGTCCTATCTCTGTTACAAATCCACTGTAAATCCAAAGTAGCACTACTTAAGTTAACAAACTGTATATGAAATAATACATGTGTTCATAGACAGGCACTTGAATCAAGGAAGATCACAGCTGCTAACCAGCAACACAGGTGCTGTCACATGTAAGAAATGAAGGATGATTATAAACTCCCATTTAAGTAATTTTTCAGCTATATCCCACAGGTATGTTTACATGAATTAGTCCAGAACACAGTGAAAGCTCTGGAATACCCACATGCACAGTTTGAAAACACAAAATTAACGGGCACTGCTTAGTTGTGGATAATACAACTGACCTCCATAACCTGCTCCATCTCTCAAATGGAGGTGACTTTGTACTCTTCCCTCAGGGAGGTCAGAAAGCTAACTTCACTACAGCTTTCTCTCCCATCCTTGGATAAAAGTTGCTATATAAATGCAAAGCAGGTTATTAACAACATAAATAAGATTCTCTTTCCAAAACAAACACTCCCCTTTAGCGTGAACTGCCATAACAATATAAAATAGTGTTGGGTCAAGCCACAGTGCCACAACCCACTATCCTGTCTGAGGGATAACCACAAAACCAAGGAGGGGGTACAGATTGCTGTTAGTTCCTGAGTTCTCCTTTTCAGGGAATTCTTTAGATTTTTTGGGACAGTCCTACATCCACCCCATCTGTAAATCCATAAGAGCCTCCTGCAGTGAGCATTTAAGAATATATATATATATCTCTTTGGAATGATTCTTTCCCAAGATAACTTCCCAGAGTATGAGTAGCTAAGAAAATGCTCAGAACAATATGACTAGAAAACTTAACTAAAGTACTTGACTCTCTGAGATCCTCATTTTTTAGTTTTCAAACTCTTTTTTCTGACCCTATGAATCTTTTCTTTCTCAGAATTATCTTCCTTTCTGGGTGTGTTGTACATGTTTGCCCGCTACAAGTACTTCCATGGTTACGTCCAGTCTGTGAAAGGAAGGTAAGGAGTTACCTGCTGAATGCAGGTTAACGGCTCCAGGCAGTGGTCTGAAGCTGGGCTGAGAGCCAAGATCTGGCAGTGAAAAGTGATTATAATTGAATGCAACATGTGTAACGTGTCAGCAATAGGTCTGAAGTAGAAACTGTCAGGGAAGAGGCGTGGGTGTTATGGCAGAAGCCGAGGTTAGGATGAGCATGTGCTACAGATCAGGAGAGAGAAAAAGTTTGATGCTCACCTTGTAGGCACCTGCTTTGTACTGGCCATAATTGGCAACCAGATTCGAAGAGCTCTGAAAACAGAAGCACAGTATTGCATCTCGTCTGGGTGGGAGATTGTTTGTGCCCTTAAGGCTTGCACCATGCCTGCCCACCTGCTTTTTGGAATTTTTCTCAGTTTGTTACATTAAGACCTTTTCTCTATCCATACAAGTTGCAGGAAGCAAACAATCTGGCCTTGGAGGCTGATGAACCTTCACCAAACAGATAAGAGAACACGGCTTCAGATAAGAATGCGTTAATGATTGTTAAGTGCACAGCATCTCCTGAGACAAGTTCTGCTTCAGCAAACATGCACACTGGCCAAACACTCTCCTCTGTAGACACTGAAACACATGGTTTATTTCTTGTTTCACTGAAGCCACTGCACTATCTTCTGTGCCCTGACCTAAGACTCTCTTCTACCACTCATTATCAGTCATAAGAAGAAAGCAACAAGATATATGCTTGTCATAAAATTAAGATACTTGAAATGTCTTCTAGAGGAAGACAGAAAACAATCGTACCATTTTGTAGTGAATAATCCTGCAGTAGTAAAATATTGTCCCACAGGGCTGTTTTCCATGGCTTGTGTACCAAAGTTACCATCCTCCTTCACTACAGCTCCTCCAGTCCTTTACCCACTTTGGAAGAGCTGTTGCTTGAGGGAAGGGAGAGGCTATGTTTTCCAGAGCAAATACATGGAGATAGTTTTATATTTCCAGTAAGAGATGCAATAATTTATATGGTGCAATGAACACCAGCCAGAAGAGTTACAACTATAAAGGAAATCTGGGGAGCAGAAATGTAAATAAATAAAGAAGGAGATCATAATGGATTTTTTTGAATCAACAAACATAAAGGTACTTTGTTAAAAAAAAATCTTTCCAATGTTTTACTTCAGTACTCTTAAACCGATAGATTCAGCCTCTCAGGGAAGCCTTAGAACAGTGGCTGGCTTCACTATTAGACAGAGGTTCACACACTGGTGAGATTCTGATTTCTTTGCATCAAACAGAGGGTGCCAAGAGCCAGCCTGGCAGCTCTGGGAAATGGCTTTGCTCCCAAGGCCTCCCTGGTGGTAACCTCCACCAGAATCTTCAACTAGCAACAGGTCAGCACAACTCAGGCATGCAGAACCCAGCCCCAAAACATACAACAAGCCTTCAGCAGGCTTAGTAGCAAGAAAGTAATTAGCCTTCACACTGAATCTCAATCCTAATCACTGACTACAGGCTTCCTAGTTATAAAGACAAACCTAGTCTTCATACTCAAAGAAGTGGTTACAGCTAGGGCTAAGCTAAAGATGTCTTTCATGCTCTCTTGAAACTGAGAAAATCCCATACTTCACCATTTTAAAATCTGCATCTAGACATGGCATGCCCAGAAAGGCTGCTTATATCAAGTCTTTAGGCACCAGTGAGATTCTCAGGCTCTTCCTTTCAGGTTCAAAAATCCATCTCCCAGTTGTGCTTGTTTCAAGGTAAACCAGCAGGAGAAATGAACTCAACACGAGAGAGATTATAAGTCAGAGCTACAATTTAATAATAAT
>JAWWEV010000134.1:9676475-9735611 GCA_035583235.1 Hafferia zeledoni
CGAACTACTGATGGCCCATTAGCAGCCACGCCCCCCCAGGCTGGGCATGAAGGTGCCAACGACTCCCTGGGCAGCTGCTGCACATGGTCCATTGTTTCACTGTAACATACCATGTACAGATTATAACAGTGTTTTTCTGCTTTCCACTTCTAGGTTAACAGGGTTTTATTTGAATTTGATAATTCTAGTTTGCCTGATAACCCTGGGTGCAGCTGGGATTGTTAACAGCTTTCTGGATGAATACCTGGACTTCAGCATTATGAAGAAAGTCCGTAAATTGCTGTGAAGACTGTATTTTTTTTAAAAAAAACCCCAAATAAATAAACAACATGGATCCCTTCCCTGAATACCAAAAAGATGATGAGCTTCATGTGAATAAAGCATCAGAGCCCTTTACTAACAACCCATTGCAATGTAAAATGTATGCTTTTCCTGAGCTGTTGACACTTTCCCTACACTCTTGAAAATCAGTAAGACAGAATGTCATGTCACATCTACATTTGCAATTAAACGTTGTCTTTCCCCAGTACGGTACTGCAACCACTAAACAAATTACATAAAACTAAACCCATTAATTCCCTAAGTAATTTAGTTGCAACTGGCACTACAAGCGTCAGTCCATCTTAGCCAATGTCCTTCAGCTTTGCCATTGCCTCTGTAGTCTCCCTCCTCTCCTCTTTATTTCCCCCAGCACTGCCAAATGTAAAAACCCACTTCCATGCAAAATGCTGCTGTGAGGTCCCTGTTTTCCAAGTATATCCAACCCCACTGCTGTATAAGCATGTATGGAAACACTGCTTTCGCAGGAAAACACTTAAAGCTGCACTTGGCACTGTGTTTCTGTAAAAGGCTTTCGATTTTAGACACATGTTTACAATTCAACACATACTCAAACACTCTTCTTGTAGAAGTGGAGCCCTCCCTGTCCTCACAGAAGCCTCCTGAAGACAGGCTGTACCCACAACATGACACTTGTAAAGGGGAGAGCCAGCCCAGACAAAAAGAAGGCACAGAAGCTTTCTGATAGTACTGAGGTTGATAACATAACCACAAAATAATTGAGAGGTGGATCAGGTCCATAACAACCTTTCATATGAAAAAGGTGGACACATACAGATACACTGGAGAGAGGTTTTTTGGAATGAGATGATCTTTAAGGTCCCTTCCAACCCAAACCATTCTGTGATTCTACAAAGTTTCCTCTTGATAAAAAGACACAACTTAGTGCCTGCGGGTAGCAAAGTCTGAAATGATATTTGGAACAATAAAATTAAAAAAGTACAAAGGTGCAAGGCTTGGGTCCAACAATGGCTGCAAAGAGAAAAAGGACAGATAGTGATGGTGAACAGACTGGAGCTGACACAGCTGTGGAAAGAGCAGCTCTTCATCACTTACCTCCAGGGAGAAAGTACAACAGGGCCAGATTTAACAACCACAGAAATCATCAGGAATTTTTCCATGAACTTTTCTCTTACGGGCTGAAATATGGAAAATCCACCTACCCACCTGCCAGTGATGCCTTCAGTCAGTCACAGGCAGCAAGAAGTTCTGCCTGCAGAACCAAAACCAAGACAAAGGTCCAAAACACGTGACAGACTTGAAATATGGATTAGAGGAGGTCCAAAAGTGACTGTATTCAAATGGGTTTTTCTTTGCCTTTGGAATTATTCCATTCCAAACTTACCTGTTGTGGTGCTTTGGTGTGTTTGATAGCTTCTTATATCCCATCCTCTCCTCTCTTCCACAGAAAGAGAGAAACTGCTGTCACACACAAGGACAATTTCACATGTCAAAAAAGGCAGGTGTGGGACTGCAATGCATCATCCAGCAACACAAGGCCAGAGTGCAAGGGGATAAACATGAACCTAACATTTTAGGAGCTCCACTAGTTAACAAGAGGGCAGAATTAGACCTGGGGTTGAGGGTGCCACCTGTCTTCTGAGCCACAGCTTTGTCTCCAGTATGCCAGGGCAGAATGTGTATGATGGAAAAGTGTTAAAGACTGACTCATCTATAATTAAAAACAAAGCACACCTCTAACAGATGGATGCTGGCAGTATCAGTATTTAGTATGGCTCTAGTGAGAAGCACACCATTTCCTGCCTGCTGATCGAGGAGTCACTACCAGGGTGCACATTCAGCATGCACTGTGAGTTGATGCAAATGTTCCTGTCTCAAATGTTCATCTGTCGGTCACAATCAGAAATGATGATGATCCCCACTGCAGCCTCAAAGCCAGTCTTTACCCAGGGGCCTCTTGCTGCAGCATCTTTTCTCAACAAGCACTTTCTCTGCCAGCACATGCTGAGGGGTAACTCCAACAAGCTCCTCTGATCTAGGCCAGTCTTTGTCCTTCCTTATCCATATTTAGAATGATAAATGTCTTAGACTGATGTTAAGGAGAGAAAGGGAACCTCACCTTAAAGGTTGTAAATGGAGCCAAGCCACAGTGCCAGCCTGAACAGCAAGCTGTGTGAACAGAGGTCCGATGTCTGGTCCCTCACGACTCCCTGGTAGGTTGGGAACATGTGGAGAGTGGTGCCAAGCCTAGAAGGCTGCATGGCATGCTTACCTTGAATAGGTCATGTACATTCAACAACTCTACATTCACGTTCCAAAAGGCTTCTGACAACACATTTCTCATACTGTAATAGCAGTAGGTGATACAGAACTACTCTGTGTCTTCATGCTTCCCCACTTTCCTCATCTCTTTTCTCCAACATCTAAGTCCAGCCCAGCATCTTCCTTCTTCCATGCTACCTTGTGTCCTCATATTTCAGCCACAGGACTCCTAAATCCTGGAGTCTCCATCTTGTCTTCTC
Source organism: Hafferia zeledoni (assembly GCA_035583235.1). Taxonomy (NCBI): domain Eukaryota; kingdom Metazoa; phylum Chordata; class Aves; order Passeriformes; family Thamnophilidae; genus Hafferia; species Hafferia zeledoni. The sequence continues at coordinate 9,679,298 of JAWWEV010000134.1, forward strand.
CCCTGAAAGCACTTCCCTACTCCCTACTTTTGTTCCATACACAGAATAAACACAAGAGTTTGGAGTTGCCACATCTAAGGGGCTCAGTTATGGACCAACTCCTCCATAGCATCTGCCTGAGCATCCAGCTTCCCTCCCCTCCTCAGAAGATCATTCATTGAGGCCCAGGAGTAGGGCAAGAGATGATCCACACACACCAGGTGTATGAGTCAGATAACCATCTTTTATTTGAGTTTCTTGTTTTTTGTCTGTTTTTTGTTTTGTTTCTTTTTCTTTAAAAGTGGTATGTTAACATCAGGTCTTTCTCTACATTTTCAGAGCTCTGTACAGGTCTTAAAAGGAAATAAGCAATGCTTAATGTACAAAGTAAAACCAGAAAACTAGAAAAATCTGAATAAAATGGAGCAAGTTGCTGTCAGGAATACAGTACAAATTAGTAATTAGACGTCATCTGAAGTGCAATACCACTGCAGTAAGGATGAGTTAAGGAATGAAATAAAAATACTCTATTTTAAACAAACAGTATATATATATATATTTATATGTATATATTTTACAGATAGTAGACCCAGTGATATCTGTAGAATTGTAAAAACATATTTACAAATAACTTTTTTTTTTTTAACATTACATATACATCAGCACCATAGGAAGAAAGAAGAAAAAAAACAACCCCAAATTGAATAAAATCTACTTTCTAGTTCTTGATCCCAGTATGGAGTATTTGGAGGAAGCTTTACAAAGACAACAGAGACTCATCTTCATGACCTTTTATTCACCAAAGCTTGTATCTCCCTGATGCACACGGACTGGCATTTCACTGCCACATGGTGGTGTGTGTGTTTCTAACCCCTCCTTCCCCAGCACCCGAGGAAGGGATGCCGTGCTATTCCCAGTGTTGTTCCCCACCCAGCGGGCTGGCTCCCTCCCCATCCTGCCACACCTCCATCGTACAGGGCTGCACAGATGTGTGCCCAACACACATGGCAGCACAGCAGCCCAGTGCTTTCAGGGTGCTGTTTCTCTCAGTGCTTGCCTATCCCTTCCATTCCAACTAAGAGGGGCTTACACACAAGACAGGCCAAAAGCTTTGGCTGGTGCTCCCTTCCACTGAATTAGGGCCCAACTTGGCTCCTTGTGGAAGCAGCACACAGGGAATCCTGGATCGTCTTCAATGGGAACTGGAATTGGTCCGTGTATTTTAAAAGGGGTTAGCTAAAAGAGATGCAACTACAGCTGTTTTTAAAAAATTAGCAGCCAAGACAATCTGGATTGGCAGCTCACCTTGGGCACATTAAAAATGCAGCTTGTCCTGCCTAAATCATAGCATTTAAAACAGGTAATTCCCCTCCTCTAGGTAAGCCTTGTGAGGGGATACTGTGCAAAAGGAAACTGCAATGGGGCGCTGAGATGGTTCCAGGCCCATTTGCTCCCACTCTTTAATGTGATGCATATCTGTGCTCCACAGGGAAAGGCAGGATGTGAAACTACAAAGTGCTGAGGCCCTCAGCCTCTGTGGATTTCAGGGGCTCAGCACTTCACATCACCAGACCCAAGGAGAGCAGCACACAAGGAGGTAATCAGTAGCTGGAGAGGTGGTACTGGTAGTTTCACACTTTTGCTGCAGAGCACAACTCATGGCTCACAGAGGCCAGCACTAGGTCAGAGGGTGCCCAGAGTTCTGGACTATGGATTATGTTAACATTTTTTATGCACCACTATATAACCTGATAAGCAGCTCTTAGCTGAAAACACTAAAAAGATTAGAGGTTTGGGAGAACAGCTTACCTCAGCCTCTGGCTGCAGCTTGGGAACTGCTGCTTTACACATTCAGAATGGCTGGGGACTCAATATTGTGCGAGATACATCACAACTTCATTACAGTGCTGGTCAGCACTGGTCCACACAGTGGAGATAGTGATACATTGCTATTACGTTAAACCTTAGTTGGGCACACCCCGTGTTTGTAATATCAATTATTTTACCCATTCATGAACAGTTTTTACAGCAGTCCTTCACTGGCTCCTGTTCTTCAAATACTGCATTGATTTTTTTCCAGCAAACCAGAGAGATTAGACCAAACATCTGTTTAAAACTGAATATATCCCATTGAGAGCCCAGATCCCAGGGTAAAACTACCTACCAAACTTGGACTTTTCAAGAGGGGAGAAGAAACTCATTCTGCCCGTTTTCTCCTTCCCTGACTGCCCCTTTGTGACTCACCTGAAAAAAATTGCAGGCAGCTCAGCTTGCTTTACAACGAAGGACAGGAGGGGAGGGAAGTGAACTGAGAACATATTGGGGAGGAAGGAGAGGGAGGGACCTGCTTAGGACCTATGCTGATGTCTCTTGGTACCTCTTAGCCCTTCAACACCTCCAGGCAGCCAAAGTCCTCTGACAGGGAAGAACTGTCAGAGTTCCAAGGGGACTAAGCAGCTCATTAAGTTAACCCACCTATCTCAGCTGTCTCCAGCAGCAGTCCCATAATCAAACTGTCCTCACAACACTGCCAAATTTATGTTCTCCTACATTTGTATTGGAGTTTTATCACTCTGCAGTGAAAATGGTGACCTCCCTCTGATTTGTTTAGGTTTGTCATGTGAGTGCTGCATGTTCCCTTATAACAGCCCAGAGCTGGCCCCATGGGCCTGGCCATGGCTCACCGAGACCTGCCTACCCCGGGGTTAAGCCTGTTTCTGACCAAGGCTTGTGCAATCGCCCACGGACATCTGTGGGCTTTGATCCCAGCTGTTTCATCTGCTCCCCTGAAAGCTGCAGTGTTCACAGATATATGAGGTGGGAGACACTGGGACCACCCCATACCACTGTGCAACGAAGCCTTGTTTTAAGAGGGAAAAGAACAAATTTTCCCAACCAGAGGCATCAGCTGGCTTTTCCAGTTTCTCCATTCTGCCTCACTCAGACAGAGTGGGCATTGCCACGCAACAAAGATTGCCTGGTAGAATGCCTTGAGATGCCAATGTTTTCATTGTCTGTCCCCTGAATTTTCCAAAGTTGGCTACAGATCAGCTCAGTTTGCATGATTAAAAACAAAATAAAACAAAGTAAGCCCAAACTAAACCAATTCAAACAAAACCCCCAACCATTCAGGGATGAGGAGAACATCCAACTCTCTCTTTTCTTTTTCAAATATAACAACCAAAGCTCCAGACTATACAAGCCCATTCACTGGGGGTTTCCAAACAACTCATCAAGTTCTTGTATCCACTCGTCCCCTGGTCCACTCTTAATGATGGAGTCCACAAGGTCTGCACCCTCTGCTAAACTGGAGAATGACCCCCCTGCTCCTTCATTACTGTAGTTGTAAGATATGTCCTGAGTGGGATTCCTCTCATATGCTTGGCCTTGGCCACTCTGAGCAAAGTTACCACCTGGCATTTGCTGCGTCGGGGGCTGGCTGAAGCCTGACATCGTGGGGACCCCTTGGCTTATTGCTGGCATCACCATCGGCCTGGCCTGGCTGGCTGCCTGTTGCCCAGGTAGTGGTTGCAGCAACTGTCTCCCCAGTGCTGGGTTTAGGGCTCTTACTGTTCCACTTGTGTCCACAACTGTCTGATTAAGCCCCTGTGGGAAATGCTGCTTGGACAGCCGTGGCTGCCCAGACTGCATCGCGTATGTGGTGCCATTATTGAAGGGCCCCATTTCACTGTTAGTCCTTCCAGGTATGCCTTGTAAGCCTCGCTGTTGCCAGTTTTGTGTTCCTTGAGGGACAGTCCCCATCAGGTTTTGAAGCCGTGGTGCTTGTGGCCTTGGTAAGACCTGGCCCACAGCTCCTTTCATCTGCTGCTGATGCTGGGGAAGAGCTGAGTTTACCAGCATGTTCTGACCAAAATTGCCAACCATTCCCACTGCTTGTCCGGAGGCAGGCTGCCTTGTTCCCTGGCCTGCATTATGTGCCATGTTTATGCCACTTTGGTTTGGGTGCTGCAACATTTGGCTCATCCCTGTGCTCATACTGTACATTCCTGGCTGGCTGGAAGGGGTGTTGCTGTAAGGAGCCATGCCCATATCCGACTGGCCCGCAGTCGTGGGCAGCGTGCTCGGGTTCTGGGAGGAAGCCATTGCCATCATGCTCGCGTTCTGGGCCATCAGTCGGGAAGTCCTCATGTTCTGGAGTGCTGCTTGGTTCCTCACGGCTGCTATATCCTGGGGTGAACCTACACCAAAAAGGGAGGAAGGTAAGAAAAAGCCACAACCCTGTAAATCTTAATTAACACATCTTTGCCTAAGAGAGAATCTGCAGGAGCCTTTTGCATTGTGGTAGGATTTCAGATTATTGTGCTTTCTGAGTGAATAACGCAACCTCTCATGTGAAGGTTAGCAGAGAGCCAGGAGGTTACCCATGTGCTTGCTGCCTAATGTTTGCTGCCTTTCAGAGACTACATGTTCTCCACCTCACCTTGGCGGCAGCCTCTGTCCTGACCTGCCAAATTCCCTCTCCTGGAAGGTGTGAGCCAACACAGCTCCATTGTTGTTCCTAAACAGGAAGAGCTGATTGTGTTGTGTATTCAACTGGTGAAGCCGGGACACCGCTCAGCAGAGGATTCCACTGATGCAAGCAAGAAACCTAATTTCCCTTAAGGACTAAAATGAGACTGGCAAAGTTAAAAGGCCAATGATTTACTCACTAAGTAATTCTCAATTAGGATGATTTTGGGATGTGTACCCAAAGGAATTCTTGACTTGAGATTCTTGAGGAATGGAGGCAACACGATTGTATGTGTAATGCATGATTACAGGCAGGGTTGCCTCCCTGCTAGTAACCTAATCAAGTACCTAAGCTTGATGGTCACAGGAGCTGCAGCCTAAAATAGGCTTTTCTCTTACTTTGTTAGGACCAGAGATTAAATTTTTTAAAAGGGACTTGGGAGTCAAAGTCCCCTGTGAAGAGTAAATGTGAGCCTTTCTTTTCTGTGTGTATTTTGTCTACCCGGATTAGCTACAATGTGCACCCTCCTCCATGAAAAAGAAAAAATAGTCCCTAAGACTTCAAAGTTGCATATGCCCTGTAATTCAGTAGCACTCATCCTCTTCAGCTACACCTAATTCAGCTCCTAGCAAGCAAATGAGAAATCTTCCACTGGTCTTCTTCAATGACAGCAAAGCAGCTGAACTTTAGTTTATCATTTAAAGCTCTCTTTTAAATATCTCCATTGTCTCTCAAAAGTAAGCCTCGAAAATGGAAATGTCAGGCTCAGAAGGCCAATCAATTTTTTAATAGCTCAGGAGGCATAAATGAATGGATTTTCTATAGCATTGCTACTGATTAAGTCTATGGAAAGAAGAAAAATTGGGGGTTTGTGGACGTTTAAGGCAGGCAGAGGGTATTAGTGAATCAATACTATAAGCACATTTTACTTCACCTTAGGCCAGGGATGGGAAACCAGAAAATCCTAACCTTGTTAAATTCCACACCATCACAGGTAACTGAACCATGCCTGCCTGTTCCTTTCATGGGTAGGGGGGAGATATTGATTTCTAGGAAGCCAATATGCTTCTGTATTTACTATCTTTATTTAAAAACAATTACCTGGAGCTCAGATTATGCTATGGGTTCATTGTAGGTTTGAGTCACACCACACTGAACTATATACAATACTCTGCAGGTGAAGCTCGGAGTGTATGAGGCACACCATTGCTCCCAGCTCAAATGGTATTAAATGCAAGGTGTAAATATAAAGTGGTTGTTTTAGGAGTTCAGAACTGTACAACAGAACGTGAATGTTCTTAAATCAGCCCCTATTTGTTGTCCCTCAGTGGCAGACTACCTGTGTGAACATCCATGGGGAGTGGAGAATACTGGTCCCTGTTATTTATGTTGGCTAGGTTTCCATGAGAAATGGGCCTGGATAAAGGAAGTGCCACTTCTATAGCTTTGCATGTAATGCTGACTGAGGATGGCTACCTCTCCTTTTTGCTGCAGCACAATAAGCTTCTGGAGGATGCTTTTAGCTCCAGCATATAGATAAATGAAACATTTGTAACATGAAGAGAGACCATCTGGATTTCACTTGAACAGGGCATATGTAGCAGCAGCTTTTACTTTATCCTTGCTATCAAGGCACTTTTTTAATGATTGGCACTGGGGTCTTGATTTTCTTAATTTAGATCATCTCCTTCAATGATTAGAAATAGTCTCTTTTTACGACGACTCCAGCAAGTGCTTAAGATACAGATCATGTTAAAATCTTAATGCATCTTTAGCTAGTTTTTAATTGAAAATGGCAGTTGAAAGCTCCAAAGGAGTCACTAACAGCAAGTGGTTCACATATTACTTTTGTTAACTACTGTGCTTGATATTAGAGACAGGAGATCAGACAAGGAGTAGTTAAAAGAGAGATGCAACAGATTTTAAGATTTTGGGCCACCTTCAGGTCTCATTTACACATAACCTACTGCACTGGATTACATTCATGTGACTAAATAGGAAAAAATGGTGAATTATTCAAATTAGCTCATTTATGAATATTAAGTCCTTGCTCTGTCAGATTAGCCTAAACTCCCTTCTCTGTTTCTTTAAATAATACATATGAAGGAAAGGTTTCAAAGAAGCATTAATGCAGAAAGCTTGTACGTGTGCATCTCAGTGTATGGCAGCACACACACACTTTCTCATTTTGCAAATGAATTACTGGGGGAAAAAATTATTTCATACAGAACTTATGCTGCTGAAGATAAAAATGAGAAGGCAATTAGAAGCCACCCTGATACATACCAATGAAAGACGTGGCTGTCTATTCATGTCCTGGGAACCAGAAGTGCTGCAGTTATATGACACTATCCTGAATATATAGTGCACGTGTGTGTTCATGTCTATTTAGAAATCATGGTTAGTGGAGAAATTCAGATGATACTTTGTACCTGGAAAGCTCAGAATTAACTTATTTTTCTAAGCCAAAATTATTGTACTTACATTCTTCAGTTACCTGGGAGTGCATAAAATTAATCCTTGGTTTTTTTCGAGATAATTAAAAAATTGCTATTTATAGCTCAGATATTCCACTGTGTTTCCCACACCTGACATTGATCAGTCACTGCTCCAGATAAGGATGACATTTCTGAAATACTCTGCTCATCAAATTAGATAAAATGGGGAATGAAGGGGGTTAAAAACAAGATACAGTAAGAAATGCTAGCTGAAAAAATACCCCACAACATCTTAAGAGTGGAGGCAAACAAGATAAATCCATGAATGAATCCATGATATCCAGATGTCAAAGAGGCAAAACAAATGTCAACTAAAAAATGCAGCTTTCACTAAAGGGAGCAGTCAGGAAATTATAAACGTAACTGAATACACAAACCTGGGCATTCCCCTTTGGTAAAATATGTAGTATGTGCAACAGCCCATCTTACTCTTCTGGCACACTGCTTAAACCCTGGTTTTGACAAAACACACATACTTTCACACCCCTGCTCCAGGGGCACACATTGATTCTAAAATAGGAAAAATAATTTGACTTTTACCTTGGAACTGATTGACCTGTTGCACTGGATACGGATTTCGCTGCTGCTGCAGATGCTGCCGAGGCAAATGTGACTGCTGCTGCAACTGCTGAAAGAAAAGGAGGGAAAGAAAGCACAAGAGAAAGAGATGATTAATTAATTAGTGAGCTGAGAACTGGTGGTAAAAGTACTGCAGCAGAACTGCAGTGGTTCTTCTCTGATAAGCTGTTCTGGAGAGACAAGAAGAGTCATCTGAAGAGTCCTCCTGAGAGCACTTGGGCTACTTGGCATGTGGACCCCTTTTGGTTCAAAAGGGAACAAGCACTGAGGCTAACATCATCTCTCCTTACAGCCACTTCATCCTGACCTCTACAGCATGAACTTCGCTGTCACCAGGCAGAAAGCGGAGGGAGGGATATGAACTAATTTTGTTCGCCTAGGTCTAAGGGCAGCTGTAGCCAAACACACTTTCCTTCCCTCAGTCCTGCCAAGGTCTAGAGGTTTGTGTTCCTTGTACAAGCCTTTCCTCCACCTCTGCACTCAAAACAGTCAGCTGCAAGGAGTACTGCATCCTGACCCAAACACTGCAGCCCTAGGAGAGTTCCTGAGCCAAAAGAGAAACAGCTACTAAAGTGCATTTCCTCTTGTGCTTCAGTGAGCGATACTTGGGGAGGGGGTGACTGCAAAATGCATCTCTCGCTTGATTCAGACCACATTGCTCTTCTGTGGTTGTTTTCTATGAATACTCATGAATACTGTAAAACAGAATCAAGGGCAGATTATAAAAGCAGAGAGTGCTTACCAGAGCTTTCAGATGCTAAGGTATGCTCAACTAAGCACTTATCAAAAGGGCATGTTTTGGAGCATCATCTATAGCTGTACAAGTACTGTGTCCAAAACCAAGGATATGTAACAAAGGTAAAAGAATGGCAAAGATGGGAAAGAAGGAAGTACTAATCCCTGCATTCATAGGCATGTGTTACAAACTGTCAAAAAGAAAATGGGAACCTTGTTAGGCACACACCTTGGAGCCCGAGGACTTCATCGCTTTTCATCTCTGCCAGCACACCTGACATCATCAGCCTTGTGGCTTTCTAACACTTTTAGGCTTGCCCTCAGCAGCCAAGTGACTGGCTGTCAGCTTTATGCACTTGAATGGGCCCAACCAATGATGTGTTATTGTATTCTCACTTTTGTGCACTTGTTCATGCTTGAATCAATTCATGCATCTACATATTTCTAGGAACATCCTTCCTGTTTGCTGAAAGTAAATTTTTCTGTTTCTTGGGAGCAACTAGAGAAGAGGGAAGGGCAGTCAGTTTTTCTGTGGTTACACAGCATGCACAAGTTCTAACACAAATTAAAATTGACCCCAGGTCTTAAGCCATGTTTCCCCAGTAAGAGAGGAGAAGCCATGCTTAAAGCAGCTGCTGATCTATCAGAACATTATCTAGGTAACGTTAGAGGACCGCAACTTCAAATTTGGGTATGATCCTATAGGAACTAAACAGTGTGACTTTCCACTAACTTTCTCCTGGGCTGCTTTAAAACTACAGCTGAATTAAGCATGCATCACCATTCAGACTGGGTAATTTAACATCCATATTGCACAGCTCAAGAGCTCAGGAAGCTGGGTGATACGTCCAATGCAGGTCTTCCACATTGCCACTGCCACAGGTGGTTTTACTGTTCTCCCACTCCAGCCTCTGGCTCCCCCCTTGCTGCTGTTCTCCCTAGTGCTAATCTAGATGCTTGTACTGGCGTGCCATAAACCAAATTAAGGAACTGATGTGGGTAAATACTTTATCTTTGCTAAGGTTATTTTAACCCACATCTATTCTTTGTCCCAGATCACTGTGTGGCTGTATATAGATTTTGCCAGCGCAAGACCGTACTCAGAGCTAGGGGAGAGGACTTGTGACTGTAACTGTAGCCGTGTCTGCTTCTGCTGGAGGAAACTCACCATGAGATGCCAGGTTGAGATAACTTCTCCAGTGCCTAAAATCCCATTCGACTGTCAAGTGCACCTCTGGGAACATGGGTAATATTTGCTAAGCTCATGGTAAGACTGAGACAGATGCCTCTTTGACAACCATTGCTGGAATTCCACGATAGAACACAGAGAGTGCTTTGTGGCAGAAAGAGCCACAGAGGGAGAGCTACCAAATCTAGAAGGAAGGGCTGGTGTTGTCTGCAGCACTCGTGCCCTCATACTGGTGTGCACTGCAGTGTTTGAGACAGATGGATACTGTACCTGCTCTGCTAGGATCTGCTGCTGCTGCTGCTGCCTTTGCTCTCTGAGGAACTGCTGTTTCTGCTGCTCTATTACGTGGAGTTGGGCTCTCTGCTCTATCAGCATCTGCTTCATGATGACCGCCTGTGGCTGGTTCCCTAGGAAGGCACCCCCAGAGCTCGTGCCTGTGCTCACGCTGCTGGAGCCTGGTGGCACAGAGGGCTGCATGGGCCCTGTGCTCCGCGACAATCCCACTTGGTGCTCCTGTGCAAAGAGAGAGAGAAGGCCTTGTTACACGGCGGGACTCCAGAGGCAAGGGAAGTGACAGCTCACTAGGATGAGGAAGCACTGAGTCTGCAGGTGAAATGTGGAGCTTGGAGAAAGTGAGTCCTTGGGAAGATGCTCATGGCTTGTGACCATGGGCCGCTCCCCACGGGGAGCAGGTTCCTCTCTGCTCCTTGAGTTTAAACCCCCTCAGGTAAAGCACTTTATAATTCATGAATAATGAAATAATGAAGTTGTGTGCTAGGTTTTCTTTTCATGCAGGCTATGTAACATCCAAGTCATGGTTTTATAAACTTTATCTCTCTTCTTATCCCTTCTCTCTCTTCATAACAACATAACAACAATTTAAAACAGTGTTCTGGTCTGAGAAGCCAAGGTGTTAGATGCTCACAATGAACCGTGGGAGCTGGCAGCATTAATTCTCCTTGCATTGCCCCAGAACCTCAAGGTTTAACCACATCATGTGTTTATTCTTCATCTCCATCCCGCAGCACGGGGCCAACGTGCGTGGCTGGCAGGACGCAGGACTGGCTCCCTCCCTACACCCACTCGACTTTCTCTTCGCGTTCCTAATCCCATTTGCTGCCTTTCAGGCATCGGCGGCGGCCGGGGGGAATCCCAGCCCGTATCCTGGTGGATGAGCGAGCCCCGCGCCCGCCGGCAGGTGTCGCTGCCCGCCCGCGGGGCCCGAGCCCGGGACAAGCGGGAGCGTTCCCGGGGATCGCTGCGGTGCCCGGAGCCTGCGGTCTGTTACCCACCCCGTAGTTAACAACCGGCCATCTGGGGTGTGGGTTTGATAACTAAGCAGCCGGTGGCCATGTCTCGGGTGCTCCTGGGTGTTAGGAGCTCTTAGAACCTCTCTAATTGATGAACAGAGATAGGGACTCATTTAAAAACACCAACTTGACCTGTATCGCTTTAGCATCCTTTCTGCAAAGCCTGCCTGAGTGAGGTATAGATTCACCTGCTGCCTGGGCGGGTTCGAGTGATGCCAGTTATTGTGTGGTTTGGAACGTACAGAAAGGTGATCCTGCAGCTTCCAGTCAGTGAAAGAGTTAAAATCAATGCTTGCTTGGGAAATTAGGAACGGGCTTTCTGCATGAAGGTCAGGTTTTCAAGGACCCTTCTGAGGAAATAACAAAATACAATTTGTTCACATCTCTGCTTTGCACAGATACTCCCTGAATGGCTCTCTGAAGAAAGGCAGCTCTCCAATATTTAGGTTCTTTCCCTTTTTAACATCTGCCCTGGTTTGAAAATTCCCTCCCTGCTCGTCTTTTCACTTCTCCTTCAGTCCCACCTCGCACTGCACTTTGCACTTTACAACCTGGTCAAACACGGTCCATGCAGCATCCTGAGGGCGAGGGCTGCGGCAGCTGCTGGGGCTCCCCCAAGCTGGAGTCAGGGAATCGCAGCTGCCAAGGATCCCTCAGCTCCTCCTGCACTGAGCCCTTTCATCCACCCCTGTCACTGAGCTCCTGCTTTCTTTGCTTTGGGGGGGACACACAGACATCAGCTGTCTCCAGCAGAGCTGATGGCAATGGCTTTTTCCTACCACCCCCTGGCCCTCCCCCGACTTCTGATGAAGTCATCAAGCTACCGATTGCATAACTGATACACAGGACTATCTTGTGTTATACTGGGAGATGGGCCAACCGCTTCCATTTATAGACAAAAGCAATGCCACGCTGCCAAATAATGGAGCCTTTGCTGCAGCCACTATGAGGGGAAAAAAATGAGGGGAAAAAACCCTGGGAGCCAAAGGGCATGCTGTGAAGTGACATCCCTCAGAGCTTCCTCTTCGAGCCTCAGTGAACAGCTGCCTTTGGGGCTGAAGCCCAAGTCCTCTTTGAATTGCCTTCAAAAACATCTTACAGAACTACTGTCCTGGCTCTTAATGCATGGCTGAGGACACACTCACCCCATGGTACTGCCACAGAAAGCACTCCATTCTCTACTGGATTATGTTATAAATTAATTCTGGAGTTTAAAAGGAAGAAAGCTTTGAAAGGACGTGAGCCAGCTGACATGAGCCCTGTGTGCTGTGGAGCAGCTGAAGGAAATACAAAGATTAGCACAAAGGTGTTACTTCCAGTGTTGTATGTTTAGTAATTTTAGGGGACATGAGTTTACCTACTCATCATGAAAACTTCCCATTTATGGTTTTAATAATAGGTTTAAAGCCAGGAATTTTTCATCTAGATCACCCCCCTGCATGGAATATTTCTTCTCCTTTCCTTTTTTTTTGGCAAAAGCTCTTCTAAACTGATGATGAAAGGCCCTGATGACATCACTGGAAGCAGCCCTGGGTTGGGTGACCTGAAAATAAGAGCACAGCCTAGGCAAAAGGTCTCCCTAGGCAGGAAATCTCTCCTAGCACCTAGGAAGAGAGCTCTTTCCCAAGAGCTTTATCTCTGCAGCCTGGCACCGCTGTTGTTAACCTCTGAGGGGAGTGAACCGAGACAAAGCCTGGCAGTGTGGTGGGAAACTGACGATCTACACAGCTGCCTCTTGCAAGCCATGGCTGAGATTCCGTCTCACCACAGGAGTCAAGCACCGAGTCAAGCAACTCAGCCTAAGTGCAGCACTTACACAGTTGCAGAGCTTCAAACCCAAACTAATCCAAGCTCCACTGACAACGCTCTTTGCTCCTGCTCTGCCAGCCAGCTCTCTCATCCTCCTACTGCACCCCGAGCCTTCCGGCCCCTAGACTTCCTGCTCCTCCTCCTCATTCTCTGCCATTCCTTTCTCTTTGCTACACCCTCTGTCCAGCCTCTGCATTTTCCTTTCTCCCCCAATTGGCACTGCTGCTTCTTCCTTCCCTCTCCAGATGCCCCCACCAGCACTCCAGCTACCCAGCCTCTGGCCGCACATCACCCCCGCACTTGGTCCGCAGTGGCCCATGCCCACAGCCTGACTCACTCTGTGACTCAAGGGGATCCACAGCAGCAGGAGGACAGCCCAGCTCATTCCCCCAGGGCCCTGTGCTTGAGTGTGTGTGGGCACATGTGTACATGGGTGTCCTGTGGGGGCATAGGCAGGTCGCCCCTGAAGAGAGTGACATTCCCATGTTCTGAAATGGGAAATAAAGGCTGTATTCTCAGCCTGTGACATCTGGGAAGATGGCACAATGCGACTTCTGATTTTTCGTTCTTTTTTTTAACACCACCCAAAGCCACTGCGTGCTACTCACAGGCTGCAAACAGCTCCCTCCTGATAACAGAGGCTCGCGCAGAGTTACAGGCACTCCAGTCAGGCACAGCGACACTGCAGCTCCGCTGCCAAGTCCTCACCAAGGGGCAAACAAAGCCAAGCCAAGACGGGGGGGTGGTGCCAAGGCCCCTCCGCTGAGCCACAGGGAGTTCAAGCACACAGGCTGGCCCTGGCTAAGACTCCTGAGGAGCCCTCCTGCCCCTGCAGCCTCAGCCACACACTTTTAAGGCAGTCCAGGGACAGAATTGAGTGCTTGGACCCTGGGATCAAAATGAGGTATTGAAAGAGCCAAGCTGCTGTTCGCAGGGCCAAAAAAGGCCAGTTTCCAAATGGTAAGCATAACACATTTGGTTTGTATAGCTACAGAGCATCCAGTGAGATGAACTTTTGTAGGGATCTGGCTGCTTACTTAATGCCTGCACAGGAGTTGCCCCTGTGGATAATCCGATACTTAGTTAAGAACCAGGAGGATAAATCCTGTGTCCTCACAGTGCATTTCCAGGGCTCTGTGGAGTGACAGGATACTCCACAGGAGATCAGAGTGATATGTGTGCATATATATGTACAGTTATGCACAGTAAACACAAGTCACTTTAAAAAGAGAACAAAGGGGAGCGTAAAAGGTCTTTTCCTCTTTGTCTCAAATCTTACATGCCTCTTCCTTATCATACAGCCATTTATTCCTTCGGCATGTCATTCAGTCTTCCAACTACAGCTAAAGGAATCACACCATTTTTTTTCAGAACAAGCAAAATGACCACCAGCTGATGCTCCAGGAGCCGGGCAGCTGGGTGTGGGTAAGTGCAGGCAGGAACAGCCAAGCCTACTCATCAGCCCTCTGTGTCTCCTGAGCGGAGCTCTTGGATCTCGAGGAGCTGGCTCTGCTCCTTCTGAAGGCCTGGGAGGCGAAGTGGTACCCCAGGGAAAAGGGGGGCTGTTCCAGGCAACGACTGGCAGAGATCAACAGAGAATGGATATTCCACATCTGGGAACAAAGCCTTTCCCAAAAAGCTGAGGGAAGCACAGACTGGAAAGAAAGGTCTAAATGTGCAAGACACACAAACAGACATAATTCCCTGTACCATTTTGTGGTGTGTGAATGAATGGGAACCTCGAATATACAAAGAGCAGAGGAGCAAATAGAAGCCAGGAGGTGGCTTATCCTGCACACTGCATTAGAAGAATGATACAAGAAAAATGTATACAATCAGACATCTACATTTCAGAGCCAGAGCAGAAAAGAAGACACAGAAATTATTTGAGGCAGAAAGTATCTGCCAGTGAGTGACTTAAAGAGCTCAATCTATTTAGCTTACCACAAAGAGAACTGAGAGATGCTTTGACCATGGTGTATAAAAATACCTTCATGAGGGAAGAAATCCCTTAAAGAGCTCTTTTATCCAGTGAAGAAGGCAAAACCAGATAGAAGGGCTGGAAGCTGAAAAGAGATTCAAATCAGAGAGAAGAATTGAATTTTTACACTATGATTCCATTACCCATCAGAAATGGCAGATGTCCACATTCTGATGTCTTCAAGGACAACAGCCTTTCCAGATAAAGACAACACAGCGGTGCAATGGAATGGCCTGTGACATACAAGATAGAACAGCACTGTCTGCCCTCACCTCTGCACAGCTCTGAGCTGCTGCAAAGGCTACTCTCCTGCTTGCACCACACTGCTGCTGTGCAGACAGACACTACTTCTGCTGTTAGGCACTGCATGTGTGTCTGTGTGTGTAAGTCTGTGTGTTAAGAAGGAGGGGGTCTCCAATCTATTAGTGGGATCAAAATATTCCTCCATTTCCATACACTATAGCACAGTAAAACATCATCTCTACCCCATGTTTTCATGGCAGTCCAAAAGCACATTCCTATACTCCTCCAGAAATATTTCTATTAAACTCCTTGTAATGTTATTTCTTATTGTGTCTGGCAGGGATCTTAATCCTCTCTCTAAATCAGACTGCCCACAGCAAAGCCACCTTTCACAGAATGGTACCATCCGACAGACTAAGGGAATTACAAATCCATTCATTTCAGACTTCGGGATTGTTTGGGTTTTTTACCTCGAAAGAGCCAGTGTACACGATGAAGGGACAGAACATGCTGGTTCACAACTCCAGCTCCAGTAGCAGGCTCTGCAAAGCAGATTGCTTCACCTATTTCCTCTGTCATCCAGCCTCAGGGAGGGGCTGCAGACCTCTCCTCTCTCCCCAAGCCCTGGTTGCCATGGTCTTTCATACAGTATCTGAGCAAACAAGATCCCTCTGATGTTTGACACCAGACCTCTGCATGCAGCCAATTTGTTTTCTATTCACCTCCCTTCGCCTGCATCTCCCCTCCCTGTGTTTTCGGTACAGTTTATTCTGTCCACAGAACAAACAGGATCTGTCAGACTGTTACATCCATGAATTTTTGTTTTCTTTTAGAAGTTTTCTAATGTCTTCATGTCTGGTGACAAAGTAGGTAACAAAGGGCTCTAAAATGGGCAACGGTTTATCCCAAACCGTTTAAGAGCTAAAGACTGGCAGAAGTTCATCTCAAAGCCTGTGAGGCAGAAGGGGCTGTCATTTTACCAGCTCCCCACAGACCCACTTTTGCTCCAGCACAGGGTTTTAACTCCACAAACCCTGAGTGCTGACGATGGGATTCTGAACACAGCGTTTCAACAGAACGCCACTGAACTTCAACCCACCTAATTAAACCAGGCTCATTTCCTCTTTTACAAAGAACAGCTCCAGCATTTTCTCCCTTCCCCCAAGAAAGAAACCTTTGCAGGGCAAATCACTCCTGCTTTTCAGTTTTGTTTATCTTCAGTTTCACCAGCTAGGACCACAGTGTGGAGCATAACGACATAGTAGTTTTGTTTGTGCACTGAGGGAGAAGTGTTCATTTATCTTGAATAACTAGTTTCCTTGTAATTGCAATTTTTATTGGTCTAATTATTTTTAGGAGAAAACAAAAGTGCATCAGCCCAAATTCAAACCAAAATAGCCTCTTTACATGCATATCTTAAAAAAAAAAAAGGATGGGGGGAAATAAGTATACAAACACAAAAATATTTGTGAAGTGTAAAATGAAGGTGAGCTATTCTCATTTCCTTTAATGGGTTACAAATCATGGCTCAAGTAGAGCCTGTTGCAAGGCTGTGGTTATCACCCAGTATCTGCTCCATTGCCTATGGGATGTGAAGCTTGTGCTCCTTGGCAAGGCCCCATGGATGTCCCCTGTACATGTTGTGTATGGAGGTGACTAGTGACTGGGCTACCAGCCAGCCTAGAGGAGCTGAGACCTGAGCAAGCATAGAGGCTCTGGGACTTTGGCAGGCCAGAGCCAGCTCCTGGTGCTCCCACCCAGTCCCTGCAACAGGAATGAATCCTACCTCTCTGCACTCTCACCTGCTCTTGAGCCCTTTGCACCAATGTTCATGGTGAAAACAAAGCATCCTATTCTTGCAGGAGTGAACTGATGGGGTTAATCAAGCCATTAATTTGACCTGCAGAGGGAATGGCTGCACAGCCAAGTTCCTGTGAGGTAAACCCAGGTGTGGTTTTACAGCGCATCAGTTACTCAGAGATTACTCCCACGAGCAGCTCCCCTCCCTCAGGAGTATGGAACAGCAACGTGGCATTTGTGTTTCGGGGCAAGAGGTCTGAGGGGCTGGCGATGGCCAGCAAAGCCAGCCCCTAACTGACCTCTTGGCACTGTCTCTGCAGCCAAGCTCTCCCATGCCAGCCTGCAGCCATGGCACAGACCCTCAGGCATGGCTGATGGCAGGGAAGAAGGAGGTTGAGGATTCGAAGAAACACTAAAGTGCCCAAGTTTGTATTTGAGGCATATTAGGAAGGCTGTAATTCCCTCCCCTCAGAAACTGCTGCATGAAGCTGTGCCATCATGGCATTCCACAGCATGCCCTACCACTCTGAAAGCAAGAGGCAACCTTTGGGGAGCAAAAGGCAGGAGGAGGGAGCTGAAAAACCAGCCCACGCCACAGCTTTTCCATACCACCTCCCTGCTGCCTTCTACCATAGCTGAGGGCTTTCAAAGGTACAAATCAGCCACTGCAGAGGAGCTGCAACTTGCCCTCTTGGTGCCAGCTTGACTCTGCCTTGGCAAATTTCCTGAGGCTTCAGAAGCTGATCCTGGAGCAAAGAGGAGAGAGACCTGAGCTCATGGAGGCTGCTGGACCCTGAAGCCAGACAGAAATTGTCTTGCTAAAGGTTTTAGCTTTAATCAATGCCCCCTTCAAGCCCATCCTGGAGCAGAAGCAAGGAAAGTTAATGGGAAGCGTAAGGATAATCACGGCTAGAGAGCCCCTGGGAAGAGGGAGAGAAGAAAAATGGAAGATGAAAGCAGGCAAATGGTTTAAACAAACAGTCACACAGGGCCAATGAAAAGGGGGAACAGAGGGAAAATGACACAATAAAAATAAATGCGATAAGAGAAAGAAAAGCTTCTAAGCACACACAGGGAAAAATGTGGGGCTTGGAAAAAGCAAAAGTATAAGAAATAGATGCTCTAATGGAGCTCTCTAGCAGCTAAAGCTCACCATTACCAGGCAGCCCTTTCCATTCTAATGGCCCGAGCCTGTACCACATTATCACCTTGTACCCCATGGAGTTCGCTGGTTGTTGAGGTATTTCGCAGAGCCTGGCTCTAGCTCACGCCTGGCAGAGGCTGCCTGAAGTCTCCTGTGGATGACTGCAGAGATATTTTTTAACTCTAGGTGAAATTTTGGTAAATTTCCTCTCAGTTGTTTTGTTTGAGAATAAACAAAAGGTATTTGTTTCACACTTAAGGGCATTTTTCAGATCCGTTTTTCTGTGCTGTGATAAATGAAATCTCCTTCGTTTTTAGAAGTTCCAACTTGGCACTTGTGTTGCTCCTCAGCGAGCAGCATGTAATTTGCCAAGCCTGAAAGAATCCTGGCTGAGAAATAAACACAGTGGTCCATATGCTCTCCTTCCCATATGCAGAAGGCACCTTAGCTCAAAAATTGGGAAGAGGCTGCAATCGCCCTCATGGTGTTGCTTTTGCCAAGGCAAATAAAAAAAGAACACAGGAAAATTTACAGCAAAGGTTCTGGGCTCTGGTAAAGTAGCCTTCTTTCTGCATGGCTCTGGGAACCTCCCCTGCACTGTCCCTGACCTTGTAGCTGGCCTCTGGCCTGGCAGAAATGTAGTGAGGGGTCAGGGAGTGTATACACCACATCCCTTGTACTCACAGTAGAGCTGCATTGTCTCTAAGGGTATGTCCTGGCACAGCTCGCTGTGCGAGGGGGAGATGTGTGGCACACAGCTGCTCCTTTAACACTGCTCTGTTCTCATTCATTCACGCCGTGCCCTCATGAGAGGAAGATCACGCAGCAGAAGGATCAGGTGAAGTGAGGACTTCTCGCTGCTCCATGCCCATACGAGACACGGAGTGAGAGTGTGACATGTATATGTGGTACCTCCGTTTTCTGGCAGGCTCCAGCAGTTAATAAGTGCGGCTGATAAAAGCTTTGGTGCTTATGAGGATTGGTCATCTGTACATATTCATGCATAAATTCCATGATCTTCCTTTGTCTGACAGCAACTTCAAAGAGCTGGAATAACTCCCTTGTCTTTGTTTGCAGGTGCTTGTCTGTGCAGCCTCTCTGCAGGTGGGATTTCCTGCTCAAATCAAGAGCCAAATATTTCCATAAGGTAGCTGGCAGGGCCAAGGGAAGTGGTCCTCTACTGCAGCTGCCTGGTAAAGCCACATTATTTTTTTTGTGGTTTCACATCGCTGCGATAAACTAAGTTGGTTGGGATGGCAGCACAGGTGTATGATTTCATCGCTAGTTCTTTTAACATCCTTGAATCCAAGGAACACCAATCACCTAGTTCCACCCCTAGAAACTCTTTTGATTTTTTTTTCCAACTTGGATGGGGTCTTTGTGTTCCCATTAGCCACCTGGCCTTTACTTTGACAATCATCTTAGTCCTACTGAAAAGTGAGACAAGGTATTTTGATTTGGGCTATGTGCAGGCTGTCGTTAAGGTCTTCAACATCAAAATGCCCCTTCATGTATGGTTCCCCCTTTATTTATATGATTAAGGAAAACCCACAGTGGCATTAATTTCTTTTGCAAGGCCTAACTCAGTTCAGCTTTTGGCAGAAATGACTTTATCCCTAGACTTCCAGGTCTCTAAGGCCTAACTTCTTTTGCTGATCAAGCCTTTATTATGCCATTTGAGGCTTTCTGGATAGCCTTGATACCTCTTCTGAGACAATGACTTATCTCTTAAACTTTAAATCTCCTCTTTCTTTTTCTCCTTTTTTTTTTTTCTTCTCCACACCATGAATGCTGTTTTGCCTCCTTCTGTCCTGCCATCCTCCTAGTGCATGCTCACATTTGCCGCTTAACTAGTCCTCTCAGCTGCAATCCCAGCTGACCTTTTGCAGCCTTTGGCTCACTTCTCAAACTCTGCTTTCTCGTGCACTCACTGGAGACAGGTCTGTGCTCAGGATTGTGTTGATATCTCTCATGAGAGACTTAAAGCAAGACATGATCTTACTCTACCCCCACTTGCTTTCCTCCACATCCTGCCTGGCTCTCTGCTCCTGGTCACAGAGGTGGTGGCCTCATCAGTAGTCCCCAGCCCTCCTGCTTGTCCCTGCAGCCTTACTGTGTCCTCTCTTCTCATCTGTATTGCCCCTATCTGCCTCTTCCTTCTTTGTATCTCACTCTCCTCTCTCTCCTTCCCCTTGCAGCACAAGCATGCTTTATCTTCATGCTTTTAAAAAAATAAAATCCAAACAACCCTTGACTCCTAGTGACTCTCCAGCTCTCACCCTCTCTCTCTTCTCACTGTCATCTCTAAGCTTATTGCATGTGCTGCTGCTGATTTATATGATTCAGACTGAATTTAGTCTCCATCTCCAACACAGATTCTTTTCCAAACGGGCTTTTACTTCTTGCCTGTCGCAGAACCAGGATTGCAGAGTTTCTAATATCCTTTGTCTGGCGGCAGCTCTGCACTACAATGCCAGGCTTGCTGTCATAGCCTGTGTGAGTCTTACAGCCTGCCAGTTCCTTCCGGAAATCTGGTCCTCCTTGCTCAGTACTCCTACTTGATTCCAACACCTTCACTTGCTTGCTCAGTGTTAGTCTAGTTCATCACTACTCATCCTCCCACCTGCTGCTGTTCTAGGGCTCTCTGTCTCAGTCCCTCATCTCCTTTCCCCCTCACTCATATCTCACCCTCTGCACACTTTCAAGGACCTTCTCTGCACCAGCGACTCACCAACCTACCTCTCTGTCCCCAGCCACTTCCTGTCTGTTCTGACTAAATTCATGCCCTGCCTCTGGGATCATCTTACGGATATCTGTCAGCTTAAGCTCAAAGCAGGCTCTCATCCATCTCCCTAGGTCTCCCCTCTTTCTGGTTTCCTCAGTCCCCGTGGGCAACACCATCGCTGTCACTCAGCCCATAACCTGGTTGTTATCTCTGCCTCCACACTCTGTGCAGTCCCACAGCCCCGCTCTCATCATCTCTCACCCTGATAGCTGCAATCTTACCCTGCCTGTAGACAGCCTGAGTGCTGCTGTCCAGGTCATTTTCTTTGCCTGTCATCTTGCCTATGCAATTTCTGTCTTTGTAGCCCTCTCTTGGATTCCCCTTCCTCTGAATTTCCACATCCTCCTTTGCTCTCAAATTCAGCTGCAGCATATGCCACCTCACACATCATCTCTCTTTCACTGCTGAGACTTTCCATCACCCCATCACAACCTACTCCTTTCCACATGTTACATTTTAGCTAGAAGTGCCTTCATACTTTCCTCCCTGCTGGATCTCATTTTTGGGAGGAGATTCTTCAAATCATACAAACCTGACCGTGAACTCTGTCCCCAGTACAGATACGTTTGTAGAAGTTTGCAGAAGTTTCTGTCTCCCTGATGTTCCACAGTCTTCTGTTTCCTTGTACTCCCTGGTGTGTTTGTCTCCCTGCATTATCTCTTATCTTACACTTAGGTTGGAAGTATCTGGGGGGAAGGAAACATATTTACATCCTGCATCTGCAGGGAGCCCAGCACATTGAGACTCCTAAACTAGGACTAATGCTCAGAGCTGCCATCCACCGTAGTGCAAGCAGTTACAAATACAAACTCCATTTGCATGCAGCTAAATATGCTGGTTTATACTCTATAGGTGCAAAAACACCAGCACTTCACTGTGCCCTTGCTCCACTTTTTCTCCTTTTAAAGGGTGTAACAGAAGGTTGAGATACCGTATGCTGAAAAAGTCAGGAAATGCTAAGTTATGGTTCCCACGGCAATTGTAACTCAGCCCCAGACAGCACAGCACAAAGGTTATCACCATGTACAATAACAGAGGATGCTGAACACATGCAAAGTGACCAAATTACTGTCATGGCAGATAACCAGGTCTTTGAACTTCTGTGCAGGTAAAAATCTTAGGCATTTACTGGGCTTTTAGCATTTAATTCTAGAAATGTGAAGTACAACTCCTTATAAATAAAAGTCAGAATTGCACTGTATAGTGAGTAACTTGTGCCAGCAGTAGCTTGTAGCCTTCTTTGCAGAGACACAGCTAATGGCAAGAAGAAATATTTCCATTACTTTATGAGCTCTGGTAGCTGTCAACTGAGAGAGGGATCTGCCGATCAGAGAAATCTGGGAAGACATCAGTGTGTCAGAACAAGTGAAAAGACTTGACACAGAGGGCACATTTTTGTTGAGCAATTTGCATTAGCACTTCTGGACAAATTCTACATTTCACATGCAATTCACAAACCAACAGCAGCACTGCTAATTGGTGCAGTTGCCACTCAACTGCAGTGCCTTGTTTGAGCTATCACTAACGTGAATGAAGACTACAGGCTTTTTTTTTTGAAAAAAATGCAGCAATTATTTTGCAGGCTTTGAGTTGGATTCCCCCTGCCCCCACTTTCATCCTTGTAATTTAATTATCTCAATAACTTAAAAAGGACATGGAATAGAAAAAATGCAAACCTCAGAAACATCCTGTTGAAATTATTAATTAAAAAACCCCACCACTGTTTGCAAAGAATGATGCCCTTCATTAATATACCCCTTAGCCCTGCCATCACTATGAATTTGACCTTGTCTCAAGAGTGCCAATGCAAAGCTACATGTGGATCTGAAAAAATAACAGTAAGTGGCAGAGCACTGGTGACTGACAATCCCAACCACCAAACCAAGGCTGTGCTCTGCATGAATCTAAAATGCTGATGGCATGACAGAATCTCTCTGCTCCCTGTTAGGTGGTATTAGAACTTATTTAACTGAAAACAGGGCAGATCTCCCATCCATCATTCTTTATCCTTTGTAAAGTCGAGCCTCCTGTGAAAAGGAAAGAGCATCCATACTGCAGTTTTCTGTTACCGCTGCTCAGAATGCTCAGGCAGCTGCATCTCAGCTGAAGGAAGGTTTGGCTGACTCCTTTTCGTAAGTTAGATGGCTATTTTAGGCAACATTTCCTTTAGGCCCCTACAGTGCAAAATCCAAAGGAGCTAATGGGATTGGCAGGTGCATAGATTATCAGTGACCTCCTCGAGCTGAGCATTCACATTTCCTTACTACATTTTTTTTCCATAATGTGAAAAAGGGAACAATCTACAATTAAAGATCTTCCAAACCAGCCTCAATGCATTTTATATTCAAATGCTCAATAAGAAACCAATGTGCACTAGCAAAAAATTGAACAGCACAAGAAAAACTATACAGATGTACCTAGCGCTAAATAAATCTAATACTGAAGAACTTGATGTTAATGGGGTATTTCAGTTGCATCTCTACAGACAAATAAGTGTCTGTAATGTACTTTCATTCTGACCCTGATCTTCCCTTGAGATCTCCCTCTTGGCCCCATCCTACTAAGGGTCCAGCCTCACTATTGCAGAAGTCACTGGCAAAAGCCACATCTTATCCATGTCTCCCAGCTGCGCTCTCCTCAGAAAGAATAAGAGAAGCTACAGCTAGACCAGTAAAACTCCCAGTCCTGAGCACGAGGGGTCTGAGTCCTGGACATGGATGTAATTTTATTTTGTGCAGTGAAGCACAAGGCAGGCTGTTGGGCAAACGCCTGTAGCACATCTTTCTGGTGTGGCTCTGCTTGGGCTTCCTTCTGCCACACCCTGGGTTATAGGCACAGTAGTCAGTCCCCAGTGACTAAATCCTGATTTGCAGGCCCAATTATTTTGAGTATGACTACACAGTCTTCTTCTTGGGATTTGGTTCTAGGCACACCCTCTGCTTCCCAGGCTAACCAGCTGGTATTTGGAGAAGCAGGGACTGTGTGGGAACTCCGTGTGTGCCCTGTCCCAGAAGTGAATCTCTGAGCATCCCACCAGGTCAGCCATGAGAAAAGGGAGCCCCTGAAATCCCCACTAAGGGGAATATGGGTTGCCTTCTTCCTTCCAGCTCTTTTATCTTTTGTCTGTATTCAAAAGGCTTTGTCTGGATTGCTGATACCTTGAACCCTTCACAAAGAAAAGCAAACAGTGGCTCTGTGAAACCACAGGCTGTACCTCCCAATAACAGAGCAGAGCTCCAATTTACCAACACATGGTGCAGCCGTCACCTGTGGTTCTACAAAAACTGCAGAAGGTAGCTTTGGACCTCTTAATATCTTATGTCTGATATGTGGAGGGACTGGGGAGTTTGCAGCTTCCCACCTGCTTAAATATAATTAACTACAGAACATCAAACACATGCATTCAGCCCTTTGTAGACATATCATTACCTTATGTGTTCATGTAAGGCACATCTGTAGCACATTGGCAGTACACCTAGTTAATGTGTGGGAGACTCCTAGGTTCAAAGCCTCCAGTGTTTCTTTTGTTCTCTAATGAATCCTTCTTTTGTTTAGCTCCCCCTCCCCTAAGGTTGTAGCTGTAACTCTGTCATTAGCATCTTAAAAATCTTTTCCTCCAAAACTACCTGCAACACTGCAATAGGTTGGGAACATAGTAGGAAGCACATAAATGAATCATAGTTCTTACTTCAGACAGGTTTAACAGGTCTGGGTCACTTTTCCGCAACACAGTTGCTTCATTAGCAAACTCGGCAATCAAATATTCCCCTAAAAACCATGTGAGGTGAAATTCCTGTGCCATATCCCAGCTGGGTAAGCTGGCTCATAATGTTTCAAATAAAAGATGCATTCATAGTTACCAGGACTGTCACAATTTTTGTATCTGCAGACTCACATCTGCTTCTCAGTGCCCAAAAATCAAAGCATTCAGGCACCTCCATGGTAGTCCACTGAAAATGTGAGCTGCGTCCTTTGGATGGAAACATTTTGTTGAATTTTCACTGGATTTCAACCTAATGACCCCAAACCTGATTTTCTAGATACTATGCATGAAAACATACCCATAACACTGAGATATCCCTGACACACAGACTGGCAGCTGTGGTGTCCACCAGAATCACTGTCCCTCCCAGTGCTGGCATCTTCCTGGGCGTCACCAAAAGGGACCAGCTACCAACAAGTTCTGGGAAACAAGTAGCTGAAGACACTGTTAAGGAAATGTTACCACAGATGTTTGCCTGTGAATGAAATGCAGTGGGGGGATTGCCTTTAGATAAATGCCAAGCTCATATCACTGAGTTACTGTGCTTTCAGTGGGCTGACTCCAGTTTTTCCCAAAGTTTTCAGGCCTCATCTCCAAAACATCTTAGGGACTGCCACAGATGGCCAATGATCAGATTTGGGACATTTCCTCTGTGAGAAACCCAGCAGACAGGCAGGAAGGCCGTACCACTGGCAGAAATGTCGTGACTCTCAAGTGCTGTGCTGCTTACACCTCTGAACATCTCCAGCAACTTAACCACAGCACTCACACTTCCATGTCCTGCTCTCAGGGTAACTGTGCACCCTAGTAAGGCAGTTCAGCTGTTCCAAAAGGTTTGGGATTTGTAGCTAGCATGGTGCCATGGATCTAACTTTGTCAGACAACTCCAAATTTTAACAGAGTCATCAGCATTCAGCATTCAGTTTGTCACTGCAAAAACATTGTCTCCTTAACAAGCACAACACATTAGCAATGTGCATTGTTGCCCTATATTCATCAACTAGCATTATTATTTTTATTTAACTGTAAGTGGCATGTTTTCTTTGCTGGCTTCCTTCCAAGCTCATCTGTTACTCTGAGCTGAGGTGGTAGTATGTGTTTTCACTGCTTATGATGAGACATTTTCTCCTAGAAGACATAAACACACCATCACCCAAAAATGGCACAGAGACAACACACAGGAAAAAAAGGACAACCATAAATAAACCCCATTCTTCCCCTCCCTAACTTTTCAGAAACAATCCTGTAGCAAACTCCAGCTCCATTGGCTAGCCACTAAAATCAGCAAAGATATGAGCCAAGGCAGAGCCACAAGCATTCAAAAGCTGCTGGGAAAAGTGGTACAGGGAGCTCCTGGAGTGCCCCTGTCTTCCTGCTGTTCCTCCTTGCAGCTGACTGGGAACCTCTGTCCTGTAGCTCTCCACAGTGACCATAAGTACAGCAACAGCCTTAGTTGAAGCTCACCTGGAAGTACCCTTCCTTTGGAAAACCAAACAGCTCCATGCTCACACAGATCAACAGCCTGAAGATGAGAAAAGCTGCTGCATTTTCAGTGGGTGCTGGGCATGGATACTCTGCTTACAAGAGGAAATGACTGAAGATTTACAATGGCAAAATCAAGGTGTACAACCTGAAGGACTAATTAGCTGTTTCCTGTCCCCTCAAAATATTTTCCTGTGGCCTAAAAATACATCCTATATCTTGTGTGAGATGGAAGAGGAGCACACTGACTGTTAACAGCCCCATCATATAGTATCACCTCTAAAAATTCAAGCAGCAAAATTATTCCCATTTCCCAGCTTGTACTTGGAAGGATCACTCTGACTGTGTGGCACCAGTTTGGCCCTAGCGAGGGTATGTGAAACAAACCAGTGCTGTGTGTCTCATTTACATGTTTTTACTGCTATTATCCCTCACTAATCTTGGACTGCATCAAAATTTATTTTCTCTCATCTTTCTTAAAGGCTGTGGCCATGCTGACTAGTACAAGTGAACACCTAC
The DNA here is from genome assembly GCA_035583235.1 of Hafferia zeledoni. Taxonomy (NCBI): domain Eukaryota; kingdom Metazoa; phylum Chordata; class Aves; order Passeriformes; family Thamnophilidae; genus Hafferia; species Hafferia zeledoni. Next base: position 9,705,585 of record JAWWEV010000134.1, read on the forward strand.
AACGTTTTTCTGCAGCCAAAGTCATGGCCTGCAGGATGAAAACCTTCCTCCACAATGGCCTCAGTAGCCAAAGCAAAGCACAGTGCTGCAATGTGGGTCACACGGCCTTTTCTAGGGGAATACAAACAAGATTAGCACAGAGAGGTCCAAAGATTATTTAAATACCAAAACAAACTTAATTGCCTAATTAAGTGAACTAGGCCTCACCTCCTCCAGAATAACCCGACCTGTTCAGCACTGGAAAAGGCTGGTGTTGACACTGCCCCTGTTTGTTTGGCTGTGTGTCAGCCCGAGGAGGTATATTTAGCTTTAGCCCGCTTGCAGGATTGCATCTCACAGCTCAACAGGAAATCTCTGGAGTCAGAGCTAAAGATATCACTGCACACTCAGAAATTTACAGCCAGCTGTAAAAGTGGGGCTGTGGTGGTCAGAGTGCTCAACAGCCTTCTTTTAAATGAGCCAGGAGGCTGAATTAAACACTTCACTGTACCGAGTTCATGGCAGGCAGGGTGCACCCGTGGAGCTAAAAATAGCAATAGAGGAGGCTCTTCTCTGGCTGGGATAATGCTGAATTGATACATCCCATTCCCATTCCCAAGCTTGTGCTCATGAGTAGATGGGAGGGGGGGGGAAGTCTGAGGAGGAGGAACTGGGGACTAGTGCTGAAGGAGCACACAGGGATCTCCTCCTCCTCCTCCTCTGAAGCTTTCAGAAATTTTAACAGTTGTCAGATCCATTTCAAGAGAGATAAATCACGAAAAAGATCACACATCTAACACAGGCTTTCTTTTCCATTAAAAAAAAAAATCTACACATGGGTTGTAGCACCAATTCCAGGGCAAGTGAATAGACAGAGAATCCTATCCTGCCTGTCCTTGATGTTTTTTGCCCAGGGCTCCCATGGCTCCTGAACAGCCTCTCTAGTGCTGGGCAAGCATGGGGCACTTCAGCCACAGCCTCACCTAGTGCCTCAGTCTTGGAGAATTACATTACTCAAGGGAGGAATTTACTGAGGATAATACTGAACTGATACTGATTTAATGCTGAAAGTTGAAATGGTTAAAAATTAAACCAAGTATGGAAATTCACTCCTCTCTAAGGTCTCTCTCACAAAATCAGTGGCAACGTCCTGGTGGATGTCCCACAGTACCAGCACACCAGGTGAGCAGCTTGAAGAGTCTGTGGTACTGTAAGTTGGTGTCAGCTGTGTGCCCAAACAAGTCATACCACCTTGTTTTGTACAGCTGCCATCAGGGAAGACAGGGCCTTGGAGCAAACCATGACTAGTGGGGAGATTTTCTGCAGTGTCTCATTTGTGTGTGCTTTGTACAGTGTTTTGTAAAGCATTGGAGTGTATTAATTCAGCAAAGCTCCATGGCATACTGAAGGATCAGGTCCCTCCACTTCACCACAGTTAAGGCAGGAACATGACCCAGGACCTTTCTCTACTGAGATAATGAAAAGGCAGGATGCAAAACCAGCTCCTGTTTTCTCTTAATAAGTGCTTTCTTACTCTATCTTATAATTTTCTCTCAAGTGATGGATATGTGACTCTTTGCATTTCATCTCAACTTTAGGAATGCTTTGTACCATCCAAGTAATTCGAGTCAGCCAGAGCTCACCTCTTTGCTCAGTGACAGTGCAGCTCTGTATGTTTATGAAGCAAAATCAAAAAGGAGTAAATGTAAACAAGCTGTCCCTCTTTTGAAGAGTTCCTCCGGATACAGAGTGTTCTGTCAATAGCAATGTAAGGAAGTACTGCAGCCTTAGGGTCCTGCATGCTGTTGATACCAAAAAAAAGGAACTTATTTCAGAGTCTTATTTATATCAACCTGTTTTCTTTCAGGCAAAAAGCCTGGGGTGTCACCCTGCCTCCAGCTGACTGGTCTCACAAGAACAGACAAATTTCTTTGCCTCCAGACAGGTCATTAACTAGTGAAGAAGTGGGAGGTAGGTGTATGTAGCCTTAGGAAGTGTGCAGGATTTGCTTTTATTAACCCTATACAGGAGAAGACTAGTTGTAAGGCTGGGTTTGACAGCCTGATGCATTCACAATCCAGATTTTGGACCAATGTTTCCCCCGCCTGATGCCTCAGCCAGAACAGTGGCAGTTGCTGATTCCACCAAACTGCCCCAACCCCAGCAAAGCAACAGGATCCAGGGAGCTACAGTGCCAGCATGCCCTGGTTACTTAGTTATCTAGTTATCCTCAGATAAAACATTTTCTAAAAAAAAAAAAAAGCCCACAGCTGTATTTCTTGTCTGCATGCACCTAAGCAAGTGAACAGGCAAAAAATCCTCCTCCAAACAGAAGAAAGAAAATAAATTTCTCTCTCCTATTTGACTCCCACTTCCTTTGAGCAATGTCACTGAAAACATAGGTTAAGGAGCAGGAGGGAGAGAAGATGGCAGGATTCTTGGCTAAAAATGATGGATTTGCTGTGGCCCAGGCAGTGCCAGCTTTTCTGGATGCTGAGACACACTTCTTATTTCTGCCTGGGTGAGATGGAGTGGCAGAGCCCCATGAATCTATCACGGCTGTTGGGAGCTGACAGCTATGTGTTCCCCCTTCAGCAAACTGCTTCCCCTTTGTCAGGTGTCATTTGAGTGCCACACACCACCAGCCACACTCGGCCCCTCCTTTGCAGGCATCTCTGCGGTGCCGGCGCAGGGCTCGCTCGCTGTTGGCAGATTTAAGGGATGCTGCGGACCGGGGGCCGAGGCTGGCCGTGGCTGGCTGCTTTCAGCGGCTCCCCCGGCTGGAGGAGGTGTGGTGCCTCTTGGGCGTGTTACATCACCAGTACCAGCTTATTGCTGGATCCACTACAGGAAGGAAAAGTTCAGCAGTAAACAGGAGACCGCCCCCCACCCCTCCGCCCCCGCCAACAGGGAGCAATCCTGCAGATTTCCCACGACTGGAAGAACTGAGGAAGGTGTGGAGCCTTTCTGCACCAAGGCTCTGGTCCAGCTGCCGGGGCACGCCAGGGTACACGGCTCCTCAGCAGCCAGCTCTCCTGGGGCGGCTCTTCAGGATGGTGACAGCTCCGAAGAGCAATGTGCCGTGTTCCCAAAAACTAGCCGTGTCCAGTCATGACCTGATTGGCAGACGATGGGACTCAAGCCACAGTCCCCTGGGCACGCACCAAATGCTTTGACTGCAAAACCTCTGCCTTGGTTAAGCTGTCTACGCTTTCTATTATATGATGTACCTTGAGCTAAAAGGGCTCTCCTTGGATAATCCCAGCGTTTCAGAGCTTTATTGCCAGGAGTGCTCTCTGAGGGCACTGTTTAGAGAAGTGTCATGTACAAACGGCAAAATCACAGAAGGTACTGATGGAGAAGATCACCCAGCCCATCTCTTGGCTCCCATGAGGACCTTTTAGCCCAACATACAGGAATTACTGTAATGAGAGAAACTTGCAGCACATCAATGCTCTTTAACAATGAACAGCCTGGGAAGAGGAGGTGATCAAGAACTTTGTGATATATGCCCCTTAGCAGACAGGTCCTTCTTGAGACGGCCTGGAGAGAGCTCTTGTTAAAAGCCTATTGGATGAGTGACATTGGAAAAAAAAAAAAAGGATACGTGTGTCACTTTTGTACAGCTTCCCCCTGGCTCAGTTCAGACAATTATGGCTTAACTAACAGGGTTAACTTGAAGCCTTCCATGGTGTCAGAATGTAAGATAGAGAGGGACACTGTCAACTTGTTTGAGTATTGAAATCTCATTTGCAAGAGGGGAAGACATTCTCTGCCAGCTCTTTCTTTCACATCTGAAAGAGCTAAGTCAAAGACAGTACAAAGGAAAAATGTGGTGGGTGTTTTTCATGGTAGCCTTTACCTGTGGTCTTTCATTCACATGGCTGCTAGAACAGCCTACTCAGAGGCTCTCTAGGGTAAAACTGCCTCACCATTTCACAAAAGGGGAATGGTGCCTTCCCTACAAGCCCCCATCTGATGAGCTTCATCGAAAGCTTCCCAAGCAAGTTTCCATCAGAGCCATCCCCATGCCACTCACAAGCCTGCCAGCTCCCTGACCAAGGACCATGCATGCCTGTGGGTACAGATGACACTTGAAATCACATCCCTGCACATGCAGTGAGGTGCTGCTTGACCACCCTCCCTGGATGCAGTCCCTGAAGCTGCCACTTGGGACTGAGAGAGGGGACCTGAGAGCTTACCTTTAACCAATAGTGCCTACTCAGAGACACAAGGTGCCTCTGAGTTTCAGCTCTAAAGTGCTGTTGAGGCTTGGCAATCACCTCTCAAGTGTTCTGCAAGCTTCTGCAGACTGGGAGAGAAATGCCCTTCTCATACTACTGAAGGGTCTAAGAAGATGGTCAGGCTTCCATTGACTTGCAATGTACTGACCAACACCAAGCTCTAAGTACCACTGGAAGATATGGCTTCCCAGAAGTCTCTGCTTCTGCAAGAAAGTCTCAAAAGGACAGAATGCTCCTGGTTTCCAGAATGCTGCAAATCTCAGAGCTGCAGCTCTCTCGTGTTTCAAAATCAGAAGCTGGTCTCTCCTTCCTCCACCAGGCAGTTAAGGACAGAAAATACACCTGCAGTTGGTTCTGCTCCAGATGTAAAACATCATATCTGTAGATACATAACCTTCCTTAAAAAAATACAAGAGCTGCAGCGAGACTCTCAGTCACCTGACTCCAGGAACCCAAGTCTTGGGACAAAAACCAAAACATAAAATCCCAAGGTGTGACATCGTTACCACTCTGCTTATACTTGGCCAGATTTCAAAAGGGATAAACAGAAGAGACACAGTTTTCCATGAAGAAGTCTTGGAAGGCAGAAACTTGAAACAAAATCATGTGGAAAGTTATTAAATTAATTTCTAACATTGCCAACATAACTAAATGTTATGATGTCATTTAGTTATGTTTAGAAATGGAAGATATGCTTTGCTTCTTGTTTAATACTGTTTCTCAAGACTTTTTCCCCCCAGCATTTAAGTGTTAATCCAGAGCATTACATGAAATCCAAGATGCAGCCCTTCACTAGCCCAGAATCCACTATGAGATCCTGAACATATCTATACAATGGGGATGACATTTCCAGCATGCTGACACACAGGTGCATAGTATTATTTCTTCTTCAATATATGTTGCTCTGTTTTCAGAGCAAAATTTGTTCTTGGACGCTTTCACAAAGACCATGCCAAAAACAATGGATGTGCTAGTATACTTTCAAACACCAGGCTTTGGCTTCCTAAAGGGAAAGTTTTTGTTGTTGTTTGGTTTCCAGCAGAAGCCTCTTTCCAAGGGCACAGGGAACCACCCTTCTGCAAAACAACAAATTACAAGTGTTTCCCTCAACCACAAATGCACTCTTTGGAAAGTTAAGAGGATTCATTTGGGAAAACAGGGAGGGACTGTACCAAGGTCTGGGAGGAAGGGTTTGTTTCTTTTTCTCATTTTCAAATTATCTGTCTCTCCTCCAGGCCATGGCACACATCCTATAGCTTTAGCTTAAATTGCTGTCCACATGTATCTCTGCTTGTGAGGTTCACATGATTACTTCATTTCATGAAGCAAATCTCAGACTTCTCACCGTAGGAGATGTGGCAGTAAGCAGTAACCTTTCATGAAGAAATAACGCTTGTGAGGAATTTTACTGCTGTGTCCACTTTCAATGCAAGGAAAGGGAAGGGTCAGCTGGCTGAGGGAAGGGAGAAGAATAATTTTTTACCTTTTAGAGCAGCAAAGCCAGAGTAACCTTCTGTTCAAATCTTCTACATGGTGCATGTTTATGCTAACTACTTTCCACCCACTCTCAACAGCTCCCTGTTTTAGTGCATGGCTCATCCTTGCCCTCTCCTACCTTCTGATATTAGCCTGTAGCAGCATATAAAGCACTCCAGGATTCTTAGTCTCAACGTGTTTCTCTTTTCAACTGAGATATCTGTTTTCAGGGAGTTAACATGAAGGCACGCACATGGCCCTCTCCTTCACACCAACAACTTGGCTGAATGAAATTAGTACTAAACAAACCAGTTCAGACAAAAGTCAACAATTTAGGTACCTGAGATCACAATGACAATAAGTGATCCAATAACATCCAACTACTGCTGTCACCAAAAAGCCCTCACTTTCACCAAAAACGCCACTCAGAGAATCTCCATCCATGTCATTTTGATGCACTGTGTATACTGCTTAAATAGGTTTCTGACGCTCAGTATTTTTACACCTTCTATACCACTGACTAACACCTTTTTCTGCAGCAAATGGGGTTTCCCAGATGAGGCCATTTCAGAACTTGGGATGCTAGAAGGGGCAGAACAGTTTGAAGCCCTGTTGCAGTACTGGGCTCATCTGTGACCCGCCTGTTTTGAAATAGTAGTCTCACTCATAATTCATGCCTGCAAACATCCTTAATCATTGGGTACAGTGTTAAGCCTTAGAATAAGTACCTGTGTCAGAAGACAGATTTATGGTCAGGCCAAGGCTACTGAAAGGTTCATCAGCCAGACTGGTTATGAAAAGCAAACATCTGCATCTATTTACAGATCCACATACCCCCCAGTTGGATTTTATTTTCATTGCAGTGTGATCTTTCACCTATATAGCCTTTGAAATATGAATCTGAAACTTTTTGTTGAGGGACAGAATTCAAAATAATTTGTTACAAAATGTCAAGCTCTTGAGTTTATTTCAACTATTGCTCCTTAACTGTGCTAAAATAATGAATAATAAATACTGGTGGCAGTGGCAGCAATAGCAACAGCTGCAGGGAGACATCCAAACCAAATCCATACTAAAAAAGGAAACAAGTCATATAATTTCTCTCCTTCTCCTTTACTTTCTTTTCCCATTTTTTACCATGGATTCCGTTGTCATTATTGTCCACTTTATCTTTTGCTTCCCCTATTTCTTTCTACCAAGGAGTGTGGAGGTCTGTAAGAGGTCAGAGGATTTCACATCAGCCCTCCGCTTATTTTAGGTACTGGCTGTTACTGGAATAGGTAATTAAATCCAAACAACTGGGTAAGAAGAAAGTGTCCCTACCAATCTTTGCTCTTAACTTTTCCATAGATCTCATGCCTTTTGGGTCTATCCTGCACAGGGATGATAAACGTCTATTCAGGGAAATGTTAGTCGGCATACCTACCCCACCGGACACCACTTTAGTTTATTATTCTTCCCTCTGCCATCTGAGATGCTGCTGAACTGGAAAGCACAAGTTAAACAGTGCCTGAAGGATGAACACACACAACACCATCATATTCCTCCTCCCATGAGTGCTGGACCTGCTCTCTAAAACTCCTGGTCTGCTGATGAGATGCTTTTCCTTGGCTAGTCACACAGAAAACCACCAAGGCTGCATTGTGGTCTTTCTGGCTGACTTATCCCTCACACCATGACAGGACCCAATGGCTCCTACTAAGCCCATAAACCTCCATGCACATGCATGTTAGAGCCCCAAGAGAGAATTACAGCTTGTGGAGATGAGACAAAATACTTAATAGGTCTGAAAATGCTGGTGAAAAGGAAAAGTAAAGTGCAAGGAAGATGAATCTGTCTGTGACCAGAGGCTGCTCCAGCCCTGGAAAACAGCCATCTATCTGTTTCCCCCTCTCCAAATTCAACTTAAAAAGTGAGTTTCAAGAGAATGACTCAGTGGGGGCTTTTAGTCAGTGAAATACTAAATCCGTGACTTTCATACAAGAGGCAGGAACAGTCCTGTGCAATCTGTGAGCCAGGCTGATTACTGGATATTTGTTCCCTAAAACAGCCATGGTAAGGAGCACTACAAAGCTCACCTCTGGAGGAAAATAGGTGATTCACTCTGACCTCCTCTGTCCACTGAATGGACACCACTCGTGGCACTAAAAAGGCAATGTGCAATCTTGTGGGCTGAGGAAACAGTGACATTATTTGCAAACTGTGGCTTCATAAAGTCCTCTTTCACAGATGGGCAGAACTTGAACGGAGATTTACTTAGACACTAGGACTAGGTAAAAAGTTCTTATTGAGACTTCTTTTCTGTGGAAAATTACCATTTCAACTGCATCACAACAGGTTCCTGTTTTCAGGAGGGGGGGAAAAAAAGTAAGTTTTACAAAATATTAGGGGGAAAAAACAGAACACTTCAGATAAATCTTCTACTTTTCAGCAAAACACGTCTGCATTTTTCAAGAGGTCACTAGTTTATACAAAAGAAAAGAACTTGCATTCTATCCAGCAGTACTTGATGCCAATTTTTGTCTAGTGATGCTGCCTAACTGGAGTCAGATGGGTAACTTTGTTGATGGCTCAGCATTTATCCTGATAGATTCCTATATACAGACCTAAACAAACAAAATACCCTTGCACAAACGAGCATGTGGTCAAGCAATTACTGACCAGTTCTAGAAGGTACAGCAAAATCTGATTCATTTGGTGACAGAAGTGCATCTGCTCTGTAAAAATTTATCAGTACTATCAGTTGATTATTAGTGTAATGCTTACTTTATAAATGCAATGATTTAATTTCATTAAAGGCTATTAAGAATGAAACAAGTAGTCCTGACAAACCACCTGTTAGTGACCACAGTTATGCTAAGAGATAAAATGTGCCCTATTAGCACTGAAGGTCTGACAGCCAGCCTCTAACCAGCTAACAAGTGGTTTGGGAAGGACTCCCCACAACGCACGTGAGAACAAGAACAAAAATTTGGGAAGTCCAGAAAGGGACTCTATGAAAGAGAAAAGGAACTGATGAAGAAGAGGACTGGTAAGGACTGTGTTGTCCTGAAAAGTCTACCTACGGTATCATCTACTGGGCAGGAAGGTGTGCACAGGGACTACTGATTTAAAATACATTTTATTCACAGGGACTGTCTCTACTGTTAATAAAGAAAACTTCATTTGCCACTGGCCAGGTGCTCCTACAAGGAAGTCAAACAGGTTTGTCCTAACTCAGTCCAGCTGACCACAAGTTAGTACAATGTAGCCTATACCCCAACTGTAAGAGTAGGAAGGTGTCAGATATGAGTCGGGAAAGATAACAGCTTAATGCTCAAGCCTTGGAAGGCACACTTGAGAGTCAGGAAGGGATCAGAGGAGTTTCTAGCTCTGTTACTGTTGCAAGTCTCACTTGAGATTTGGAAGATTCAAAGAGTTAAATTTCATGACAATCTTCCACTTAATACAGTTATTAATATTAGTAATTAATAGAAATTAATAGTAATTAATATAATTAGTTTGAAGAACCTGGAGGAAGGGAGATACCAGCTGCCATCTGGGGCATATCAGGGGACCAGAGCCCTACGTTGGCCATCACGTGTAGCTTTCTGGGCACAGTAGGAAGGTTGATAGAGGAGGTTCCTTTTCTACATACCCGTGAGCTGCATTTTTTACCATGACAGTAGTCTGGAATCAGGTTATGGTGTTGATAATTTATCCTTTTAAGCCAACTAGAAGACAATAAAAATACATGTTATGCTGCCCCTTGCTCTCCTACAAATGCTTTTCTCTATAGACACAAAAAACCATGCAAAAATAAAGCAACAAAATTGCTCCTAAATTTGAATTTTTAAATGGTTGAGCTAGGAGACCTATCCAAGGGCACTGTGTTTATCAGATCTAGATTCCTGACAGCAAAATGCTGTAGCTGCCTAGTTTCTATTAAAAAAAAAAAAAAAAAGAAAAAAAAAAAAAAAGAAAAACAAAAAAAAGAAAGAAGTAACATGCCTGTGCAGTAGAAATTATAAAGACCGTCCTTCAGAGCAGACAGCAAGAGACCTGGCAGTTCTCTCTGGCTGTGTAGCTCAGTGTGACTAACACGACCAAATGTCAACACATGCTCCCTAAACCCTCAACCAGACTAATCTAGCGGGAACTGTCCTCAGAGACGAAGAAGAGTTTCTTAAATCAAAGATCCAGGCAGCAACGTGATGGATGCGCCGCTCTGAGCGGTGTGGAGCATGGCCACGCTGGGCAAGCTGATAAACAGCCACCCAGTGCTGATTAGATCTGCCTGCTCCGCTCCCTCCGCGGGGGCAGAGTCGCCTTCCAGCTTCCCAGCGCAGAATATGCCGCGGAGACTAAGCCTGTGCCGGCACCGGCTTCCTCCTGCCCGAAGCGAAGGGCTGTAAAAATCACTTTGCCTCCTCATTTGCAGTCAGGCTCTGGTTCCCCCTGCTAAACACCTACGTCCCTGCCTCCCGGCTTTCCACGGTGGGACATCAAAAACTGACAGGCTTCTCTGGAAGCAGCGCAGAGGAGAGCAGCTCTCAGCTGCCACTCGCTACAACTGCCAGGGAGCGTTTGTCAGGGTGGCTGGTGGCAGACCCCTAAATAACTGGAAGTGAATGGGGCTTCTGTGTGCCTTTCATGCCATTGTGTACAACTGAAGTGCAGGACAATGAGAATGGAAACATTTTGCCTGTTGTTGACATCCAACTGCCTCCTGGAGGATACAGTCTCCACCAGACAGATGGCTAATTTCTTTACCCTAACCTCCTCCTCCAGCACTCCAGTGTTAGTATGATGTTCTGCCCCTGGAGTGAAGCCCTAATTGCTGTCAAATGTTCAGAGACAAAAGTGGTTGTCTGCATATCATTCATGCAAGTGTTGTTACCAGGGTGTGAATTAAACAGCAGAAGCCTCTTGTCAATTGACTCCAACCTGAGCCATTTTGCTCAAACGTTGGCTCATGTTTTAAAGGATCAAGGTTGACAATTTTTATTTCAGTGCAGGCAGGGACCACATGCACCAGAAGATGCAGCATCATTCACTGAAGGACTCTCAGCCGCTCTACCTTCATTAGGCTCACAAAGGACATGGGGTGCTCTTTCCCCTGATCATTCAGAAACCCTTCCACTGAAGAAAAATGTTCATTTTCCTTTGTCCTCACCAGCTAAAGCCAAGTGGCTGTTCAGCATGAAATGGGCACTGAGCACAAAGCCAAGACATGGAGCTCCTCATCTGTCTCGTTCACACATAAGACATATTTTGGGACCGACAAACTTCTTGTTTCCCAGAGACGTGGCTGCCATTGAACAGACAGGTAATACTAATGGCCAGACGGTGACAGTCAGCTATTGGTAGGCTGATTAGATGCACATTCATTGTCAAATTATGTTGTGTGACAGCACAGGCTGCTGAACACCATTTTAACATGCAGAGTAACTCCTCAGGAGGCTCTTCATTATGCATTCAGTGGGCTATTTTCAGACTAAACAGCATGTCAGTGGCTGTGTTTATCCCTTTCCACCTGGGCAGAGGAAACAGTTCAATGTCCCTCTGGGGAATTAATATATATTACAACCCACACGTCGATTCTCCTCCACAGACAGAAATGGCCAGACATATTACACGTTTCCAGAAAATATTGAAGTCCTGACAAAGAGGGATACATTCAAGCAGAGATCTTCAGTTAAAAGGAAGCCAAATTCCCCAGGCTCAGCATGAAACCTTGCCTGCTCTTCCTTCGTGAGGAGGTGCACATGCAGGAACAGCACATGGACATGCACATCCTCTCGCCAACAGCTTCTGACAGCACAGTGAGAGGGGCACGCTTTTCCTGGGTCTGGAATGGTGCTGGGAGTCCTGCAAGCCAAACCACATCAGTGTTTGCCTCGGGATGCTGCAGGCTGCTGCTGAGCTGAGCAGGCAGCATCTGCAGAGGGGGTCAGGGCAGCCTTCCCACTCTTTCTGACTCCTTCCCGGTGTAATTTACTTCCACTTGCTGCAAATACTTCATCTCATGCCCTTTAACAAATTCTGCTGGTGGCTCTCTGGGAATGGATTCATGCTCATGCCTGTAGCTCCACAGCAGTGACTGAAGAATGCAAAAATCTTCCTCTTCTACTCTTCCATTAACCCACACAGTTTTGAAAAAATTGCACCTGCAAGAAGTTGCTGTCCCCAAGCCTCTGGTAATACCTGAGAGTTTTCCTAGTCCTAGGAAGGCCAGCAAAGAGTAGTCAAAATGTTACGGGGTGCCCATGGTTTTCTTGCTATCAGAATGAGGGGGTGGGACAGGACAGACATGACCTGGCTAGAGATGGTGACCGTGGGGCACATTGCTGCCAGGGGATGGCAGGGAGAAAGGACAGGGGGGAGGGAAGTGGGCAGTGAAGCCTCATGGTGGGAGAGCAGTGCTGGGGGCAGGTCTTCTTTGAGAGCTCAGCCCAGCACAGACAAGGAGCTTGCAGAGAGGAACCTGAGTCCCGAAGGCAAGACCCCAAGCCTCAACCCACCTCAGTTCCCCCATTTCAGACTCCTAGCAGGGATTAAAGCCAAGATGCTGACTCTGCTATTTATTTATTCCCAGACTTTTAAGTAGCTGCTCTGCAGTACTTATCAAGTTTGGCATGGTCCAAGGCTCAGAGCAGTATGTGATCCAAATGGAGCCACTGCTAATTAAACACCTCTAATTAAACACAGAGACATGGCTGGTGGTTCTCGAAGTCCCTGAGACACAGACCACTGAAAGCTCAGAGAGTCTCCCGGGGAAAGCTCCACAGCCCTCCCATGCTTTCACATTCCTCCCAAGGCACTGGCTCATACCCACCATCCAGGATGGGATGCCATTCCCATGGGCTCAAGCTGGTCACTGTCAGGTCCTTAATGTCCCCTATGCACCATTTGCACCAGCACACACATGGGAGGGCAGCAAGGGAGGAAGCTACATGTGTTCGGTGAGCAGGTCTGACACAGGACATCACAAGGTCAGCAGTCCCCCCTCTCCACCAGTAAAACCTAAACCGAACTTGAAATGAAAGACTGTTTATTAGAATTGACATTTCTATGGTGCCTGCCCAGCTGATTAGAAGTAACAGCTGTGAAGCCAGCAGTGAAGAGGCCTGATATCCCACAAGCTACAAAAGCACTTTCTTTCCTGCTTCATTACTGATTTAACAGCCACAAGAAAAGATTTAGAGCCAAGTTTCTGCAGACTGTGAGAGCCATGCAGCTCTGCATAAGCACCTGCAGTGCCCCTCTGGGGCTGGGGCACACACCAGGGATGCTCATGTGAGCACCCACAGGATCTGGAAAGGTCTGCTGGCACCTGCAGAAGGTGGAGGTGAGCCCCAGATGCTCCAGGCTGGGCAGTGGAGGGTGGAGGTGCTGCCAGCAGCTCTTTGGAGGCAGGGCTGTTCCTTCTCAAAGTGATGGCAAAGCACATTTGGGAAGGCTTTCTGTGGCAGACGAATATTGAATTCATTATGCTGCAGGGAAAAACTGAGAGGTTAAAATAAAATGGCAGCAGGTGCATCTAATAAGATTACAATGTTCCTCTGGGATGTGCTAGGAGAACAGTTTCACTGTGTATTTTAAACCAGGCTATACTGTTGAAATCAACAGGATTGTAGTTGCAAAAGGCAAGCTAATTGGGAATTCAATTCGTGATCATTCAGGTATAAGGCATAACACAGTCAGAGATGTGCTCAAATAAAATCTGCTTGATCCAAGTTAGGAAGAACAAAGCGGATGTACCTCCTGAGTACAAATGTATGAGACCTGAGTATGGAGATACAGGTGGAAGTACACCTTGCAGAGATTTCTGTACTGTTATTAAAAAGACATTCCAGTGAAAACAGAATGAAATATATAACGCTAAAATACCATTTAGATTCTGAGGCTTTCTGCTTTAATTCCTCACACAGCCTCAGAGGAGGGGCTAGATGTGCTAGCATATTATCCTGAACCAACCCAGCAGTTCTCAGATGTGTAGCTTACGATAACCTTATACAATGAACTGAAACAAATCTTACACTTTATTTTACTATATCTGTAAAAAAATTAGAACAAACTGCAATTCTGCCTTGTTGCATCTCAACAGAACCTGTACAGCCACCTTTCAGATGTGCTTATAAGACAGAACTGACAGCCTGAATGGAGGAGATGCTCTGAAGATCCTACACAACCCTTCAAATAAATCTCTGAATTTCTATTTGAACCAATCAATCTGGCTCTCCAAGTGTCAGCTGCTAACACACACATCTGTCAGCATCCAAGTGCTGCAGTCACAGGGTAAGCTGTATTCACAGCTGGAAACTTAGCTTAGCAATTGCTTACATTTAAGTAAAAGATAACCTCGGATTATGCATTTTACACTGCAGAGGTTAAAAACAGGACTGTGGTTTGGGTTAATGCCAGTACAGTGTTTCTCTGTGACCTCCAGCACATAGGAGGTTGCCTGTGGTGATATCTCCCCTTGGTTCCACCTCTTATGATGTCCAGGAAAACTAAGGGAGGGCTCTCACTGCAATTGGGACTCACCTGAACAGCTTCTAGACACAAAAGACAGCTTTTATTGTAAAAAAATACAATTCTATTCTCTGTGGGCAGTTTCCAGCTTTGGCCTGGGAAAATAAGCTTGCTCAGCTTTGTATCACTACATGGACTTGCATGTTAACAGCTGCTATTAATATCTATGGGATCCTACCAGCCCTTGTGATTCTTTTAGGGCTCAGGTTTAGAGAGCATCTCTGAATGTTTCACCTGACAAGATGGCAGTGAGGTAAACATTTTAGCTGGCTACGTTGAAATAAATGTGTTCCTCAAAACAGCTCCAGCTGAACCATGTGGCAGCCATAGCCCTAGTAAACTCTACAGAAAGATTCAAAGAAAATGATTTTAAAATCAAGCAAGTAAAGAAAAGCTTTTCAGAAGTGCTTCAGAGGGCCACAATCAACCAGTTAATGGAGCTAACCACACATCCGACTGTAAAAGAGATGCAGATTCTTCTGTTCTTTCAGCCAAGGCTTCCCAGAGCTGTGTTCACAAAGAACTACTCACTTAGCTCTCTGGATGTACCTGGAACACTCCAACTTCAGCAACTCAGGTCTCATGGGGAAATCTGGTCCAGTTTTCTGGACAGCCAACCTATGAAGCAGCATCCCTGCATCCAGCTGAGGTAATAACTGAAACACCTGTCACCTGACCCTAGGGTTGCTGTTTGGAACTGTCAGGAGAGATAGCTGAGACCTTTCTCCAAGTGATCCTCCTTTCCCCTCCAACTGGGGACTACCATGGTCCCTCCCCCTCCATCTTTCTCCCCAGTGAAATCAGGGGAAAGCTGGTGAGGGATGTCAGTGACCGAATGGCACAGTGTGGCACTCAGGGAGGCTCTCCAGTGGGCTGGGTCAGGGAGCAGGGACAGCTCACCTTCCCCCTTCTGCGTGGGCGCTGCTTGCCCATGCCAGTCCGCAAGATCAATGAACCACTCTGCAGTGTGGGAGTGCAGCTCTCAAGATGACAGTCCTCACTGAGTGACACAAGGGCTTCATCACTTCCATCATAAGTGCTCCAGTGCAGGAAATCATCCCTCCCATATCACTCCACATGGGAACTGCCATTTTTTCCACCAAGTCAGCAGGTACCTTAGGACTGAGACCTGCCATGAAATAGGGTGCGGATGCAGATATTCTAATACCATTTTATGATTCTTAACAGCTTCCCCTGAAAGGCAAGGTGCTTTTTACTTCTGGTTCATTTTTAAACAGCAGGAAATGTAGTTTAGTATGTTTTTCAAAAGTAAGAACAGAAAGGGGAAAATATAGGCAATTGGGAGAATAAATGGAACAGGAAACTGAATTTTGTATCTGCAAGACACTATGTACTTTTCATGCAGAGATGATTAGCAGCATTAGAGGGTTTAAGAAAGCAAGAAGTGTGGTACTAGAGAGAGACCAGGATGCCATTGCTGACACAGAGGTCTTTATCCTTCCTCACCATTGGTTGGCCCTTTACATCTTTGAGTCCTGGTTTTTCTAAAAAGGAAATTAAGTGCTTCCTTCCTAATAGTTAGGAGGACAACATCCTTCTGTCACTAACTGGTGCTGTTGGCACACCTACTGCTGATAGCAGAGGGGGACTGAGCCAGGAGGGCTCCCCAAGCTCGGTCCAGTGAGTGAGGGAAGCAGGCTGAAATCCTTGAGTTCCCCCGCAGCATGCAAACTCCCTCCTCTTCCATCTGTCAGTCAGCTCTCACCCACTGATGAATGAAGCTGGGGCTGTGTCCATCCCATTGCACTTCCACAGCAGGCTACCTGTGTGGCAGGGAGAGCTTCGCTGCTGGAAAAGCCTCTCTTGCACGGCTGCAGTCCATTAAGGCAAACTGCAGTCTGTGCCAGTTCACCTTAATGTGCTGGGCTGTGAGCTGTGGCAGTTCAGGAGCTGATTCAAAAATGATTAAGCGGCTCTCACTCCAAGGGCAGCTACTTTGGGATCAGGGACGGATGACAGCCAGGCACAGCAACCTCCTCCACTGCTGCACATTAACTTACACACATGCCAGGGCCCTGAGAAGGAGGGAGGGTCACTGAGGGATTCCATAGGTCACAACAGCCTGTTTTAATACAGACCCTGTCAGATACATACATGTGTGTGGTGCATACGTGTGTAAGGCCATGTGCCATCTCTTTGCAGTTGTTCCCTCATACACCTTAACCCATTCTCAACCACAGACAAACCTCACCTTTTCTCCTCACTGTTGAAAATGCTTGTGTCTTAAAGAGACAGAAGAGTGCCTGTAGGGTATGGGAGTTGCAACACAAAAAGGGAGGGATGCTGCTGCCTCTGAGTGCTAGGCACTTTTGGAACCTGGGAGCCAGCAGCAGGAGAGTGCATGGTGGGCACACATTTGTCCCCTCTTCTCAGCCCAGAGCCTGTGCTGGAAAGGGTACAAACAACTTGTCTGGAGAGTGACTCCAGCTGCCAGTCAGCCACGCTGGCTGCACTCCTTTGTTCCTCAGTCTTAGGGCCCTGCTCAGGGAGAGGCTGAAACATACTCAGCAGCTGGGCTCCATGCCCACAAAGAAGGAAGGGAAGGAGATGTCTGATATACTGGCAGAGCAGCTTGTTTGCAGCTAGGAAAAGAGGTCATATCAGCTCTGGTGCTCCACTGAAAATGGAAGTGGGTTTCCCCTGTGGAGACCAGTGAAATAAGTGGGTGTCACAGAATCAAAGGGCACAGGTTGTATTTCAAAACTAATAGCTATTGCTGCTGAACAGCTAGGCAGCAGTCACAGGCAAATATAGAGAGCCAGCAGCACACTTACAGGATGCTGAGAGCCAACATGTTGCTGGCCCCACACCAGCAGCTCTCATGCCACCATGCCACTCTGCTGCCCAGCTCACATATCCCCCACATAACCCAGGCTGCAGGGGCTACTGCAGTCACATTCTGAGTGATGGTGGGCTCAGGGGAGAGGAGACTGGTCCAGCATGGCCCAGTGGCAGAGCAGGAACACAAGCAAACCCTCCAGTCTCGCACTCTGCTCCTTGTGCCCCTTACCTTTAGTTCCCTTGTCTGTACATACCAATTTGATTTTATTTATAATTTACATATTTATTCTTAGTTGCAGCTATGCCCCCAAAACTACTCGGGCCACCGGGCTTTGACAAATGGTTAAGGAAAGCTCATTTTGAAGCAGCAGTTACAGATTTATATATCTAAATCCTATAACACCTACACCCCACTGCTGCTACCCTGAAAGTGAAGGGGTGAGTTAAGCCATACCCTCTTCATGGAGTTTGCGGCTGGTGGCTGCTCCTGTAGTACTGCTTTAGATCCCTGTTATTTTATTATCACCATCTTTTATGACTGCTCAGGGAAAACGCAATTGCAGCTTTGCGGCTTCCCGGAGCAGTTGTCCTCCTGCACCACTGCAGCCGGCAAGCCGACACCAGGAGCCCAGCACGCTGCTTTTTATGGCCATTCCACTTCTAATCGAAGCGACAAGGAGCATGCAGAGTCATGCACCAACCCAAGGAGATATTAGCTAATTGAAATTTTGCCGCCACTGCACTAAATGCTAGTCACTTAAATCAATCTCTTCCTTCTTCATCTCACCTCTATCTCATCCCCTCCACCTTCCCTGTGCCTTCAGTCTTCCCTCCCCCCTCCTCCTTCTCAGCCCCGCTTTCCCAAATTGCCCCCCTCCCCAGACTCCCCCCCACCGTCTGACTTCTAATCCCTCTAGGACAGTTAAAAGCAGGACCAACAACAAAGGGAAGGCGACAGGAAACACCATTATTCATCCTCTGCAGCACATTCTCCCCTTGGGCTCGCAGCACCCATCCGTACTGCAGGTAGCTGCCCCCAGGCCCAGGGCAGGTGGCCCCCACAAGCTGGGGTGCCCGGGGTGGATGCAGTGCCTGTGGGGACCTTCCCCACTCCCTGCACCTAAGAAGCACTCGTCCTTCTCAGAGCAATTACCACAAATGATTTATGTGGCCAGTCAAGAGGGCCTGCCAGGGTTCTTATTTCATCTCTGAAAAAAGGAACTCTGCTGGAATTTTATCAGGGAGCTTGGATTAAATTGACAGCTGCTTTTTGTTTTGTTTTTAAAGACCTTCCCTTCAGAGCACAGCATTCTGCCTGGATCTGGGGGTGGGGGTGGGGTGGGGATGAAATCCAACACCATGCAAGGATACAAGCCCCTCCCGTAAGAGAAAAATCCAATTTCTTTCTTCCATATATATTTTAAGTGAGGCTGTTTTTAAGGAGCTGACATCTGCGAATCATCCCCACTCCCACCGACTCGAAACAGCATTTTATTTCACTTCACTGAAGCCACCAAGGCAACAGCTTTTCCTCCCTGGTACAAGTGTCTGTTAGGCTGACAGAGGGAAACGACAGAGCCTCCATCTCAACAAGAGCACAGTCACCGAATTCATCTCGAAATCTTACCAGCCCCGCCACAAACAAGCCTCCCGCATCCCACCCCATGTCCAGGCGCGCAAACACAGCGAGGCACAGGGATGCACGGGGAGGGAGATGCGAGCAGGCAGACGGGCACACCCGCGGGGAGATCCACACATTAAATTCAGGAGCGCACGGAGAGGGGGGCGGATGCTGGCACGACGGAGAGACCCCACACAGGCAGACATGCTGGGACACACCGGAGCACATTCCGTATGGAGCACGCAGGCGGCCGCACGCCGAAGGGCGGCGCACACGCGAGACACACGCCAGCAGGCATGAGCTACAGACAACTAGCACGGCCCAAAAATGTGCCGACAAAGACACATGCAAAAGCAGAAGGCAGAGACAGACACACAGACAGAGCTGGTTACAACTTCGGGCACTGCCAACAGCTAGAAGTATTAACAAGCATTTAACAAAGTCAGCTGCCTCTTGCCTTCCTCGCTTCAGTGGCTGGTTCTCACACACCCTTTGAACAGATTTGAAAGCATTTGTTCTCTAGATAACACAATTTGTGCTTTGTATATATATTTCTGCGGCAAAGTCTAACACAAGGACATAAAATTACTGAAGATGCCAGCAGAGATTACAGCATCAGTGCTGAGAGGTCTAGATCTGCATGTATTGCCTCAAAACCAGTTCTGGGTTTATACAAAGCAGCAGCCTTTCTCTGGACCACAGGGTGGGAGTGGGGAGGAGAACAGTATATTCATTTTGCATTAAAAAAGGGGAACAGGATTACAAAATACAGATGAGCAGTCCAATAACAACGCCAAAAAGGTGATAGAAAGAGGATGCAGGGTGGTATGGTTCACACAAAGGAGAGGCGTGTCTCACAGCAAAGGACTCTGTCAACCTGAAATCCAGGCATTTCCCAGACACAAGATGAAGTATTTTCAATAAATTCACCCACCCAGATGCCTGCCCTCACTTCTCTTTTTTTTCTATTTACATTTTCATACTTTTAGATGATTCTGTGCCTGCCATCAGTTTGCAGAAGAGCTAAACATACATTTGGAGGAATGAAAAACTCCGTGGAAAAAAACTCAGACATCAACAACACTTGTGTGCTCCTTCGTGCACCAAGACATTAGACAGGATTAAAATTAAAACCATTGTTTTGCCTCATACTTTCTCCTCTTGACATTTTAGGTTTTGCCATCAACAATAGTAACCCTAGCTGATTACACAAGAAGAAACATTTTAAAGCCAGCTGGCATCCTTTTGAATGCAAAACCTTTAAGCTACATGTGTTTCTTGCTACTCTGCCCACGCAAAACTGCATTCAAAAGATGCCACTTCATTTACTACAAAATGGCCACATTTCCTTACTTACTTCTTCCTGCCTCCCATCACTAATTTTCCCCTAAGTGGGCATATTTACAGAGACTTAATAGCTTCCAGCTCCTGTACCCTAGCTTTTTTCTCCCAGCTATAGGCTTTCTGCCTGTCCCTGAGCAACCCCAGCACTGGAGAAGCAGTATGGAAAAAGAATGGAGAAAGCAGAAGAGAACACAACCTCTCTGCAGAGAGGCAACATGCCTTTGTCAGGTCCCTGACTCAGCTGCACGGGCCTCTCTAGGCTTCCCAGTGGTACAGTAAGGAACAGTGCAGGCACAGCTGTGTGGCACACTGGATGACACACAGGTGCATCTTCCTTGGCTGTTGCTGGGGAGAAATAAAGGCTGACACAGGCAGGACGTTCTTTGCACTTGTAGAGGGAAGAGCAGAGTGAAATCAATGTAAGAAGCCTGTGGAAGTTCACTGCTGTGGATCTGTCCCTTATGGCCCTTTCAGTAAATACACTCATCACACCAGGCCGTTTGGTTGGCTGTGGGACGTGCTGGGAACACTGTTATCCTGGTCCAAGCAGCAGTGCCCAAATCCCAGCCCTCAAAACTAACACAGGAGCAGTCACATCTCAGAGACTGTAATTAAGCACCTGAGGAAAAGTGGTGGATTTTTCCTATGTCTTAGCAGCATCTCTGACTGATAAAGATATTGCTGCTCCCAGGACTTGCATCCCTGACAAATCACGCTACGAGTATACAGACAGCTATCTAACACTGGAGACCTGTGTTTGAAACCATGAGTGTCAGTCACCTGCTGCAGAACAGTTGCCACTTAAGCCTGCAGCTGGCAGAATGCCCTCTTCTCCTGAAGTCAGGGAGAATCCTTTGGCATTCAAAGACCAAGCTAGCATCTTCACCACCAATCTCTTATAAATACTGCACCAAGACCAGTCATTCCTCCCTGCCTCTGGTCACATCACTTAGATAAAGGAGAGCAGGGTACTCGGTTAAACAAAGAGAGTTATGTTAATTTTATGCTAATTAGGTGCATCCATACAGCCCTGCTGTAGAATTGCTTCCCTCTGCCCAGGCCTTCTTCAATGTGCAGAAGGAATGACAGGGGGAGGTGAGCAGGCACAGTGAGGATGAGTGTAATGCGGGGAGTCCAGCATCACTAAGAGAAAATAAAAAAAAACCCTGTTACTTTTGGTGGGTTTACTCCCTTTGTGGCTCAGTTCCCTCACAGTGCAACCCTTGGAAAGGCTGCCAAGCTCTCAGCCCAGAAATAGCATGTCAAGGAGCAGAGAAACCAGAGGGGAGGAGGAGATGCAGATAAAAATAGAGAGAAATGTTGATTGCATTGTTACTGCTTCAATTAAGCTCAGACACTTCAGCCTGATGAGTCAACAGCAATGACAAGAGGGCACAGAAAACAAGAGCAACTGCAATGCAAAACCAGTTTACCAGTCCCATTAATGTGGAAGGCACTGAACTCCTGAAACAGTCACTTTGATAGGGAAAGGAGGAACAGCTCTGACATTGTCCCCTCCACACCAGTCTGAAACAACAAAAAGGCAGCGAGTTAATAATGATGGAGGTGAGAGCTGATGGCTTGGTATCAGAGTGGCCCTGCCCAGCCCAGCATGCAGCACTAGGGCAGTAAAAGCAGGGCACTGGAGGCCAGCTCGGCTTGTTCAAATGTAGCCACTGTATTCTCCAGGGGCTTAAATCACACTTGTGATTCTTTGTGTGTTTCAGCAGTGGCGGCAGAGACAGGGAAGTAACAGATGGGTATAATTACAGGGACCAAGGCACAGTCCCTGCTTCGCCACACTGTGCGATGCACGTTTTCTCTACAGAAATAGACTGCCTTGCATCCCCTCCATGAGTGGGGGTGATCCTACTCCCTCCCTCCACGCTCCTGTGAGCTGAAAAAGCAGGGATTTTGGTCAAGGCAGAGGTGCAAACACAACATATGCTAAGTGAGAGGAAGGAGCAGCAGCACTACAGAATGAGAGGTTTCCATGGGAGGGCACCATGGTTGGGTCCCTCTCAGTGTCAGAGGACAGGCTGAGGCAGGAGGCAACAGGGTGGAAGGCGGGCAAAAACTCTCCAATAAGCTTTGGTTGTGGTTTTCTGTGTTGCCCCCTACGTAAAGTTGCCTCTGAAAAGAAAGGAAGAGATGCAGTTGGTCATAACTTCAAACAGTCTGTCTCTAGGCCTCACCACGCCAACCCTGGGAAATGTTCACCTCTCTCTCTGAAGTGGTTTACAACACATATAACATCAGCATTTATTGCACTGTCTGCCAGCATTCCTCCTTTGACCATCACCATCAAAGGGATGCTGCGGAAGTCACGTATGGAACTGCTTATGACCAGTAGCAGTTCCATAAAGCTCTGCTGTGCAGCCTGGGCTGCCCTGGTTTTCCAACCATGTCCCAGTCCAGGTGTTCATTCCACCCTTGTCCTGTCAGTGTAACATAATAATGTAACTTAAAGGTTTTGTTAGCCCAGTATCCCATCTCTAACAGCAGCCAGCCACGAATACTTAGAGAAAGTGTAAAAGGAAGAAGGATGGATGTGCAGTGAGCCTGTCACTGGCATCTCTCCCGGCACCCAGCAATCAGAGGATTAAGAACATCCTGTGCTGGTGACTGCGTTGATCTAGCACTCTCATTCTCAGCTGCAAACCTCTCCTTTGTGCCTTTACACAATTCCTTTTAGACACAATCTCTGTAACATGTACAGCAGGGAATTTAGACATTAAGTAGATGTTGTGCAAAAAACCAAGCAAACAAAAGAACCCCAAAACATTCTTTTGCTTTAAACCTACTGCCTACTCCTGTGCTGCTGAAGTGCTCCAGAGACACTACATCATCATGCTCATTTTCCTTGACAGTGGGGAGATCTCATGTCTGGGGCAGTTCCCTGGGTACACACCTGCATCCTGAAGTTCCACCCATGTCTCCTTTGCTGAACGACTTTTCAAGTGATTCCCATCTGTCTGTCACTGACTAGCCAGCCATAGTCATGGCAGGGATAGACAATTTTAAGATGGTTCTATGCTTAGGTTAAAAAGGTTCCTTTTGAACCTAGAGGCCCATTAATTTGCAGGGTTCTGGCTTTTTGTGCCTGCTGGTGCCTGAGAAAGCAAAGTTCTAAGCAGCATCTCCAGCTGTTTTTGGCTTCGTTCCCAGGGGAGGAGGTGCCCAGCTAACATGGGCTTCATCGGGGTGGCATTGGGCAGGAGTCTGGAAACAGGCTCCCAGGCACACTGTGTGACAGCCTGTCCACCACCAGTCACTTCCCACCCCAAAACTCACAGAGAACTCAGTTTAACCCCAGATTTCGCTGAGCAAGGGTAACACTGGTGCAGGAGAAAAGAAATGCCTGAGTGCTCCACAGGCACACTTGGGAATTGCTCTTTACCTGTTCAACCGGGGTGGCATCCAGCTGCTGAAAGGAAAACAGGTACACCTGGGAACGTGCAACAGCACCTCAGGTGAAAACCTGCACACCCCACTGCACAGGGGAGACACAGTTATCTGCTTCCAAGACATGAGTCTGTCAGAGAGGAAAGGGGCTGGCACGGGATTAGAGCGAGCAACATTCAAAAGTCCTCAGATCCTGTGTTTGCACATGCATGGGGCCAGATCCAAGGTTCACAGTCTTTCTGGTAGCTGTTCATCAAAACATTTGCATTGCGAATTTGGACAACATTCGTTAAAAATCTATGTTCAGTTCACAAGTCTCACACCAGACTGTCCAAATAAATGACCCGGCAAATTATCTCTTTTCTTAATGTTATCTCCTGATATTTAGGATTACTTCATGCCAGATACCTCACTGAAGAGGGGAGAGTTGGGCTGGGGGAGGAGTGCAGTGGGGGCTGCCCAGGGGAAGAGCCCAGCAAATATTCATTCTGTTTCACTCCCCTGTGAGATCCTTTCCATCACACTACTGAGCACAACACAATTAGTGAAAAGGGCCCATTTTCCCTCCAGGAGCCAAGGTCCCAAAAAGGTACAGCTTCAACATCATTAGCAGTTCATCTTCTTAAACCTCCGGGCAGCCCCTAGGCAGATCCCCTCATGCAAACCCCACACCCCTCCCCCTTTTTGGTGTCTGCTTATCAAACTAATGAAGCACATCTAGACTGAAAGGTCTTGAGGTAGAAGACAGCAGCTTAACCATGATTCAGTACATGTCCTTTCCCCTCCTCCTCTTTATCAAATAAAGCAAGCAGAATTTCCTACACTTAAATGGAAGGGAGGAGGAAGGAAGGAGGGTAAGGGGAGGGAGACATTTGTCTAGTAATTCCCAGCAGAAGGAGATGTCTGTTTACTTTCTTTGACTGAGCACTTGCATATTAAAAAGGCTCAGCTCCTTAGCGGACAGGATTTATCAGTGCCACATTTTCTACTTGATAGGGCAGAGCTGGTGATGCCTGCTCCAGGTAGCTGGAGAATAAAACAACTTGGAGTGACCTTCCCCTTGCCCTTCTCCAAGTCCACTCTGTGCAGGGGCCAGCGGAGGATGCAGAGGGAGCTGAAAGCCGAGAGCCATGTGGTGGGGAAGGATGCTTTGCGTGCCATAGTATTAAAACAAGAGCACCACTGCAAAAGCAATGAAAGTGCAACAAGACTCCATTAGCTTTTTTTCCATTCAGTGATATCCGGAAAGGCAATTTTCAGCTTTAGGTAAAAACACATAAACATCTTTCATCATGTCACTGACCTAAATATAGATGATTACTTCAAGGCAAGTGAAAAAAAAAAGGAGGAGAAAAAAAAAAAAAGCCCTATTCTTATACCTTCAAAAGCTATGAAGCCCTATAAGCAGACTGCAGTAAAGAGGAGCAATAGATAACCAGTCAGATGTGAAGAGAGAGAAAGAAATGCATGTTCTTGAATGATTGTCCTGAAGTACCATTATCCTGTGCCCAGCATTCATCTGCCCTGCTGACACAGGCCTCTTCCATGTCCACCTGGGTGCTCGGCTGGCTCCTGGGCTGCCTCCTCCTGGCATCCACACCCTTCTCCCTGCAGCACAGCTGGACCTTTGCCTTGGCATAAAGCCTCCAGAGTTCAGATTCAAATTGACAGAGGGTAAGATTAGATTAGATATTAGGAACAAAATCTTTTCTGTGAGGGTGGTGAGGCACTGGAACAGGTTGCTCAGAGAAGCTGTGGATGCCCCATCCCTAGAAGCATTCAAGGCCAAGCCCTGAGCAACCTGATCTAGTGGAAAGTGTCCCTGCTTGTTGCAGGGGGATTGGAATTAGGTATTCTTTAAGTTTCCTTCCAATGCAAACCATTCTGTGATAGCTGTTGTCACGGTTTCAACTCAGTCTTCCTTCTGCTGGATCAGGGGAAGCTTTGCATGAGAAAGGGCTTTGGGAGCAAGAAAGCTATGGTTTACACAGTTAAAAAGTAATTCTTATCAAATAAACTGTATATTCTTGTAAAAAGTTTGGAAGAGACGGTTCACTGTCATAAGCTTTTGCTGCCGTACAGTATCTTCCCAAATGTTGTGCAATTAGTGCTGCTGAGGGACTGACTAGCCAACTCATTTAAGCTGCCAGAGACTGCCTTCATTTAGACCCAAAGAGAAACTTCCTCTTTCTCCCTAAACATGACACCATCCTGCCTTTGCAGCACTTTGCTTAGTTCTTCTGACACAAGGCAAAGGAAAAGCTCAATCAATTGCTTTACAATTTTACTGTATTGCGAACACTTAACAAACCCTAAGTTTTGTCTCTTGAAATGCAGGGACCAGATAAAACCAGCCAAAAATTCCATGCATGTATCAACTTTATCATAGGCCAGCCATGCAGACTACAATGCTGGTTGAAACCCAAGGAACCCACAGGACCTTCTTTTTTAAAACAAGTTTAAAAAGTTTAACAAATGACAATTTTGTTCTCCCATTAGCATGGGTTAAGAGTAATTTCCATCAATGCAGGTAAGATAAATATGTTAATTTGGGTGTCAAAAGGGAAAAAAATAAATCAAAACCCAAAAGGTGAAGCTGGAAGTGGATAGCTCAGGGGGACATGAGGTTTGCAGTGAACCAGCCCTGACATCCCTTAGTGGAAATGTTCCCGCAGACATGAACGACTCAGCTGAAAAGTGCAACACCCACACGCTCAATCCTGTTTGCAGAGCTCTGGGTCAGTCAGTTTAGCGAGGTCGCAGGCTTGGGCTGCACTCTCGTGCCTTCCTCTCTTGCCTGTCTAATTGTTATGCAGAAATAAGCCGTGACCAGGAATAGCAGCACAACAAAACCAACGTGTTGACAGTCAGTGAGTCACCTGTGGAGACCGGCTTGAATGGGGGCAGTGCCACAAGTGGAACTGAAGCAAATGCATTATTTTGGTTTTGTCCAAAAGACCTCAAAAGTAATGGCTATCAGGACTGGCATCCTTCCAATGGCCCCGGACCAAAAGCAGTCGCAGGTGTCTCCTGCTGGTCCCCCACGTTTGCTGGGATCCCAGAGCCGGAGAGAAGGAGACCAAGCAGTGGCTTTCATTTTAGCTGCCCAGAGCTGCCCTTGTCTCTTACTTTCCTAAATCCTGTGTACAAGAATGGGAACATATTAAATAGGTATGTGGAATTTTACAGTGTCACTACAGATTATAAAATATGCTGCCCTGTAAGTGCTGGGAAGTCCTGGGAATCACTAGGTCTTTCCCACAGAGAACCCATATTTAATAAAGAGTCTCAACTACCACTTCTCTTTCTGATGCCACTTTCAACCACCACTTTGACTGAGAGATGAAGGCTACAAGCAGTGTCGAAACCCCATATTCCTTGTCTCACAAAACACTTGCTGCTTAACCATCTCAATTCCATAGCATAATTTTCTTTATTGTTTTTCCTGTGGAAATGCATATTTTTGCACTACAGGCTACTCCTCATGCATCATAATATGGTCTTTGAACCCAAAGGAATCTACACTATTGTGTTTGTAAAATTTGCTTCCAGTCTGATATGCCTCAGAAGACTTCTCCAACAGTGTCAATTCTGTGCACATACCCTGCTGACCTGAAAAACTACTGAAAAACTCTGGTGTCCCTGGCAATGGGTGTTTGAATGGTTGGTAGATTCTGTGTTTCCTGACTTATGGGTGTGGGTTTGATCCCCATAGGGGCCATTCACTTAAGAGTTGGTCTCAATGATCCCTGCGTGTCCCTTCCAACTCAGAATATTCTGTAATTCTGTGATTTTCAAGCCAGCAAGGGAATTGCTTAATTCGCATGTCCACACAAGTGAAAATAGCTTTATGAGCACGTGGTAGGGTAGAGAAACCCACTGCATGAGTGATTTATTTTTGAAGGCTGGCACTGGCTGGGTTACTATTTCTCTCTCATGTTTCACTGTGGCTCTTCTGAGATGTACATATGAAGCTGCAGACCAACCCCAAATGCTTCTGTCCTTTAAAATCTTCAATCAACCACTCCATGAGCTGAAGATGGCAGCAGGCCAATGCCTTGTCCAGAGTCACAGAGGATTATTCTGGGTCATGACACTGTTCCCTAGGTTTAACCTATCCAACATATTTACACTCTGCACTCCACTCTCATGCTCCTCAGCCTCTTTATAATTTTAGCTCAAGGCAAAAACTTGCTCTTCCTTACACAAAAGACATGCTTTTTACCATCATTAATGGATGTATCCCACACTGTTAACGCTCAGAAGATATGCAATCTGAAGTTAAGCTTGCTGGGTCAAAACCAGGGGAACTAATGGGAACCTGGTCCTCAAAACTGCCCTTGGGAAACAATGCGGGTCTACAGGAAACTTGTGGGAAAATAAACCCTATATGCACACCAGCATACACATACACACACAGAGGGACTGCCTACAGGATTTGACTATGAGCATTCTGACACACAAACAATGGAAACACCCTGGAGCAACCAGAACACAGTCATGTATTTTCTTTAAATGTCCTTCCTGTTTGTGACACTGTTAGGTTTCTGCCACTAGTAGCTGGTGCCTGGTCATGATGTTTAGCTCCTCGGTGGCTGAGCTGTAAAGGGAGCCAAATTCAGCATTGGAGGCCCAGAGCCAGCATGCTCCAGTTGGTCCCTTTGCCCCCTGCCATGGTGTGGAAAACTGGCAGGAAACCCTTAGCAGAAGCAGGTAAAGCAGTACAGCAGGAGAGCTTCCAGCCTTCAAATGTACAGGGTTCAGGAGCTGCATGGACAGGATGGACTAAAGGAATGGAAAACCTGCATAGATATTGGCTGAAAATATGTCTCAAGAATATTAAGGGAGAAAATTCTATGAGTTGTGGAGTCATAGATTGGTTTGGGTTGAAAGAGACCTTAAATATAATCTCGTTCCAGCCCACTATGGGCAGTGACACCTTCCATCAGATTAAATTAAAGTTATCCATTTTCTGTACCTGACAGAGAAAAGCTTGCTGTACAAAATGAGAATAGGGAAGTCAGGTTCTGGTTTTGCCCCTTTTATATTTGGATTGGTGGTTGGATTGCAGTTCCTAGCTGAGCCAGACAGGCACCTTTCTGAGAGTGCTGTGTTTGTTTTCAGCTTGTGAGCATTATCACACTGTAATCAGTCCAACAGCCCCTCTCTTATCTAAAATATAAATACTAATTTGAGGGCTCAGGGAGAACAGCTATTTTATTTTCAGTTAAAGAAAGAAGGAAAAAAGAAAGGAGAAGGCTGGGCATCATAACAGTAATTTATGATTTTAGTGGTGTATTATCATCGGGTAATAAGAGCAACTTGAAACTGCCAATTATCTCATAAGAGGGGTATCACCTTTTCTATTTTGAATGACTCCATCGATAAATGCAGGTTCTGCTTGCTAACAATCCGTCACATAATCAGTGGCCTTACAGAAGGAGAGACAAGTGCATGAGAAAGAGAGAAAAACAAACCGGCAAACACACAAACACTTGATGTGAGCTAAGCCCTTGGCTCGGCAACAGAGAGAGGGGAGGGGGCGAGGGGGCCAGGAGGAATCGCCCGGAGCAGTCGGCAGGTCACACACACAGAGTGTGCAACAGCAAACTCAGTTTACAAAGAGACATCTGTTCCATTACTTCGATGCATTGTGGCTAATTACATCCTGGCCCATCTGTGAAATGACAGCCACTTATTCTCCAGTGAACCGTAAAATCTGTACATGTTCGATGTGGGCAGTGGGGAGTAAGAGGAGTGCAGGGGACCAGGGGAGGGGGGAGCGTGGAGTGGGGAGAATGGGAGAACGGCACAGGCGAAGCACAGATAAAACACACTGCGTCTCTCCTGCACCTTTGGTGTCAGCTGGGAAAGGGCACTGTGCAAGAAAGGCCCGAACAAAGCACTGCCATTTTGATGCAGGGCTGCAATCCCCACTCTAACCCAAAGCTCCTCACTCCCCATCTTTGCACGTGTAGAGGGAGCGAGATGGTGCCAGTAGCAGGAATTGCACCAGACCTGCATCCCTACGTGGATTTCTACAGCATTTCAGACATTGGTTTCAGACATTTACATCAGCCCTACCTGCTGGTCCCACAGCTTTGTTAGAGGCTGTTCTCCTATACATAAATTTAATTTTAGACTTGGAATTAAAACCAAGGACTTACCTGCCACCACCTCCCACAGACTTTTAGACAACTGAAAGACACTATAAGAAAATGAATCTCACCTCAACTTTTCTACGTGTAACAAAAATGCACCTTGCATTCAAGGACTGCCAGCCCCCCAGTCATGTATCACAAGGTAAATCTTATTCCCACACTTAGAGCACATAAACCAAGGTATGGCATTCTGCACCACCAGCTAACAAGGGTTAAATCCTGATCCTAGTAAGTCTGTCAGGAAACCTGAAAACTTTTCAGTAAAGCTGGGTTAAACATCAGATGAGCCAAAGGCTGTAAAGATTTGACAGTAACTTTTGTTAAGGGAATAGTGGCTTTGCAGAGCCCTCAGCAGCTTTCAGTTGGTGACTTTTGATCCCACGTCCAGCCACAATCCTGATGCAGAGATTTCTGCAAAATTCATGTTTTGGTGTCTCTGATAAACAGGGTGCTGGGGTGGTGAAAGGGGCCAGTCAAA
>JAWWEV010000134.1:9735621-9746199 GCA_035583235.1 Hafferia zeledoni
TAGAGAGGCAGTTAACAATGGCTTTTAAGAGTGGGACACAGGCTAAAACCAGAACCTGGCTGCTTGGTAACTGGGGAACGCTGCTTATGTTCCATGATTTCTGGTGGAAATCACTTTCCCATTAATGCAATCACACCTTGTGGATTTGGGCAGAAGTTGCTCAGTGTGATGAACTGCTCACTCCCCAAATATCAGCAAAAGGGAGGAGGATTGCTTGGATCATCCACAAGCCAAAGCTGTGGAAATCTGATGATGTCTAAAACCAGTATTGCAACAGCCAAACTAAAGAAGGCTAGGATGCTTTGGGATGGGATTTCTTCTTGCATTTCACTATGGGCTAGAGAAAGATATTAATCCATCTGAATCTTTGACTGAACCATATCCTGCAGGTGTTATGGCCATTCAAGATTGTCACATCTAAAGGGGAAGAAAAATACAATTAATCTAGCTTTGCTTATGTGATACATGAACAGATGCAAAAAAAAAAGGGAAGCACTGCAGGAGGCTGGTTTGTGTTCACAGCCTAAAGCAAAACCACCAGACTGAAGTATCAGGAAAAGTGGTGTTAGCTGGATGTTTTTGCCCAAGCTTTAAAACTGGCCTCAGTAGCTGTTGACAAACCAATATAACCAGGATAAAAAAGGATGAGGATCTAGTGCTGGGAGCAAAAGTAACTGGAAAATTTAATGGGTTTTTCATTAAAACATTCACCACTTCCTCCAACTTTTGGTCTACGTTCTGTTGATTTTGCTTTACTCCTCCTTTTCTGACAAAGGTTTCAATACTTCTTAAGGCCAGCATGCACATTTACAGTCACCTTGCTTGTAATGCACAGGTCACAGACTGTGGCAGTAACCTGTGCTCGAAGCTTGTAACATCTGGTTGTGGTCAAACAGGGATCCTAGAACTCAGCCTTGTGGATAACCCCATGCTCTGTGTGGGCAGCTCCAGCTGGGGGCCTTCTCCTGGGACATGAGGAAGGGCAGCATCTCCAGTTCATCACATCTCTCCTGTGTGAAGGCAGCAGCACCTCAGATCTGTGTGTGGGTTTTTTGTAATGGACAGGGTGACTGGTCAGGGTTTTGAAGGGTTTCGAAGGGTTTCTCTATGGGTAGGTACAGAAATCTCTACATCTTTGAAGTCTGCTAGTGGTTATAGTACACCATAGTTTGTGAAGCTCAGAAGTAAAGCACAGCTCTTCCAAAACACCTGCTTTGACTGACAGGTTTAAAGCAAGCGGCTCAGTCTCACTGTACTTGACAAAACCTGAAAAGCTATTGAAAGGCATCTGGCCAACTGAGTGCTGTCGGTCTAATTTAGAATGGATGATACATCCATTTTACCAATTTCACTGCACAACAGGCAATCAGAGAAGGCAAACCAAGGGGAAGGAGAGGGCTGAGTGAGCTGAATTCAATCTTGCAGTGGGTTCCACTGCTGGAACAGCTGGCTCTTACTCTATGGATAAATACAGGATTTCATTTTCCATGGACATCAGGCTGCCTTTCCTCACCAGCACTAAACTCAGCCTCACAAAAGGAAAGATTAACAGAAAAAGAAGCTCTCAGTGTGTAACTCTACAAAGAGCTTACAGGAAGGATTTGAAGTAAATTAATATCATGAGCAACCACATAGTTCACTGATGCTTACAACCTTTTGGTGTAAACTGTGCTTTAGTTGGCTAACATGTTTAGGTGTAAGATCCAGCAACCTCACTTATGTTCTTCATTCCCTGCCTGCACAGAGGGACATCCTCCCCACACTTCCTTAATGATGAACTTGGTTTCAGCCATGGTTTTGTTGTATGTATTGACCCATCACTTCTGATCATTCATCTGGGAGTGATGGTCTGCACAGAGTCTTAGCCTGCTCTTGTGTCTGAAGCCTAAATCTTTTACAGTAGGTTATCACAAGTTCAACTTA
This sequence comes from Hafferia zeledoni, assembly GCA_035583235.1. Taxonomy (NCBI): domain Eukaryota; kingdom Metazoa; phylum Chordata; class Aves; order Passeriformes; family Thamnophilidae; genus Hafferia; species Hafferia zeledoni. The sequence continues at coordinate 9,737,545 of JAWWEV010000134.1, forward strand.
ATGAGCATCAAGAAAGCATATCAGGTGCAGGCCCAGGATTGATCCTGAGTTCATTCTGATCTGAAAAGATTAAAAGAGATATTCCCCCTCTATTTTCTTTTTCACTTACCTTTCACATTGAATGTGGACACCCAAGGTGAGTTTGTCTTCTCCAGTAAAAGCTACGGCAACTGGAGTAGAGCAAATGGGTGACATCACAAAAGTCACAAGTGAAAAATGAAGCAACGGGAGAAGGCAAGGTTTTTAATCATTCCATTTAAAATGCTGCTTCCTCCTGAGTTTGTGTGGTATGAATTCTTCCTCATATCTATTTCAATAAGCAATGAAAAATTTGTAACAAAGGACATCTGTTCTGTAAATGCAAAGCTTCCAGCTCTTCAATAAAGATGAAAAAACTATCTTTGAGACTTTCAGGAGTTTCTCTGTCAGAAAGCAGAAATATCCTTGAGGCCTATACTGCAAAGTGAAAGCTACCTGCTCTCTTTCAGAATCTGTCTCTTCTCCCCCAACTGCTGCCTGATGTGAAAGTCTTTTTAAGACATTTTCCCAACCTGTAAAACGAAGGTGACCAGCACAGCATTTCAAAGATACGGCTCTATGCTTCCTCTTAGGTAAATTCTTCTAAGGCAAGGGAGGCATGACTTTGCAAAAGCTGAAAGCGTTCCCAACCAGCAGCTGGAAAGAACAAAGTGCTAAATTCCTCCCCTGAGAACTCTCCCTGTTCACAGAGAGATGGCACTGTTACGAGCCTTCCTGGTTATACCACCACCCCCCAGATTTCCTGAGCTGTTGATGCTTATCCCTAAAGTAGGGCAGATGAATGCACTGATTTTTCTCAGGGAAGAAGACAGCAAGCCCACTGGTACTTATTCCCCCATTACCTGGTTATGGTCCTGCTACCAAGGTGATTAGACAGCAATGCATAGAGAAACCAGCTGAAAAGAACTAAACAATCATTCTACCTTAATGGAAAAGGCTGTAGGGGGATATTTGTCTCTAAATTTTAAAGCAGCATTTGAACTGGCTTTAAAATATTAGTCCCTCACCTCTCATCGTTACACGGGTAGAGAACTGGTTAGCTTGGGTCTTTGAAAGTTCAGTATAAAAGGGATAGAGAAGGAAAGAAAACTTTGTGAATATATATTTGTTAACAAGCCAAGAGGAGATGAGGTTTAGACAAATGAATGCCCTACTAAGGAAAACAAAACCTGTAAGAGGCACTAAGTATATGTGTGCACGTACACAAACTATACAACAAGGCTGCTGCTACATAACTTCTTGGATCTTGGCAATCAAATGCTGGGTCTTCCATGCACAAATGCTACCTGTAAGTACATCTGAATAGGAACTGCTTTTGAACACACAGCAAGGCAAATTACAAGTACTTTACAGCTGCATTCAAAAGTGACAAGTTCCAGATGCTTCAGAAAAGCCATCCCAAATGAAACACAGACACAAGCCTGAGCAGAAAATACCACTTCTTATGTAAGCTTGCATGTCCCAAGCAGGGGGAAAAAGGAAGAAGGAAGGAGAGGCTATATTTTGGCAGAAGACAGGCTTAGTGTTCCTTTTTGTAAAAACCCATAAAGCCAAACTTCAAATATAACACACGGCCTGCAGAGCTGACTTGTGCTTGCAACCACGTGGCATGAAGAGATGCCATGTACTTAGATTTATTTGCCCAACAGCAGGGCAGAGCAGGGGTGCTAAGTGGTCTAATGAGAAGAGCTTACCCATTAGGAAAGTCAATCTTTAGAAAGCGTAATTTCAAGGAATTCAGGGTGTCCAATGTTATTCAAATAAATCCAGTGTGACTGTGGTAGCTTGGAGGAAAGAGCTGTGTTTAATTGTAATGTGAACTCTGGGAAGTGGCAGCACAGCTGGGCTGCCCAGGGTGTCTGAAGAAGCACTGGGAGGAAGAGATGGGAGTTGTGCCTTCCAGTCCTTCGCCGCTGACCCTGGAGCTTCGGCTTCCAGAGCGGAACACTCAATTACTGAAATGGTCACCGGCAGAATAAAAATCATGAGTTTAAGTCCTTTGTAACCCTGGTTTACAGTAGCTGCAAGTGCTGATTCCTGGAGATGGAGGAATCTGCAGCTGGACCCTCAGTGCTATGGGGCTGCTGACTGCCTGCCTGTTGGGTGAGGACACGGGTCCCAGTACACCGGCCCTCCAGGCCAGTCCCAGTGACTGGTGCTTGCTAGTGAGAGACCCGAGTCATTAGCTGGCATGGAAAGGTAATCACCTGCCGCAGTTACAAAAGAGATGGTCCTTTCAGGAGCAAGGTCGGTGGCTGGGACCACTCAGGGAACAATGTTCTTTAAATGCTGTCCTATGAATAGATCAATGTCCAAATCCCAGGGCTTCTAAACCTCTACAAACACAAACACTCAGAAAGTATATACATTAAAATATGGTTCTGAATAAAACTCTCTCCCTCTGAGCCCCAGCTTTTCAATGCCATCTCCCTGGTTAACCCCTCCTTGCCCAGGCTATCCTGTCTGTGTCGCAGACTCTGTTTTTTTGTTTTCATAGTACACTATTTGTTGAAATAAATATGGAGATAAGGCTGAGCAAGACAGCCAAGACAGCCAGACTGAAATAAATTCATCACTCACGGGCTCTCAAGGGAAGAAAACCGTGCATTTTTTCTAAATGATTATTTCTGAAGCACTGAAGGAATGGCTATATCACTAATGAGGCCAGTGCTCCATGACTGCTGATTATAAATGACCTAAAAAGAGACAAGGGGATGGTGTATGTGTGTACAGGGGGATGGGAAAAGAGATGAATTGTTCTTCCTTAGGATCTGGAATTTTCTCCCCAGGCTTCTCAAAAGTCTGAGAGCATTTGTAGTTTGCCACAAAGGCAGGCCTGGCATATTTACAGCCACACAAGGAAGTCTGGGCTGCAGTGTTGGGCTATTCTAACCAGTACGCACACAATTCCTCTCCTCCCATGACAGGTCACCATCTACTCACTGCAATAATAATTAAAAAGGAAAATGAGCTCTCTCAGTCACCCCTGGGTCTAAATTATAGGTCCTGCAGGTTGATGCAGCCAGACTTGAAGCTAAAGCAAGGAATACAATTCACCTATGTCTTCTCTCACTCACTAATTCCCATGGAAACAAGCAACTCCTGACAAATGACTCAAATATGCTTGTAAAAATCTTACTCATATGTTTTGCTGGCGACCTTCCCCCACACTTTCAGGTTGAATGATTACAGGTGCATTACACATGCAGCAATCCCAGAGCAGCTGATGGTGGAACAGGACAGGGTGGCCACATGTAAAGGTGGGCAGGATGTGAGCCACAAGCAGCAAAATCAGCATTGTGAATTCAGAGCATAACATTGCAATGTGGCCATAAAAAGCTTCAGCTTTCAGATTCCCAGCAGTATTATTTATATCACATGGTATGCAGAAGTGAGAGCATTCAGAAGTAAAAGAAATCCAAGGAGCAGCCCCTAATGTAAAATGTGACCTGAGGGTACTGAGAAGATAGGATTTACTTATTTATTTAATGGTTTGGTTTATACACAGAAATTACCCAGGACACCTTTAAAAGCAGAGATCTGAAAATGAGCTTCTGCTGAAGCTCAGACAAAGGATCCCTGACAGATATTAGATGGATTATAGTCACACACCACCGCCAGAGGTTTCCTAGCACTTTCAAAAGGCTGTCTCTTTTTGAAGGCAGTAACATCCTCTTTCTTGAGATAACAGAATCAGGGAGATGAAGCTTTACTTCCACCAGAACGTTTCCAACTTGCATGTGGACTTGGGGTAGCAAATGGGCCCAATCTTAGCACAGAGGCTCAGATCAGAGCTCCTACTATCACCTACAGTGTCTATTTAGCTGGCTGGGGCAGCTCATCACTAATAGCTACTGCAGTCTTGGTGGGGAACTCCAGAAAGTTTTCTGCCCTTTGCAGGAGATGCCCTTTCCTTGGAGCCTGGGATAACTAAGTGATCTCCTCAAAGGTACCTTTTTTACGAAGAACGAGAGTATGCCTAGACTTAGCACAGCTGCTAAATCTAGGAGTGGAGGCAGGGAAGAAAAGTTTAACTAAGTTTTCCTCCTTCTCCCAGGTCATTTGTCACAACCCTTTAGAGCTAATAATCCCTCTGTAAAATTTATAAGCCAATTACAGAACAGGGAAATAATTCACTAATAGCCCATAGAAGGCCGTTTAGAAATCATGTAGGAAAAAACTCCAATATATTAAATGCCACAGGTTTCAGAAGTAAATGCTGTAGTTGCTAGTCTTTTTAAGCCTACTGAGTTCAGAAAGCCTAGATCTACACAAGATCCATTTGAGCCTAGTCATCATAACATCTCTCAGAAACATCTGTGCTGGAAGCTGGGACCACCAGCCAGCTGCACACAATCCATGCTGGAGCCTGTTTCCCTTCCAGCCCTCAGGGGTTAGAGACAGAGTTCTCTTCCATATCCCTTGTGTAAGTCAACCTACAGATAAAGGAAGTACCTCATTTGCTTTCCCAAAAGCTGCTACTTCACCACAGAAAGTAAATCTGACAAGCAACAGAAGACCATCCACTGGGCTACACTGACTCTCTCCCTCTAGTTTAGAGCAGCAGTGAGCATAAAGAATCAGTCCAGATGCTGTAACAGTATCATTTCTGAAGTTTTCTAATGAACCAGACCCCAGGCTGAAGCTCTAAAAGAGTATAGTGGTGTGTCAGCGTAAACAGCTAAAACTAGTGTCATGTCAAGTGGTAACAAGGCCACTGCTGTTTTTACAAGCATCATGCACTTAGCAGATAAAAATGAGCATCCTATCAAAGCTGCCACGAGTCACCCTTATCACCAGTGAGGAGAAACAATGCCCCTGCATGATTGCTGGTACCTGGGGCCACCAACAGCAACTCCGATTTCTTACAAGCTGTCCATTAGTATGATGAAGAGACTAATAACCACCACACATGAGTTTTTATCTTTTGTTTTTCTCCTTTTTGGTCTACAGGCAACTGCTAATAGCTTTCCAGGGCTCCTTTAAATAAACAGAACTAATTACTCCACACAATGATACTGTGGCTTACAGACAACTAATTATGTCATGGAGGGGTTTCTTAGCATATATGTTTATTTGCAGAAGGCTACGTCTAACATGAAGCAAATTTATTCAGCCTTCATTGGATCAGCTGGTACAAAAATAACACTGAATACACAGCAGATCCAGATTGGAGAACTTTAGCAGGCAAGCTCTCCCAGGAGGCTGAAAAACAACACATGGAGTCCCCATATTCGAGAACATGTGTAGCCGCGTCGCTGCGAGCCTCCTGTGCACTTACTGTAGTGCCATGGCACAGACTGGAACTGTTGTGTAAATAAAGCTCTGCTTTTCTTCACTCCTGTTTGCTATATGTTGAACAGGCAATCACCACTTGCTATGCCTTATGCCCCAAGTACATGCCTTGCTGGAGGAATAATGCCAATCCTGGTCCAAATAAATAAAGCACAGAACTGAACAGATGGGCAACATGAAAGAAAAGATACATTGGGAAACTGTTCTACCAGTAAGAGAAGAAGAAAAAGAGAAGTTAAGTGACTCACTGTATGTCATCTAGCCAGCTGTGTTAGATGCTGAAAACAAACTTAGGGTTTCCTGACACCCCCTCCCTGTTTAGACAGGAGACAGCACCAAACCAAAACTAATTTTTTAAAAATAGACTTTGCAGACAGATATCCAACTGACAAGACAGGTTCATATCACATTATTCAAAGTGGATGTGAGTGTCTTTTTGAGCTTCTGCAAACCTTGAAAGTCTTTGTTCTTTAAAGCAGGTTGCTGGGTGAGAGAATTTTTTAAGGTGTGCAGCCCCCATCTTCCCCCCTCCCTGCATAAACAGCAAATGAAAGCATTTGATTTGCAAGCATTTCTGGACAGCCATGTCATACAAACATTAACTCCTTCTCAGAGACTACATCCTGAAAGGATGAAGCAAGGACACCTCTCAAGTCACACTCATAATGATCCTTAGCATTAACAAGAGTTATATGCATAAAAAGGAGCATATATCTTACTAAGCAACTCTGAGTGGCAGGTGAACTCATGTAAGAGGGCAGAGTATCTTATTCAGAGCTATTAGCTGACTGTCTGGTCAAAATACCTGTGTGGAAATGTATGTTCAATTATACATGTCTTCAACTCTCAGCCACGTATCAGGACTACCTACACCTCTGCAAAGAATATGGTCCTCAGCTTGTTGATTAAGGCATTTGAATGAATGGGCTTCATAAGAAAGTGGTAGCCTTTCCAAGTCTCATTTAAGATATGGGCCACTGTTTTCTGCAGTTCTCTAAGGCTCTAAACTTCCCTCTCAAACAAGGGGATGTTTTTAACAGGGAGCAAGCTGAACTACAGATCACACACTCACTGTAGAACTGTAGCACAAATTGGAGACAGATTTCTCAGGGACCAGAATGACCATGAGGAGTAACTTCAAAATAAAGTTACTTGGACTCAACAGTGCTTGGTCTCCCACTGATTTTCAGAGTGGGTCACTTCAGTTATGTCTCTCCCTGTAGCAACAGACAGCCCTAGCAGAGACATACTCTCAGAGGCCTCCCGCTTTACAAAAGGAACCATTAGAAGATGATAAGATATGCCCAGAAAACTGACATGAAAATCAAAAGAAAAAATGGCATGAATGAGACAAAGAACAAAGGTACATCATGTCCTGGGTTCCTCAACATGCCCCTGCAGCATGATGCCATGGAGACAGGATCTCCTGCTGTAGCACAGCAGTATAGCAGAAGCCTTTAGGCAGAAAGTGGCCAAACAAACCAGTTGAGAATCATGTAATGTTAGGCACAAGTGAGTCATGTGAGGCCTTCATTACACATTTCATTACCCACCTTGATTTTGCACTACCCAACTTTGGTAACTCAAGTAACAACAAAATGGATTCTGGACAAGTTGATTAAAGGATGGAAAAACACACTGATCTTGAAAAATAGTTTCTGCTCAGAACCATCTCTTCTTCCTTTAAGTCTCTGATTTTCAGATCAGTTTAAAGGAAAATACATGTCCCTTCACAGCAACAATACCCATGACCTAGTTACTGATTCCCAAGGGACACCCTGAGGTCTCTTATAGTATTTTTGTTAGAAAGACTAAAAGACCATTGCAGAGCAGCCAACCCTGAATTTTTAAAAATCAGAAAGCAAATCTCTAAAATCACAGAATCATAGAATATCCTAAGGTGGAATGAGTCATCTCTGCAAGTCATCAAAGTCCAACTCCTGGCTCCGCAGAGGGCAGCCCAAGAATCACACTGCATGCCTGAGAGGATTATCCAAACTCAGACAGGTTTAATGCTGTGACCACATCCCTGTGGAGCTTCTTCCAGTTCCCAAACACCCTCTGGGTGAAGAATCTTTTCCTGATATCCAACCTAAACCTCCCCTGACACAGCTTCATGGCATTCTCTTGCATCCTGCCGCTGGTCACTAGAGAGAAGATCAAGCTTTAATATTTTCTTCCTAGTTCATCAAGCTTTGTGTTTTAATCCATTTGCCTATTTTTGCAGGTACCATGTTCAAGCTTTCCTTTCCTAGATGATGCCTTTTCAAAACACAAAACCTAAGACTCTTGTAGGGTCTGAGGCCTTCCAAAAAAGACAGGAGATAACTCCATGTTAAAATGTAAGCTGGAAATCATGGATTGTCCCTTGTAACTGAAAGCACATTTCTCACTCACCAACCCTTCTGAGAGCCAGGAATAGGCAGAAGTTACATGTGGATTTTGGTATCTTCAAATGAAACCACATTCCCCAAATTCCCAAGGCCAGTAGCCACACATGGAAAAAAAAATGGGGGAATTAGCAATTTCTTGCAGTTTGGTGTTATACTCCTGCTCTTAATTTCACTGTATTAACCTTTGCTGTTGAGGTTATTGGGATAGCAATTCATGTTAACGCATTGATTTTTTAGTTATTTGAAGTGAACATAGGATTTATATGTGCGTTTTTCCCTCAAAGAATGAAGTTGTAGAGGGCACAGCAAGACACATTTTGTTCTGTCAAAGCAGTCTGTGACTGGAACGGAAAACCTTTGCTTTCTGATATTACAGGCTGAGGCATGAAAGGAGGACAGGCTCCTGGTGCCTCCACACATGCAGGTGCCCCTGAGTGGGTGCAGAGATCCATGCTCTGATCACAAGGCAGCACTGAAGGATGTCAAAACTGCCAAAGAACCCCATGCCTGCAGGCAAGAAGTGATTTCCCTCTGCCTCTAAGACTCATATCTTCAAATCTACAGCCCAAATAGGAGTCCAAAGATGGGCAACACACTGAAACTTCCTCCTGGGAGGCAGAAAGTGTTTATTCCAATAACTTGACTGTGTCTGAACCACTGTGTGCAGCTGCAGCAGGGAAACCAAATTCGCCATAAGATGCAGTTCCACATGGGTGATTGACATACGTGGTGATTACTGACAGCCTGAAACTTGGGCATTTGTTCCACATTTTAATTCCCCAGGCTTCAGTACTGTAGGATTCATACCTTGGAAGCCACGATTTCTGGGGACAGCACACAATTTCCAGAGGGGCTCTGCACCTTTCCTCTCCTCTCCCCCATGTCTTCTGGATATTTATGCAGGATTTTCTTTTTTTTTTTTTCCTCC
>JAWWEV010000134.1:9746299-9812680 GCA_035583235.1 Hafferia zeledoni
CCCCCCCCCCCCCCCCCCCCCCCCCGGCTGATTTCAATTGATATAGGAGAAAGTAGAGGTCACAGGAAGAGTAAAGATACATAATCTAATTTTCATTTTGTCCATTAATCATGCACGGTTTCAGCTGGCCATTTAACAAGGTGGAAACTCTAAAGTGATCTTTCCACTGATGGGGGAAAATTCAGTCTAATTCCTGTTGCTGCTTCACTCTTCTGTTCATGGTGCACAGAACAGCCTTTCCTTACAGAGAAAAAAGGATCCACAAGTCCCGAAAAATATACACTCTCCTGGAAGTTTTCTCAAATCTTTTCACTATATTTAAAAATGTTCAGCTGAAGGTGTTGAGGCCTCATTTGTGGGTGGCTGAATTTTAGGGAGATGTGGCTCAATAGAAGCCCAATAGGAAGCTCTGTAATTTAAAACATTTCGATATGAAGTTGGTGGCATTGCTACCCATTATCCTAGCTCACAAGTAAGAAAACTAAGTAGTTGCCTGTGTACCCCTTATATGCTCTCTGCTGTTTTCCAGTCGCTCAGCTAGTCAGGATCAAATCTTCCTTTCCCAAAGTTAGACAATTCTGGAAATTAGAAAGATGTGCACTCATCATAGGTAAGGTCAAGGAGACTGAAGTATCAGGATTTGCACATTCAGAGATGACGCAGGAAAAGACACCTTCTTTCTCTCCTGGGGTTTGAAGAGTACTCCAGTATTTTCCACCTTGGAAGACAATGTCTGGTCCTCAGTGCCTTTATCTATCACGCCTTTGTTTAATTCTTTGCAAAATTGACCTTAGTGTACAGAGGGGAAGAAATCTCTCTTCAAGTTAAGAATGGTCCTTAGCAGTTGTATTGGGACTGAGTAACCCAAGGAGAACTGTAGCAAGGCACATTTCCCAGTAATAATCTATCTGCTGAACAAGAGGGGAAATGACCTCCACTCTACATCCATGTGAGAACTCTGGAGATCCCAGTTATTCCATATCCAAGGAAGCTTCAGTATTTCATAAGATTTCTATGCCAGCTGTGAATGCCCCACTCTCTCTCCATTCACTATGCTTTTGTCAGAGGAAGAGAGCAAAGGCTCATCCTGGGCTGCCAGGCAAGACACCCAGGGACATTTATACCTCCCTGACTAACTTAGTGGGGAACAAAAGTGCATTCCAAAGCAAAAAGGCGATAACCTTGAGAAAAGTTGTCTCCCTCTCTCTCTCTCACAAGATGCTCAGGGCCATCATTCAACAGCAAGAAACAACTAGTACTAGATTCCTTCATCCTCTCAAGGTTTCAAAGAAACACTGGGATGCTCAAAGGAGGAGGAGTGTATATACACAGAAGTAGGATAAGATTTAAGTATGTCAAAAACTGAGTTGCTGACCAGCACTTGATCTGTTTTGGAGCCACCCTGAGCAGTTCAGCTCTTACCAAGACAGCTCTGCCACTCTGGAGCCTCCTTGCTCTACTCTGATGACCAATAAATACTCCTCTGTTCTAGGGAAAAACACCCTGCAGCTGGCTGTCTATCTTTCTCTAAAAAATTACAGCCTTGTTTCCAAGAGTATCTAGGTTTCTCTGGTAAGATCACGGACTTAAGCAAAGGGGCTAGGATTCCTGAGCACAGAAGTCCCCAGAACTACAGGGATTTTCCAAAATGCCAGTGCTACATCAAGCCCTGACTCGGCTATGGAGATAGAAACAGGGTGATAAGCAGGAGAAACTAAATATTTACTACATTTTCTTTTCATATTCTGATTTGGGTCTGACAATCTTAAAGGCTAATACTCAATCCTTATGAAACCAAGGAATATAGAATGGTAGCAGGGATTATATTAATCTGTCAGAATTTCTGATCAAGTTTACCAACTCTGGAAGATGTTTGGGCATTCTTGTCTAGTCAAATCTAAATAATAAAGATGCAGAGAGAAATTCTGAAAGAAGAAATGAGGATTCAAGAACCAACCTGAAACCAGCTCACTTTCTGTAGGATGTTTTGAAAACTCTCCTCTGCATGTGAAGAACACCGTTATGTGAACTGAAATACTGTACTTGCTGTCAAGAGGATGGAACAAGAACAGATGGACCGGCTCAATTCTTATTATTCTATTAAATTAACTTTTAGCACTCCAAACAGAATTGCCATAAACTTCAGTAATAACTAAATATAATAATAAAAAGAATTTTCACTGCATCAGTCCTAAGGAAGCCATACAGTATTTCACAAGGCAAGAACCTGATCAGACCACAGTTGCAAGGTAAATATTATGTAGTGTTTTCTGTACATGTGCTTGATCTGAGAGTAGCAGCACAGAGCTGAAATCTTGGCTGTTGGGTATGATTTTAGCTATGCATGTATGTTTTTAGTAAATTACATATTGCAAGCAACCCCTGGGTGCTCAATACTATCTCTGTTAATAGACTTTTATATTCTGACAGGGACGCCCAACAGCATGAAATAATCCTCTTCAATTTACAAAAGAATTTCCCAGCCTCTGAGTTTTAAACTATTAGTGATCCATCACTTGCAACAAACTCCAACCACAGATACTGTGTTAACAGACTGGATTTTAAACATTCACTGTGGTTGTTTGCCCATGAGTGCAGAAATGACTAACTGTGCTCAGGCTTCCAGGGACACCATCAAAAAGAAGAGGGGATTGTGTAAGTGGACTATTTCCTGGTTTAAGTATTTTAATGAGTTTCTTCTTTTCCCCCATCATGCATTATTCTAAGCAAGAGAATGTAACTCTGCTTGCAGGGGGGAAACAAGCAGCAGCAGATGCGACAGGAAAGCAGAGACAGATACGCACAGAGGCCAATTAAAAAAATATATTTTTTTAATAACGGCACCATTTGAATGCAAAATGCAAACAGAAATGACAATAAACACCCAAGCTTGCTTCTGAAGGAATGAATAAGTCCAAAAATCCTTCAAAAAGATTGTATTAAAAAAAATCTGACGTGTCTTTTAAAGAGATAAAGCAGTTCAACTTCGGAATGACTGAGATACAACTTTGCCATAACATTACCTTTGTTCTTGGATCCATATCCTATGACAAGCTCATTAGAAAACATTTGATAGGAAATGGGAAAAAAATACAACAGGTCCCAATTCCTCACCAATAATGATCCAATACAAAATATGTACATAGGCTTTTAAGAACAACAACAAATTCTTTAAATCCTTTTCTACCTTCTGCAACTGAGCCAGGACATTTCCTTCCAAAATAACACGAAAATACTATTTTTTCTTTTTAATCATATGTTGCCTTTAGACATTTTAGATTTGTGTTTTTCTCCTGTACCCAAATTCTCCCTTTGTGGGAAAATAGAAGTAAATATAAAAGGAAATGTAATGAGAATGGTCAAAATGTCTCAGTGATGATCAACTTTTTAGTTGACACTGTGATCATTTTGCCATTTTATAAATTGAGCCTAAATGAATGTAGATATCCAAAACTGCACCAAAAATGATGGTCCTACCCCTATAATTTCTGTTCTCCGGGGGTTGCTACTGGTATCATGTATTAGAAGACATGAACTACTTTCCATCAGAAAATATACATACAGAAGTTCTCATTGTTAAAAACAAGAAGAAAGAGAGGGTCACCACAAGCAGTAGGGCAGAGAGAGGTGGGCTTGGGTGAGACAGAGGTAGTTTTCTAGAGAATGCAAAAAATTCTTGGTTTTCATTACTGACCATGACTTTTTTTAGCAAGGACACAAAATTTATGTAATTCTCTCACTCAACACCAAGCCAGGTACTACTGGCAAATGAAATAATTATATCACTTGTACTCCCCTCTTTCTCTGGAAGAACAACATACCCTTGCACAGTGCTTGACCACCTGAAGCTGCTCCAAAAATCTACTGGCCAAAGAATTGCCTGTGCTGGGAGGCCAGGGAACTACATCTGCAATAATAAGCCATGGGACTTAGTTGTGTCACTAAAGGATATTAAACTTCCATGTGCAGAGGTGGCTCTTGTACAAACCTGAGGCTTAGTTTTCTATAGGATACTTTCTGGGGTCCCCATGTGCAAAAGCCCCCCAAACATCCCTTGAATACCAAGTGCTGCAGTCTCTGCTCTGAATATCAGCACTTACTCTCCAACTTCACAACTTTAGCAGCATATGATCTGTTTCTGCAGCAACAGACATGAAATTCTCTGAAATAATTATCAGAAACAGTATACACCTTCTCCACAAATCCATCTAAACACTGAAGCTTTACTAAACACACTCTGTTCCCTGGTCAAACTGCATGGGTCTGATTTTCCTACACAGGATGAGGTAGGATCTTGCTGCTACTGAAGCTGAAAGCCCCAAATGCAACATGACTAAGAACTGAATTGCCCTGTTTCCAGAACTAATGCAGGCTCCACATGCTAATTCTCTGCTAAGCCAAAGCATGGGGCTTTGATTTCCTAACCTCAGAATGTTATCTGGCTCCAGTATAGGATTACCATTAGCTCTGTACATCTGTCCTTACAGTAGGGTCACTGTCATACCATATGCCACTTGGACAACCTTTATTATTTCTAGATTTTTATCTTTTTTAAAATCAGTGTTCATCTGGAAGAGCCTGGATTCCCTTGGCTTTCAAAATCTGCTTTGCATTGCTAATACATGAGGCTGTAGGCAAAGTTGCATTAGAGAGACAAAGACACAGAAAGATACTAAAAACCTGCAAAGACAGTAAATGCTTTCAGGTTGCTCTTCTCTTCCATATTAACAAAAAAAGCCCAAACAAACAAACAAACAAAATCCCAAACAGAGGAGGTTTACTTAATTTCCATTTACCAAACAACTCAGATTTTTTCTAAAATGGTTTCTGCATAAATTCATTATCTTCAATGAATATTCCTGACTTGCACCAGTGTAACTAGAGAGAGTCTGACCTAGAAAGAGCAGGTCAGGCTCCACATGGAAGCCATCACGGGTTGGTGAGTCACAGCATCAGAACACACAAGGTATCCTTATCATTGGATACAGGAGGAAAATCCTCCCACAAAAATCATGGACAATTAATTCTCCCTCTCCCCCATCCAGTACTGTGGTAAGAGAAAGGGTCATCAGTCTCCAGATTGTCACTGTCTCAGAGGAACAGCAAAAGAAAGAAATCAGGGGATCTGGAGAGAGAATTGAAATGGCTCTTCCAAGATCGATGGGCAGCCATCTGGGACATTAAGAGGATTTTATACTCATATTGCACCTTTCACCCCAAAGGAACTCAAGCACCTTTCTAAAGGATACACTGATCTCTCATGAAGGCTACATCCATTGAAAGGAAGCAGGGAAAGCCATGTCCATGAGGTGACTGTGTGACAACGAGAGGCAGCCCCAGTGTCAGAAGAGCACAGGAGTACCTACAGGAGATGGTAATAAGCCTGGGTCAGACCGTAACCACAGACTTGCAAATCTCAGGAGGAGAGAGATGCAACATCATCTCTGCTGCAGTGGGACTGCTGTAGCAGTCAGTGGGGACTGACACCATTCCTCCTCTTGCCCAGAACAAGAAATCCAGCCCAAGCAGCTCATCAGAAACTGCTCAACCCCCACATGAACGGCACAGTACTAGAGCCTGAAACAGAACAGCATCTCTGGTACTGTTACGCTCCTCCCTGCATTCCCATTTCAGTGGACAAGAGCTTACTATGTTTATAGAGGTGAATGAAGAGTGAGAGTTTTTTCGGTTGATAAAAAGAAAAAAAGAAAAAAAGAGTGAAGGCAAGAGTGAAAGGCAATTGAACAAAGATTGCAAGAGGAAGTAGGGAGAAAGGAAACAATCAAAACACAGGGAAGCCACCAGAAAAAAAGAGAGGAAAGACAGCTATATCTTGCTTCAGGGGGGAAGAACATCAAATCAAACCACTTATATAAAAAGCAAATGGAAACACTGCACAGCCATTCAGAAACATAAGCAAGAACAGCAGGATTGTATTGAAGCTGCAAGGCAGATCCAGGGCATGTTCCTGTTGTAGACGAAGACAACAGGGATTTTTCTACCAGCTTAAGAATGGGCAAGTCACAGCAGAGGTGAACTCAAGATGAAGACACTGAAGAGATGACCTTGTCTCCCATTGAAAAACCACAAAGGTCTCTTGCCTCACTTCCACAGCTCATCTTCCACTGCTTTTCCAATGAAAAGTTCACCATGGAATGCAGAGAAAAGAACAGCATCAGCTGCATCCCTACCAGAGTCTTCAGTGGATTAAAGGTGCTCCCACAGCCCTGACTTAAACTGGTCAGCTCAAAAGTGTAATTGGAGAGCTTGGGAAAACAGTTTTCAAACAAATTCTGTTACACTCAGATGCAAAAACACAGCAAGTATAATCTGTTGTTGTTCCACCCAGGGTAAATCTTCACCTAAGCCTAAACTGCTTAAAATCAGTCTTAACAGCTCATCTTCCTGGGCCTCCTGTATTTCCCTACCCTCCTCGCATCTGGGGCCTCCGGGTATGACTGTGATCTTGCCCATGGTGGAATGGTAAGATACAAATGACAGAGGAAGAGACTACAGGTTGACCTCATTGTCAGATAAAATCCATTATGCGTGATTAAAACTTAACAAAATGCAGTCACATTAAAAATTACTATCATGAAGTGCACCATGATTTACTGACTCAATGAATGAGAAATTTATCCGAATAAAATAGTCCTAGCCCTTCTGCATTGGCAATGCATGATAAATTGCTGATTGTGAGAAGATCATTGCTTGCTGTTGGATGACTTACACACATTGATTTTTCCTAACAACACTAATTACCATAATAGTATCTCCACATATATTACATAAAGTTTCCTCTTAGCAAGCAAAAATTATTTCAAGCCTTCAGTCCCAAACTGCAAAGAATAAAGATGGAAAGGCAGGATTTACAAACTGCCTCCTTGCCCTTTATTATGCAGATCAAAGGTCCAACCCACTGGATCTTACTTAATCTTGAAGAGATGGGAACAACATTCAAGAAAGTACAGGCATTGTGCAACAAAGCTGTGATCACAGTGGGTTCTTTTTTGCATAGTGGTGATCTAATTTTATGAGGTCAAAAAAAAAGTCTTTGAGAAAGAAGAATGTAATTCCAAAGAACTAGGAAAAAAACCCCCATCATTTCTCCAATTTCATTAAGACACACAGGCAGACTGTGCAGTCCTTACGTAAGTGCTCCCATTGACTAGGGCTGTGTAGGTGAGAAAGCTCTCACTAAGTTGAAAAGGCAAAGCACAGTCTATTAATAGGAGAATAAAAGTGGTGGAATAGGCAAGAAAAATGGAGGACAGAGAGAGACCACATAATTCGCAATTAATTGAAAATCAATCACAATAACTCAAATTCTTTTCTTTGAGAAATCCAAGAGGTGATAAAGGACCATCTTAAAACCAAAACAGTGCCCTGCCATGTCCCCTGCAGTCTGTGGATTTCAGACTTACCTATGAGGATTTTTCAAAAGTCCATGTTTTTTCCAGAGGAATGTGTTTCTCATGAGCCTTAATAAACCAACTTATTTACCAACATTAATGTTTGGGGGTTTTGACCCAGTGCACTGTACCTGGAACAGAGGACCTGAGCAGAAGCAGAGGAAAGCAGACACATAAGCTTTTGGTGAAAATGAAATGATGGAGTCATCACATTGATGGAGTCTATGCTGGCAACTCCACAGCTGCTGTTTGCTACAGGAATCACAATGCTGGGAGCTCTGCTCAGGTTACAGCCCGACATTTCCACTCTACTCTGACCTGCATTGCCCAGAAGCCAAAGCGCACACACCCTCTCTGACACAAGGCTTGTGAAGTGGCTGGGAAGCAGAGCACGCATACACCATGCTCCAGACAGGTGAGTGGATAATAAGCCATAAGAGGTTTGGGTTCTGCTCCTCTTATTCACCTTTCCCTGCCCCTCTGCAGTGGGAAACATCCTGCTGAGAGCGATGCACAAACACGTGTGTGTTGTGAGCAGTGCAGCTTTTACTCCAAGGCAGGAGAGTTTAGGGGTCCTGCTCTTTCCACAAGCTGCTTTCTCCTAAAGGGCTACACTGGTACCCGTGTTTTTCCCCCTCCCAGTTGTCAAACTAGAGCCTTTTCCACTGCTCCATTAGCACAAAAATCCTAGGCATGCAGTGTCTCTGACACTCTGGCCTTCCCCAGCCAAAGCAGGCTCCCTGCAACTGTGCCTGCAGGTGACACCTGTGCCTTTCAGCAGAGCCCTTGGAAAAGAGCCCACCCTTTATGTAACCAGAGTCAAGGATTATTTTTTTTGCTAGTGGTTTTTGCTCCTATCCGTGTCTTGGAAAGAACTGAGGATGCAACCCCTGCACTTTTTGCAAACCAGGTACAGAAACTGGGCAAATGCAAAGGGAAATTTCTACAGCGGCACAGCGGGTGACTTCTCTTGTGTCATAGTGTGAAATGCCTGATGTCTCCAGCTGACACCCAGAGCTTCACCTGCCCCAGACACACAAGTGTTTTTGTACTGTCCCACACAGTTTCCTCACCATGTTGTCTTTTACTGTGTAGAGTAAGGCTGGAGGATGTGAGCAAGTGTGTGATGAACCACTGGTACCTCTCAAAACCACAGAAAAGGTTCTCCTTGATACTGAACTAGCAAGCCCATGTAGTGAGACCAATGAGGTAAACACTGCCTCAGAGTGACCACATACATTAAGTTTTACTATTAATCCATGTGTATTGTGTAGTTTGTGATGTACATAGTAACTATATCAGAAATTTTTCAAAAAGCTTTAAATGTTTCTGTTCTATGCTTGTCTCTGTGGGAACAGTGAAGCTATCATCAAGTGGTGAGACCAGTTTCACATGACATGAAGGGCAACAGAAACTTAAAAGTCCCTCCCAAAAAATGACTTAAATTGCTTTTCCATCTGTAAGACTGCAAGAGTTTGTAATCTTAATTTACTGCCTTCTCCTGCCAGAGGCAAATCCTCAAGGTATATGAAACTACACGTCACTGGCCACTTAACAATAGAAAATTCTACATTTTTAGTTTTGCTTTAGCCATCTGTGGTAAGGGCACACTACAAACAATCTTGATCCAGTGATGTTGTTCCATACTTCACAACATTCAAGTCCTGGTTGAGATGAATTAGTGGGCAGACTTGCAGGTGGAGAGGCCAAATTTATCACATGGATGATGCCACCACATTAGTGAGGTTATAGCTAAGATCCTCCAGTCCTTCATCAGTCCCATGACTGGTTAAAACCCCATTTATTATGATGACAAATGTTTCATACTATTTCCATCTGCCGGAGGTATAAAACCACAGAAATCTGTGGTGTCTACAGTGATTTCCTGTGCACTGCAACAATACCAAAAACAAGGTTCTGTGCTTTTAAATGGATAAGGAGAGGAGGCAGACAAAAACTGGATGAGGGAAAACAGAGGGTAAACTTGAGCAGAAAACCTACAGGGAAAGAAAAACCACTCCTGGAGTAGAGGTTGGGAGAAAAGGAACATACAAATAATACAGGACAGATTAAAAATGACAACAATAACAACAAAGAAAACCCCCAACCAATTAAAAAAAAAACCCAAAACCCCACTAAAAAAATCCCCTCCACCCTCAGATGCTGGAGTCAGAAGGAAAGAAGTACATACTGGAAAAAAATTTCCCTGGAAAGTGCATGTTGGGCTATCTCAGGAATCTTGCTTTCTCTACGCAATACCATGTATAAAAATGAATTTAAAATTCAGATTCTTTTGAGAATGTTAAGTCTCAAGCCTACAGGGAGCATCATGTCAAAAAAGGAGGAGTCATCTTCTCAGGACAGACCTTAAACTGTCTAGGTAGACTTTCAAAATTATTTTTCTTTCTGTTTTTTTAAAGACAGTGTCTTTCCCTAAGTTTCACCCAATACCACAGGGAAACAAAAGACATCTTAAAGGTTTATCTGTTTTTCAAAACAGGAGATTTTAGCTAGCAGTGAGGGACCTGGCAGAACAGATTCTACAGAAGGGTGCTAGCATGAGCAGCCAAAGACAGAGCTTCTGGAGCGAGGAATTGACTTTAATATTGCACAAGTGTGAAACAGAAGTCAAAAGGAGACAGAGAAAACACTAAAACATGATTTTGTGACAGTGCTGCTGAACTTGGGCTTGTTTTCTTATGAAACACTTGACCCTCTCCAGGCAGCTCCCACTCTTAGTATAGAGGAAGAGCCGATAACAAGCTCCCACTGGGTGTAAATGAGGAAGCCACCTGTTTGGAAGATGTGTTGACATAGAATGGGTGTTTTCCTCCCGATGTGTAAGATACTCTTGCAGGCTAATGAATACAAAATGTCCCTCACACACATGAAAAAGGGGCTAAATAGGGGGTGGGAGGACTCCAGAATATGCGTACACACACATAGATGTGAGAACAAAGAACACAGGGACCAACAGAATGGTTTCTTTCCTTAGGAACAAACTTGGCTGTCTCAGACAACACTAAGCTGGTGAACGTTAATACAAAGCGGGCAAGTTTCCCACTGCCCATGAGGAATGAAATCTTTGCTGAGAGAGCAGAAGCCACATTCTTTAGCAAATTAGATGCATCAGCTGGGATTTGGCAGAACCTCCTGAATGCAGGACTCCAAATCTGCACTTAACCACTTACTGGGACAGTCTTTCAAGAGGTATTAAGTGTTCCTACTGTGGACACGTGCACATCACAGACACAAGGAAATCTTTCTGGTGGAACAAACATACATGCCAATAACATAATGCTTCTAGGTTGCACTAGGCTTGAATATTCAGAAATGGCTTGGAAAGAACCAGAATTAGAATCCATGTAGATAAAATAAGAAACAAAATAGGAATTCGGCAGTGGAAGGTACTCCTCTATGTTGAGCTGGAACATCCCAGCCATCCAGGGAGCACAGACTGATCATCAGAGAGCACTCCTTCATGCAGACAGAAGTTTGGCAGAGACAGAGAAAGCAGAGGCTGAGCTCAAGGCTTAGAACACGTGCTGACACTGGTCCTGGCATTGCAGTGCTGCTCTTGGATCTGGGGGCCAAGCCCTTCACTGAGGGCTCAGAAGCAGGCTGTAAGTCACACTGCTTTAGAGAAGGGACAGATATGTCCAAAAAGCTATATTAGCCACAAAGGAATATGTACTCACAAGTTTAAAAGGGCTGGTGGGCTCCACACATAACTTCACAAAACACAGTGATGTTGTCTGCTCACAAGTTCAGAACACTCCTGAGCTACAGCCACGAACTGCAGTAAACAAAGGTGAGTGAAAATGAGCCCTTAAAGACAGGACCTATTATTTTCCTCTGAAAATATGAGCCTTATGTTGTCTTAAGTTTCTGGTTGGAATATCAGTCGGGATTAATGATGTTCTCCTGAAGCAAAAGAGCTGAGCTGTACTCATGCTCTCGAGATAAACAAGCAGCCTCTTTCAGTGCCACCGAAATGCTGCTGGGGGAGGGTGGAGGGAAGACATTTAAAGAACACAGGGATTACAACAAAGTAGGGGATTTTCTCCTTCTGGCAGTGCTCAGTCTCCCACAAGATGTTTGTATGCTTCAGCTTCTCTCGTGGTCCTTCCTCCTCTTCTGCAATTTCTTGCACCTTGCAGAATAGCACAGCTGTGGACATCTTCAGCTGTGGCATTCCTGATTTTAATGAGCTCTTCACAGTGCTACCCAAAATGAAGCTGTTGCCATGTGTAATGTTTAATTAGCTGCAAGGCCTCTGAGGTGGGCACTACCTCTTCTGACACGTGGCTCCAACACCCCGCACAAAGCCCCACCACAGCAGAAATACTAAGATTTTCTTCCCTTGCAATGTTTTTTTTTATTAGCTTGATTAGATGAATGGGACTGGCCTTCAGGAACAATTGGAAAGGATTGCCATGTATTCTTCCACTTGCAAAAGATCTCATTTCTCCATTACACTGGTGATGGGTACACTGAGATGGGAACCCAGCGGTTTGCCCTGGCTCTTTCCATGCACTGAAGCTCAGCCTCAGAAACATGGCAGCCCTTCTGGTGTGCCATTCCCAGGAAAGAGGAGATGGTGCAGGAGACAGCAAAGGAGAATGTGTACAGTATGGGGAGTCAGCAAACAGTCCTCTGTGGGAAGGAGGATGCCATGCTGACATTTCATAATTTACCCCCTGATAGTGTCTCTTCTGTTTACCTGAGTATGGGCAGGGAAGGAGTCACCCACATGTCATGGAAAAAGAAGGTTGAGAAAAAATAAAGGGAAGAACAGGATGGAGTTTACTTTTAAGATAATCACAATCTATCAATAGTTCAAAATAGTAGCTTTAATTAAATGATTCCCTATAAACTTTACCCTTATTGACTGATTATTTGATAGGCAGTTTTCATTGCTGCAAGCTCCTTAACAGAGGGAAATAAGAGCAGAGGGAGAGTGCAAGAAAGGAAAGGAGGTCCATGGCTGAGCAGGCTGGGTGATCACAGGGGAGCAGAAACTGCATGAAAGCTACTTAACCAAGTTAAGCAACAAAGATATTCCATCCTTGCAGCAGTAAAGGGAGCGTGGGGGAGGGTACTGTTTATTCAAGAATAATTCTTGTTGCAAGAATATTTCTGTATGTAAAATGAAACTCTTCCCAAAATAGTACTGAAAAAAACAAACTTACAGGTTTGCTTGGAATTGAATCTCAGCTTGTATAAGCCCAGGCTATGGAAGGGAGATGGAAAAAGAGATGGAAAGGGTTAATTTTTAATCCATCTCCTGTTCTCTTTACAAAGGGTGGGAAAGACAATGAGACTACTCTTAAACTGGAGAATAAACTCCCTGACTACTCAGAAGAGGCTTTCCTAGCAAAGGGATTTGCTAACAGTTTGTTCTCTGCAGAACAGAATAGTCAAAAGGCAACTTTAAATCTAATGTCAGCATAGATACATGAAATGACAACGAGACTTAGAAATGCTGCTGAGGGTGGAAATGCAGCCTGAAAGGAGGCAGTTTGGTTCATCTCTTAAAATCAGTACAGTGAGCAGTAAGGGTCCAGCTCTCAATAATCAAAAGTACATTGTTATACGCTTGATGAAGTCTAATAATTTATTTATTTATATTTGGATCTTCAGAAATTATAGAGAAAACCCCCCACTTTAAATTCTGTGGGAATGTGGTAGATCAGAGTGTGTTCAGATCCAAACTGCACAGCACAGAAGGCTGCTGTGAAATGCCCCCTCCTTCCTCACAGCAGATGTGCACAACACATATCTGGCTGTTTCTTACAGTCAGCTGCCTCAGAATGTGTCCTCTGCAGAGCTACCCATACCACAGAAACTGGGAGCATTGCTGTGAAGCCTTCCTTAGCTTTCCAGCAAAGCCTCTTTTCTTCCAAAATTAGTTTCAAGGCTTGCTGGACTCCCATTAGCAGCAAGGGAAAGCAAGCTACCAACCTTGGTGTGATCCACATGAGACCTGGAAGACTGAGCAGAGAAGGAAGACAAGATCTTCCTTGTGCCTCTCAAAGAGAGATGAAGTAGAGACTTCCTTAGCCCTGGATCTGTACTGTTAAATCTGGTCAGGAGCTGCTGCTGATTTTATCACTGCAAGGTGTAAAATCCACTGCACACACAGCCTCCTTGGTGGTGGCAAATGAAGGAATTTTAGTACACACTGAGCAATTACTTCACCTGTGTATTCAGTACAGACAGTAACTTGGAAAAAAGTGTCATTTGTTTTTGTGATGTGTCTTTTCTAAAAGACACGTGACACCTTAGAAATACAAGCACAACCAAAAAGAAGCTTCCAAGTAAGAAGTCTGGAGTTGCATCATAACCTTAATGGTGCAGCTGGGTACCACATGAACAGAATGGCACTGAAATGGGGGTAAGAAAAATCCCAGTATTACATTAATTTCTTACGACATTGTAAGATTTATAATTTGACATGTTTTCCCTTCACTTTCATATTCTAGAGTTGAAGGGGTAAAGGAGAACCAAAGCTTTACTTTAAAAAGCCAACTCCTGTCCAGATGGATAAATAGCTGGAAATCAAGAATCCCAGCAGTTCAGAAAACAGGAAGATAACTACCACCATCATCACCAAGACATATTAATTTTATGAGCTCGTAACTTTAAAGGAATTATAGAATTACTTAGTGTTTCCGACCACCAGTGTTCTGGGGCATGAGTTGACATTTAAGATATTCAGACATATATTCATGAATTTAAACATAGGAATACAGATTCCTGCAAAGTTAAGGTCAGATTAATATTTTTGATATGTTGAGAAGCAAACTGGCAAACTTGGGAAATACAGAAGAGAAATTAATACAGGGGAAAGAAGTACTCTCAATGTCTACACTCCAGAAAAAGGTAACATTAGGGACACTCAGTAATTTACACAGGGACAAATTTTAAACTCTTAAATATTATCTAGGTGCAAACTATGATTCAATCTGCATCATGGTTGGGCCATGAAAGATCACAGACTGGAGAGAAAGAGATCAGACCAAGTCACACCAGAATTCTCAGACACGCGCTCTGCGAGCTCTGTCAGCCAGTGGGGAGGCACTAAAGGGTAAACAGACCAAGTGCTCCAGAGGATGGGTACAGTACTCTTGGTCTTTGGTTTAAGCCTTCTCTCAAAACAAAAATGGAGTATAATTTATGAGCTGAACTCACTGTCTACATCAAGACACAACAGCTACTAGTTTGCAATAAACACTTTCCCAGATCCACAAAGATTAGAGGTGTCATCTCTCACACAGTTAATAGGCTGATCCAGGAGGTGACCACCTGGGTGGAGGAGATAGGACAGGAAGGAGGGCTTTTGATTCTCCAGAGAACACTAGAATGCTGTTAAAAGAAGAAAAAGCTATGTGGATCTTTCGCTGTCTAGTGCTGAAAACATCATCCTTTTTGTGCTAAGTTATTCATGCTGATGCTCAGAGGGCAGCACACAGAAGATCACAGCATTGGAGAGAGCATGGTATGAACATCCCAGCATGTTCAGCAATGCAGCCATTGAAGAGGGTGGAAACAACACAGCTTTACACCATCTGTATATTAACATTATGAGCATATACAATGAACGGGAAGACTTAGAAAGGCTCTTGGAAAACAAGAAGTGGGCTATGACTGGTATTGCTGAAAGCAGGTAGAACGGGTCATGAGACTGGAAAGACAAAACTGATGATTATAACTTGCACTTTCAGGAGAAAATGGCAAAAAAACCCCCAACTAACCAAATAAACCAAAAACCCACACCAGGAAAGGGTGGCACTTTATATAAAAATATGCTGCTACTGGTTGTAGATGTTTCAGAATCACAGTGATTTGCAACTGGAGTCATAATGAACAAAACTGGAGAGTTGATTGGCATATGTTGAATCATAAAACTATCAGGCCTCACTAAATAACAGGACAAACTGCTCTTTATGCAGCAATCTAAATGATGTAGGAAGGAAAAGAGTTGGAAAAAAAGTAAAATAGGGGACATTTTGTATACACTTTATGCAGTCAGTAATACAAATTATCTGCTTCTAAAAGTAATGTGGGGCATCGTTTATACAGATGGGAATAACTTACACTATGAGTCTTTGAGAAACTAGACAAGAAGAAAATTGCACTACAATGTATTTTGATGAATCTTGAACAAGTGGAGAAGTTTCTGTGAAGCAAAGATTTACCACAACTGTGTTATTCAAAGAGGAAAAGACCCGTTATTCTGACACACGCTGAAGCAAAACCATGGAACAACAGTTTCACCTCTGATGACTCTGAGGATGTAATAGGGCATGCTGGTCAGCATGCTTTCAGTGAAATAGGTTTCCATATAGTCACAGAGTCATTTAGACTGGAAAAGGTCTCTAAGAACATCTTGTTCAGCCTTTAACCCAACACTGCTGAGTCCACAACTAAACTATGTCCCTAAGTGCCACATCTACATGCCTTTTGAATATCTCCAGGGATAGTGAATCAACCACTGTTCCTGTTTCCTTATGACAGGATGATTGGTTTGGTTGGGGCATGAGAACAGTGTTCTTATACTCCAATTTTGCAAGGTTTGGACCAGAGAAAAAACTTGGTATTGAAGAAAACCATTACCGTATGAAATGAACAAGTTTGTATTAGATTAATAAGTACAGAACCCCAGGTCACAAAATGAGGAAATACCAACAAAATTGTTTTTAAGATTATGCCACAGATTTGGTTTTTAGGATTATGCCATGGAGATCCGACCTCAGCCAAGTACTGTCCAACATTTGTTTCTAGTGTTTTATGCTAAGACGGCCTCCTTCCCAGCACAATGGGCAGATGAGAGCAGAAATGGTAAGGACAGGCTGCTGTTTACAAATTGCCTGATGAGATGGTCAGAAACCATCCAAACACATTTTGTTAACCTGCCAGTCCTTAAAAATCTTCCACAGAGCAAATTTTGACATTTGTCAAAAAGGCAGGCACTGCATCTTGTGGAAAACAGTGTCTACAAGTCAAACACAGCATAGACAGGCATTCGCTCTGACTCTATAGGTTGTTCACCAAGTGATCCTCATTGTCTCTGTCACTATTTCCATTTCAGCCTGTCTCCCCTAAAATCTGGCAAGACAGTTGTGATTCTGCCACATTTTCATGCAGTGAATACCAATCAGTAGCCTTTCTTCTTTACTTGCAGGTAGACTTTTAAAAAAGGCCAAATCCCAGAACACAAACAACCTCTTGTTCTCGCTATCCCAAAGATAAACTTCAAAAAAATTGTACAATTCCAAATAGAAACACACTTTTTCACTTTGAAAGGACAACAACAATTCTGTTTTGGAAATGTTCTCTGGACATACATCTCCCTTTATCTTTGGCATGCAAAACGAAGCTGAGCAGATGACACATCTTGAATTTGTAAGATTAAAACAAAAGACAGAAAAGAAAATGTAAGGATAATCTTGCAGGATGGTGACATTTCTCCCCTTCATTCACATCCCTCCAATTTCAAAAAACATAACTAGTGGTTTCAATAGGAACTATAATTGCAGCATCCTCACAGTCCCATGCAGGCAAAGAGCTGTAGTCTAGTTTTATTTTTCTTACACCCACTGAGAATTTTGTTTGTTTCAACCTCTCATTACTCTCACTCACACACTTGGCTCCAAACATCAGATTCTGTCTCAGCCATTCAACATCTATTCCATTGGGCTGCATTTTTCTCTTACCATTATGCATGCATATTGAACATCTGGAATCTAGAAAAGGCGCAATTAATTATTCTGAAATTTCCCAAAGAAAATATTTTCACTTTTCCTCAATTTGAAATTATGTTTTGGTTTAAAATAAAAAAGAAAGAAATACATACTATAAAACCTTATATACACCTCAAAAATTTAATGGAACATTTTAGGTTAAACAACACTCTAATTTTTGAGAGGAGGTTGATTGAGGCTTGCTTGTTTTTATTTCTTAGATCACATAATATAGTCCCTGTTGCATCTTGGTGGGAAACCGATTTCTTTTATTATGACCTGAGAACCAGAAGAGCAGAAGACTTCTACCCTTCAAATATCTAACAAGTTACCAGCCCCATGAAAATCTACTTGCTGGTTGAGCCTTTAAGCCACAGCTAAGCAAGAATGAAAGAAAGAGCCAGAAAAAGCAAGAGGCTAAAGGGCAACACCTGCCACATACTCACAAACTAACAACTGGGTTTGGGGAAGATCAGGGGATGTGGGAGAAGGCAAAGAGCAGGGATTTCTAAATACAAGCCTGACCAAGTGGAGAACAGTCAAGCATGAGGGAACACTCACAGGAAGACAGACCCTTGCTGAAGGTAGATGGATCAGGATCCACCGAGGGTTTTGCTGGATATAGATGGGTCAGGATCTGACCATGCTTTTAACACTCAGTTCTACAAAAAAACCCATCAGAATTACCTTGAACTGCCACTCCTGGACAATTCCTGACTCAAAAATCCAAACCAGTATCTGCTTTGTGAAAAAACACCCCATCCAATGCTCCTTTGAAGAGAAACAAACTATAGAATAAGATATAGGACATAATGGTTCAGGGCATATGGGTTGTTCAGCAATAATGTCTTGAGGGCTACAATTCCAGTGCCAGTACCAGCCCTGGATCTACACAGAAAAGTGAAGGACTAACACATCTGACAGGAAGAGTTTCAACACCGACAGTGCTGAGAGCCTTTAGAGAAATCCTACTTCTGTTGGATGCTGGTTCTGCTAGCTAAGCTGCTAATTTAGCACTCTGCCTGTCCAACTACTCACAGATATATTGAGCTGAAAGGCTTCCTCTCTGGCTACTCACCTCTCTTTACAGGAGTACACAGTGATGCTCAGCATGGCCAAGACACAAGCCCAGAGTACCAGCACTGACACGTTAATAGGACAGTCACGGACAGCTGACCTGCACAGAACATTTGCAAGGTCCCAGCTGAACTGAAAAAGTGGTGTCTCACTAAAATAAGCTCAACAACTGAAGCAATGAGTTCATGTAAAAATGCTGCTTATTACAACCTCAGGCACAAATGGGAATGGGTTTAATTAGTGTGTGCACTATGCACAAAACTAAGCCATATCTAAATTTTACAGCAGTACACAGAAAATAAGACAAGGTGTTTATGTACACATCTGATGTTTCCTAAATCAGCTTTTGGTTCTCAAATATGCCCTTGTAAGAGTAACTTGACAGAAATATATGGTCACTGCTAACCACGAGATGCAATAGGTAGATTCTTTTTCCTCTTGAATGTCATTTGTTAAAACATCCTGATAATTTAACACAAACACACATTTTACAATTCTGTATCAAACCCTAAAACTACAAAGAAAGTAGAAACTATAAACTGGTAGATACATTCATTTTACATTCAGAAATGTATTTCAAACTAAAAGTGCAATCTCCTTATTTTCCATATGTGACCATCAGCATCCTGCAATAAGTAGTAGAATCAGATAATCTGCAATAGTCTGGATTTAACTCAACAATATCAACATATCATTTTTACCACTTTTGCAAAAACAATCTGTTCCATCAAGCACATCTTACAATAATAAGCTTTCCAATTTTCTAGAGTAAAAATGCTTTTCAGGGAATCAGGGAGAGAAAGAAGGAAGAAATACATCACAGTTAGAAATCTATTATTTCAACTTTCCTCACCAAACAAAATCCCTTCAGGGTAGGCAAGTGGGTTCCACAAGTACCAAAGAGACCTTTCTACGCCTACACTAAAACAAGAAGTCCCTTATCCCAACTGGATCAATATATGTGAATTGCTCATAATATATAACAAAGTATGGCTCTCTCTTAAGTTTCTTCTTTGTATGATACAGCAATTATGTAGTATCTGAACTTGTTTATGGAAGAATGTCTAGTTGTATCCAAATATCTAGTTTTTCCTATGTTAAAAAAAAAAAAAAGGAACTGAGTGATATTAGATATATGAAACCTCAGCTTCCCGTTCATACTTAGGAATCGCAGTGAGATACTAACATGAATTTCTCAGCCTATGAAATGGAGGCGATGCCATTAGCTCTCACACAGATAGGTCATCTCTCAACTCTTTGCTGTGTCTTTGAGTTCAACAAACTTAACCAAAACAAAAGAAAAAGATGATAAAGCATTAGGCAGCATGACCAGACACTTCCTGCCTCTCTGTTGCAACCTGACAAATCTGTAGCTCCAATTACAGTCTGAGTTCCATGTCATTATTACAGTATTTCTCTAGATAAGCCTTCCCAAAAAGAAGAGGCTTTAGATTAGCTATGTCTAATGCAGGAGGCAAGCAGAATTAATATAAAAATACAAACCTCTGAGCTTTCACCATCCATCCTGAACCAAAAATAGGAGGCAGATGAACATTTCTTTTTGTTTTGCAATTAATTTAAAATAACATGTGATGGACTCTGACCTCGTAAAGCTCTAACTCCTCCTTATTCCTAGATCCCCAAACTCCACAAGCTGAAGCAATGACAAATTTTGCCGTATTTCTACATGCATTACAGTGTGACTTACAGTTAGACCATGCTCAGAAAGAAATATTCCTTGTAGGTGGTGTGGAAACAGCTAATTTGGTGAAAAGCTGTTATGCTGAGACCATCAACCAATAATTTTATTCGTGTCCTATTATATCAGAATTTCTGACATGTTTAGGTGGCACATAACTTCTGTGAAGACATCACCTACTATTACTAAGTTTAATTTACTTTAAAACTCTCAAAACAAGTTTAAAAAATTTTATTCTTGATCCTTTCCATGACACCAGTGGGCAAATCTTTGCAGGGGCTGCACAACTAACAATACCCTGCTGACCCAGGAGGCGACAGGGCATTACTGTAACCATTATTCAAGTTGATTATTAACTCATCACAAAGCATTCCCCAAGCCTGGCAACAGCTGCTCCAGAGGTTAGCATGGAACACATGTGAGATAGGGATGCCAAGCCACTCAAGTCAACACGGCTTTAGCCTCTTGCTGAAGGACTCTACAGATTCACAACAATAAAATACTTGACATTGCCAAAGACTGCTTGGAAGTCCCAGAACAAACCATCTCATATCATCATCATGGTTCGAGCACCACTAAGAGCATTCAGTTGTCCTTACTTCTTCCAGTGGAAACCAAAAGCACTCAGCACCCAAAATATCCTTCCTTTGTTCCTGAAGCCAAAATGCCATATCTGCTATTTAAAGCTGGTTTATCTCTCTCCCCAAAAGAAGGAACCAGCCACTCTTTTTTGTTACAACGCTAACTACACTGTGGAAACTAAGCCATGCAGTGGTTTGGGATCCACAACCATCAAGACTTAGATAATGAAAAAAAATGAAACAAACCCTCCAAGGAGGAACAACTTCTGACCCAAGATTTCCCAGAGTGGCCCTAAGCACTCATCAGTAGAAGCATGGGGAAAGAGCACTAGTTCAGAAAAATACAGTGAATTAACAACAGGTCTAAAGCATAATGCAACATCGTTTGTCATTTCATAAAATCATCAAGCTCCAATACCACATGAAGAGCCCAGAAAGCATCTGCAATGACGTTCCATATTTCCCAGAAGAAAGAGGAGGAGAGTGGAGGAGACTGTACAAAGAGATACTAAGCCTTTGTGTCAGCCTCTTTTTGGTTGCCCACACTCATGCTTACCTGACCAAGGGCAGGAAGTGCTGCATATGCCATGGGCTGATTCATCATCCCTTTCTGCTTCATGATGAGCATGCGTTTCTGTTCCTCGCTCAGGTGTGCCATCTGAGCCTGCATCTGTGGCTGCTGGGACTGCTGCTGCTGCTGAATGTATGGCATCATAGGGTTCTTGCTGGGAGTTGCCATCGGTGGGGTCATCCTCTGACTCAGCTCAGCATTGAAATGTGTCAGAGGTTTGGTGTTGCCATAAGAAAGCATATTAGGCTGTTTGCTCAAGGAGTTTGTGACCAGGTTATTTGGCTGCTGACTGATCATATTCATGTGATTTTGAGGGAGGTAGTTATTAATTGTGGTCTTCTGGGGATTGTTTGCCATAGGAGGCACTATTGGGTTTTGGTTGTTAAAGGCTTGAGGATACATCATTGGACTATTTGGTTTGTCTGCACTGAAGGGTCCTCCGTAGGGACTAGATGGAGGCCCCACAGGTGACCAGCTTGAGGGCTGATTTGGATGCTGCTGCTGCTTCTGCTGCATGAGCTTGGCTCTTTGCTGCTGCTGGGCTGCCATCTGCTTGAGTTGCTCAGCTGGAGACAAGTCAGCGCTTGGCATATTCACCGGCCCAGGCCCTGATCCTGCCACGGTCGCTGCCGCTGGGTTCATAATATAGCCATTTCCAGAGCGTGTCTGCGTTTGGCCTGGAGTGTGGGCTTGGTTGGGAGTCTGGGGTGACTGGACAACACAGTTTGCTGGTGAGCCGGCAGGGACTGGGGCTGGTGGGGCGCTGGACACAGAAGCAATGCTGGAGGCCGTGGAGACGTTTGAAAAGGGAGGGCCAGAAGAAGATGGCCTCACCTGCGGAGACCCTAATGGGACATGAGCAAATGGAGAATGAGATGGGTCACTTTTCACACTTGCACTCTCTTGAGTCTCTGTGGCAGGTCTGGGAAATTCTGGCTCCTTCTTCTCTTCAAAGTCTTCATTGAACAGATCTTGTATATCATCCTCTGGAACGGTGTTCGCCAGTTCATCTATCAGCTCCTGCCACTCCTGATCGTTCAGGTTAATGTCTGAGAAGAGCTTGTTCTGATTTGAAAGAGATGTTTCAGAAGTATCTATGCAGTTGGAGTCATCCAAAGGCTCTTGCTTTAGTTCCTTGTTCTGCAGGATGTTAAAACTATCATCTAGCTCATTGCAGCCATTAACAGGGAGCTTTATCTCAGAAAGTCCACCATTCTCACCCAAGTCTTCTAGTCCACTATTATGACTTCCACTGTTCTGCAGGGGCAGGGGAGCTTTCATGTCAAGCTGGTGAAGAGGAGAAACAGCAGGCAAAGGCAAATTATTGGGCAAGTTGTTGATTGCCTCGATGCCTGGCACATCCTTCCGTGTCCGCTTGCTGGTTGGAGAAAAGCTCCCATCACAAACTCCATTTTGCTGTTCTCCATTGAGTGGTGAACGTGCACCTTCTAACTTCCTTTTGACTGTCTCTTGAAGCTGAAAGAAAAACAAGAGGAAAGAAAAAATTAAGCATTTGCAGATGCAAAAAAGTGCTCATGAGTGCCATGACAGATACTCCTCATCAAGCCTACCAGTGAAAATAAGTTTTCAAAACTCCAATTGGAAGTTTCTTTGATTTCATTATTATGCCTTAATCAATTTGAAAAGACAGAAAAAAAAGAAACAGCCAAACACCTCCTGACCCCCAAACCCCCAAACTTCTCCTGAATAGAAGAACAGAACTGTAAAATAATCTGTGATTTCTAAGCTACCAGAATTTTAGGGAGCAAGTGACACACAGTGATGAGATTTACACAGTGCCTAACACAGTGAGAAGTCTTACACTAGACCAAAAAAAAAAAAATCACTAAACTTTACTATTTACTTTGAATTTTTTTTTGTTGGAAGTTTCTAGAAGCTTCTTGAAAAATACCTGCAATACAATTGATTGACTACTTATATTGAAACATGTGTTGTTGACACTAAATTTCTTTTAAAAAATTCATTATCATAGTTTCATTTGATTAGCCCTCTGTTCTTGGCTACAAAACATATTGAGAATCAGTTTTAAGGGAGGAAAAAATATATCCACCCTAGAAAATAGAAAGCATTTTGCATTATGTTAACTCCATCAAATAACAAAAAAAAGGAAATTAGCTCTGTGTTAGGAGCTAACATAAAACATAAATAGCTAACAGAAATGACAGCAAGACAAGTCTCCAGGAAAGCAAACAAATTAGAATACAACAATTTTATAAAAAAATTAGTGTATTAACATAAGCTTTAATTCAGGTTAAAAGAAGCATAGCAAAGAACTGTAACAAGCTACAGTCCTCCCCTATCACACCAAAGTGAAGTCCTTCACTTATGTACCAGGCTAAAAAAAGCATCCCTTTTCAGCTAAGGCACAAAACAATAGTGGGTAGGGGAGGAAGCAAAGAGGTCACAGCTCTAGCAAACGCCTTCAGGACACACTTGCATCCTTGATACTAGAACAATAGAATACAAAATACTGAAAGATTTTATCAATTTTTGAAGTATTTTTACTGGTATGAAAGTCCCAGACATGTAGCTCCCACCCCTTCCCTAACCTAGAGGTCCTCAACCTTCTTTCTTCTCACAGTCCAGATCCCATTTATTTCTCCCATCCCAAGAGGACTGGTTCCCCTTTCATCCTATGTGTAAGTCAGGCAAGCAAATCTGTATCTCGTCCTGGTTTTGGAGGGAGTGGTTCTGAGAGGGCTGTGCACTTCTGTGCCCCTTCAGGCCTGTGGCCCCTCTCAGCACACAATGCAGAGGGACATGATCGACACACACATTGCTGCAGCTACAGCTAAACCAGCATGGGACACCAAGCTACTGATGTAGCTGGTCCTCTGCAGATGTGTGATCTTTGCAACAAAGCAGAAAGGCAAGTCTATGGGTCTAAGCACATCATAAATTCCTTGATTGGTACTGGAGCAGAAGAGCTTTTTTATATGGGAAAATAATTAACATGTGACTAAGAGTCCCCAGTGGTTCCCCTGTTGGCATGTGTGACCAAGACATGCCAGGGGAGAGAGTCCAGGGGAGACCTTGGAGCCCCTTCCAATACCTAAGGAGCTACAAGAAAGCTGGAGAGGGGCTTGCTACCAGGGCATGCAGTGATAGGACAAGGGGAAATGACTTTAAACTGAAAGAAGGCAGGTTTAGATTAGGTATCAGGAAGAAATTCTTCCCTGTGAGGATGGTGAGGCATAGGAACAGGTTGCCCAGAAAAGCTGTGGATGTCCTACCCGTGGAAGTGTTCAAGGCCAGGCTGGATGGGGCTTTGAGCAACCTGGACCACTGGAAATTGTCCCTGTCCATGGAAGGGGGTCTGGAATGAGATAATCTTTAATGTCCCTTCCAACCCAAATAATCCTGTGATCTTATGCCTGTGCAGCTCCACAGGAGCTGTTCATACCCTGAGAGTCTCTCCATACCCACGGGTTCTGGAGCAAGTGGTTTGCATCAAGGAGTTCTTCTCCCCTGTGCTTCAGGCTGTGATAAGGAGCCAGCCTGCAGCACTGTGGGGGAGAGGAAGACTATGAGCTCATTTTGGGCCTCCCCATCACCTGTGTGGAGTCCCCATCGTTGGGTCCCACTCCTTTCCCAACTCTTGCCCCCAGGAGCTCCACAGATGCCCTGGAATGGGATCATGCACATGGCAGCAGATGCAGGCAGGAACGCACATTGCACCAGTACTCTCTTGATTAAGGCCTGGCATAGTCAAGTTTATCAGCCATGACCTGCAGGAATGCACCAGGCTGCAGAGCACAAAGTCTCACAGCAGAGCTTATCCCCCAGTGCCATGGCAGCAGAGAGATCTACTAGCATGAGGTTCTTGTGCAAAGGTGGTAATTGTCTGAATCTGTACCAGTTAGCAGCCATGTGGAAAGCAAGCCAACACCCAGGGCTAGTGTGAAGGATCAAAATCAGATCCCGCAAGAGAACTTATGATACAGCTCTCACCTCTGCAGCTTCCCTCCCCTAAAAACCCATGTTAGGCTGAACACCAATGTATGGCATCACAGCTCCCTGCTGCTTTTTGACCAGTGTAACTGGCATACCACAGAACGCTGCAGCTGAGTTTGTTTCCCTGATCTTTATACAACCCTGGCTCAGACCCTGGAGAGGAAGAATGGACAATGCAGAATGGCACCACTTCACAAAAACGGCAGCACAACTCCAGGGCATGAAGAAAAAGAGCCCGAGTTGGCCTCAAGTGCAGGTGGGCAGTAACACAGTTGATATAATGGGCTAAAATAGCATATTTAAATGTTGCCCCGAATGGGCCATTCACACAATTTACAGCTGAAATCACCCATTTGAGCTCCTAAGCCATCTCACCACAAAGTCGCTATCATTCTTTGCCTTCCACATTAGAAAAACTTTGACCAAATGGCAAGTGACTCAAGACCAAGTTCAATGGACATGCACACACAAAACCAGGATTTGTAGAAATGTTCAAAGTTTGTCATGGCCCTTTGCACCGAGTTCATATTGACCAAATGCTGAGCTAAAGTAAGAACAGGAGCTGGTGGCAGGCTTCTAGTCATGAAGGAAAGTTCATATAAGGAAAAGATGTGAAAAAAAAAATTGTCCTAATGTCAAGGCAGGCATTATTGAGAATCTCCTGAGGAATCCAGGTGAACTTCATACATTTTGCAACAGTTTGAAGAAATCTTTTACAAAATATTGGAAAGAAAATACACTTTCACGTGGTTTCACACTTTTAGGTTTCACATAATTTATTAATTTATCCTGAATCCATCACCTTATTTGTACATGAATGTTTACCAAAAGATGCAAAACTACCTAGTGGCAAATAACCAGCCCTCAAAGTATCCGTTCCTAAAGTTCCATGTGCTGGAACTTGGATGTCCCCCTGTACAAATATACAGTAACTTCTGTGAAAGTAAAGGCAGGATCACGTTTACCATTTATTTAACAGCCTGACAGGGCAACTATTTTCCAATAGATATGAAACACACGGAAGCTGTGCCTTGTTGCAAAACAAAATAAATTAAATTAAACCTATTCTAAGTTTGTAGCTCCACATTATTTTCCTTAGGTTTTAGTATTTACGGGGTTAACAGGCACTAATTTGCTTGTTTGCTCATTGGAAAACTGTAGGTAGACAGAATCTTAGCATGAAAGGTTTATTTGAAGGCAGCATGCTGAGTACAGCTTTTGCAGGTGGTGAAGCACCTTGGCTACAGCATTTTGAGGGGGTTGGGAACCATGCATCTCCTCTTTTGAGGTATAACACAGAAATATCACATCATTTCAATGCAAACATTCATTTTTGTATCTTGATTTCATTCCCAATCACCATGTTAACTGTTGAACGGTTTGAATGTCATGCATAGACTGTATACTGGCAAATAGTTTGCCACCACCAAGACTCCACATTGTCTTAGACTAAAACCCCACCACTTCCCTCCGTAAAAACAATCCCTGAAGTAAGATATTCTCCTTTACAGTACCCTCCCTCTCCTTCTTAGTACTAGTATATAGTTTGTGTATATTTTACAGTATGCATCATGAAGATACTAGCAGGAGCTTAGAGCTTTATGTCAAGGACCAGAAGACTGCTGATGCATAAAGTAAAAGGGAAATGTCAAAATAAAAGGAAAATATTAAAATAAAATAACCTCCTTGCAGCTTCATAAG
The DNA here is from genome assembly GCA_035583235.1 of Hafferia zeledoni. Lineage (NCBI taxonomy): Eukaryota > Metazoa > Chordata > Aves > Passeriformes > Thamnophilidae > Hafferia > Hafferia zeledoni. Next base: position 9,773,062 of record JAWWEV010000134.1, read on the forward strand.
CCTTTAGCTTTATTCACACAAAATATTTGGCTGATGAATCTGCATTTCACAGCACTTTTCTACCCCAAAGCAGAAGACGGTGAAGCAGGACTTGCTATTCTTTATATGCCTTTGGAGAAACTCCAGTTGCAGAACAAGAAAAGGTCAAACTTTGGGAGGTTGACTTTTTAAATGACTCCTGATTGGAGGAGAGGCATGGGGGCAGAGGCAGTGCATGCAACCACACAGACACACGCAGACCCGGATGGTCTAATCCAACCCATCCTGAAATTCTCAGCAGAGCTGCTCGGACATGCCGTGACAGACCCAATAGATAAACAAGAGTGTGTTGAGGCTGTCGGCAGGGCTTTCATCTGTGAGAAGAATCTGCTCCGCTTCATCTCACCAGCAGCAATTCATTTTTCAGAAGAAATGAGACAGAGGTACTGTTGTTATAGCAACAGTCGAGCCACTTGCCGGCCCATCCTCCACTGTTGAGCTGCCTTTGGTGGGCGGCTGTTCCAGTCATCCATGGGGAGTGACTACGGCTGTGGCAGCAAACTAGTCCTTTCATTGCTCCTCAAAGAAAAGAGAAAAAAAGCAGGGAGAAAAAAAAAAAAGAGCAGGAGGTGGGGAAGCCAAGAGGCTAAATTCTCTCTTTGCCAGTACAGGCTGAGCACTATTCACAGGGTCTAACGCAGGCCCACTTCTACTCAGTAAGCCACAGACAAGGAGGCTTAGGATCCCTTTTATGGGTGCTTTTGTGTATCAGCTACATAGTGGACACATTGCCTCTGACTTTCCTCTAAGGCAGCTCCAGCCACTTCAATATGAGGCAAGAGCAACTGCAAGAGGTCTGGCAAACTCGTTGCCCAGCTCTGATGGAAGGCTCTGTAGCTATCTTTGCTCTCTGTGGAAAAGCAGAGAAACTACCCAAAGCTCAAATCCATCTTCCTCAGAGAACATGGAGAAAGAGGGTTATCTTCTTCTCTACATGCTCTTCTGTAACTCCTTCTGTTAAAAACTGATCTTGTCCACTCTTCATGTTGAATTAGCCTGATTCACCAGTCACCCATCCTTGCTCATGTGGCCTTCAGTTCTCTTCCATGGCAATAACTCAGTCTTGGCCCTTTCTCCAGGGCCTCGACTCTCCCTTCCATCAGTGTTTGGCTTAGCACATCATCTTCCAGATGTTCCTAAGCTTGCCTCACCTTTCTTCTCCCTTCTTCTCTCAGAGCTTCTCCAGACAGATCTTGACACCCTCCACCTCCAACAGGAGTGCTTACCACAAGGTCTGCCAAACACCACTCCAATTCAGCAGTCATCAGCCTGCACCCTGAAGACTGAATGAAGTTTGATCCTTAACTTCTTGTGCTGCGCTCAAATCCTATCAACAATTTAGGAAGCATCCCAGGGGTGGCTGTGAAGTGACACTAAGCAAGTGGATGTGACATGACAGTTTTTCTAAGCAAAGTCATAATGACCATAACCACGGCATGTGAGATCAATAAGGAATAATCAGCATTGCCATTTGCGTGCCAGCAATTCAACTTCAACATTTGAAAGGATTCCTCCTTTTTTGCATATTCTTCCTTACTGTATCACCTCTGAGACTGTCATTCAAAAGTCAATGCCAAAGAGTGCCTCTGCCTGAGGTACAGCCACGTCTTTTCACCAGTATTTGAGGTCCATCAGCTCCACAGCAGCCTCCTAATGACACTTGCTGCAGGTGTCCCACAGAGATGGTGGGAAGCGCAGGACAGCCTTTCAAAAACCCTGTTGGAGCTGAACTCAGACAAGTGGCCAAGTGAAGTGGAGGTGGGCTACGTATCACCACTTCCAACAAATGAAAGTATTTCATGCATCAAACCACTCCCCTACCACCTGAATTTCCTCACACTGCTGAGAGCACAACACCAATGCCTGCTAACTCACAGGATGAAGCCTGACGTAGCAAATTGATTTTGGAGGACTATTGCTCATTTAAAGCACATGCTGTGCTCTTCCATGCTGGGCCTGCCTGCTCTTGCTGGCCACGGCAATGTTTCAAATATGCAGGAAATTCACATTGTGAAGCCTGTTTGAAGTAGGTAAAACCTCATCCTGCCAATTTAGCCAGTAACCTGTTCAACTCTGCAGGCTCACACAGTAACCTCTGCCTCAGAAAGGGGGTGAAACCTTCACCTTTTATGCAAGCTGCGAAGGGCCGCTGGGACTCTTGTCATCATCCTTGTTTTTGTTGTCACCGGAAGAACAAAATGACCCGATAATAATGACGATGATCAGGGCACCAGTTAAACCTGAAAGAGCTAACAGAGGGGACAACAATCCACTTCCTCTCATTTTAGCTGGGCTGGTCAGACGGGAAGAGTTGCTCTCACAAGCATTGACAGTGAAGAGTCCCAGGTGCTTCGATGCAAAGGCAGCAGTGCAAAATCCTCACCAGAGCTGCCTGCCCCAGCCAGCTGTCAGGCTCCCAGCCACCAGTGGGAGCTGGATCACACAGGGAGATCAAGCAGAAAACCAGCAAGAAGGGTAACAACAAAGGCCCTGGATGAGAGCAAAATAGCAACAGCAGTAGTGAAGTCAAATCAGGTAAATGCAGTGACTCCACCTGCCCTCAGTCAGCCAGGTAGGGATGCTGATATGTGCCAAAACAGCTCAAGAAAAGCTGAGTGCAAAGACATTGCATGGCAAGTTTAACTGAACTTTAGAGCACAAATTATTTCAGGGATGAAATGCTGTCATCACAGTGAAACAGCATTCGTGCCCAAGTGTATGATCTACACAGCTTCCTCCTCTTCAGATCCATCCCATTCAATCCCACTTCAGCCCAATAAAGCAAACAGTGGCAAAGTAGTAACCTCAACACTTCGGGAGTGCCAGCACTCCTCTGTTTGTGCAAAAGTCTTAATGAAGGTGCTAAGAGCCTGAGAGCTGAACCACTGAGCTGGCAGTGCCTAGTCCTGCCTCTCATGCCCAACAGCTGAGCTCCACGCTCTCTGTCCTCGCAAACGGCAGGAGCTACATTTTCAAAGCATGTTCTGAGGAATTAGTCAGGCAACCTCTAATTGACTTGCCTGGGAGTTGTGCTGATAAGTCTTCACCCTTTGAAAACATTCCCCATCTGCTTTGTATCTGGACAGGAGGGAGGATAATGATAAAAAGCAGGCACTGCAGTTTATTAAAGCTGTACCTCCCAAAGAACTTCTAATTAGAGTAGAAAAGAAATGGAGGAACCTCGTGAGTTTTAAACTAAGAAGCAGCCAAGCAATACCCAGTTTTGTTGCACATACACCATAGTTACTCATTCACTACTCACTAGCTCTTTAAACTGCATATATGACACTAAAAATGGTTTCCTGGGGCAAATCTTGTCCCAGTTCATCCTTGGATGGGCACAGGCCATAGCAGGCTAGTGAAGTGTGCTGGTGTCACCCTGCCTGCCTGGCAAGGGGGCATTTAGGACAGGAAAGAGTTCTTGTGCTCTACAAAGGAAGAGCAACTCTCTGATACAGTCTCTGCTTTCAACATCATTAAGGTTCTGGTAGAAAAAGAACTCTGTTTCTGATTTCAGAACCAACAGACTAAAATCTTGTCTAATCTAATCTGCAAGGGAAAAGCCCTTCCTATGTTTAGAACATGCAAATTACTTTCCAGCTGCTCACAAAATACTGCCATGGCACAGTCTATGTGCATAAAATAATATTCCAGAATGTTCTTGGAGAAACTCTGAAGAAAGGTGGTGAAAGTGTGACCGAACTTCCCCAAAGACAACATTAGTTTTCCTGGACTGTGAGGTTCTATTCAATCTCTTTTACTGCCAAAGCCTGTATGATCTCTACAAGACTGATAGCAAGCTGACAGAAGGCTGAACTCAGAGATGGCACAGTTGCCTCCCATTCATTTCACTGGTGTTAAATGCCAGCTCTCACCACCTCATGGCAACACGGCTACTCATTCCACAGTTGCAGGAAGCAGCATCTTCCAGTTCCTCAAATCAACGTGGCATGAGTAATTTCAGGAATTCTTCCACACAACTAATTGCAAGGTCATGCTTTTTGAAGCAAAGTATTTGATACAAAAGAAAGGAAACGAGAGCCAGATAGTCTATACACTGTCCCTGTTCAAGCCCACTCATTTTAGTTGCCCCTTGAGAAAACATCATAAATGAAACTTTCACTTGGAAATAATTTAAATATCAGAATAACAGATTTCCACAACTAGCACAGTAAACAAACACACAAAAGTCTTGTGAATCAACTTATACTGTGCCACACACAAAATGGTGAATTTAGCCTACTCTTCCCCAGCTGTCCCCTGTGCCTGACTGGGCACCTTGTCTAAGGACATAGGTGACCTGAAGAGTTCTTTGCTAGGACAAATACTTTTAAAGGAGTGTAGGTTATCCAAGTACAGGTTAAACAATTAACAGTATAGTAAGCACTGCAAAGGAGACCCAAGCATGGGGAGAAGGGGAGGGAAATTAATCCTATGCACAGTAGTGAATGAAAGCACTTGTATTTTTTCTAATTCTCAATATGCTACTGAGACATGTTTTTTGGGGAAAGGAAGAAAACAGACATGGGACAGATGAGTTTGGAAGTAAATTTGTGCTAAGGTATAAATAATAAAATCAAATAACTGAAAATTCTAAAACAGAAATGATGTCAGAGAAATCCAAAAGAGGCTTTTTCCTTCAGCCAAGCAATTCCTTGATCGACAAAATCAGCTTGATCCATCTCTTGGAATGAAGAACAGTGCAGGAACTGCTTGTTTGCCTTGACTTTGCATATATCTTTCAAAGAATGCAGACAGTAGCAGTTGTGAAAGACTCCTGAACAAAACCCATGGCTCAGTCATGAGCAGCACTGAAGCCCTCAGGTCACAGAACCACAGAATGGTCTCAGTTGGAAGGGATCTTAAATATCATCCAGTTCCAACTCCCTGCCATGGGCAGGATGCCACCCACTAGACCAGGTTTTTCAGAGCCTCATCCAACCTGGCTTTGAACGCTTCCAGCGACGGGTCCCATTAAGTTCACTAGGAATTAGGGACCCACTGATATGATAATTTCTTCTGCTTCAAAATTTCTTGGCGGAACATGATGGAACAACTCTACCTTCATTTTTTGGCTTCAATACAAGTTATTGCCAACATTGGGGAAAAAAAAAGCAGAATCACTGGAGATCTGTGAAGACTCAAGGAATCAAAGGACTGTACAGGGTGCCCCAGATGTGTTATAAATTATTCTGAGCACAGTTTGAGAGCTATTTGCTATGGGCTAAAGGCCAGACTGCACTCAATAACAGATTTGCCCTAAATATGGCCAAGTAAACAGCACAAACTTCAGTTCTTTGTGGCCTTAGTACTTTCACCTCAAGTTGACATCAGGCCCAACAAAGGAGCACAGCACAACTAATGGAAAAGCATATGTCTGGTCTCCCACATCCCAGCAACTATTAGAGTCAGAGTCCCAAGGCTGGACTTGCTGTGTGGGGTGAACTACAAATATACTATTTAAGTTTACTGATGAAGTGTAAAGAAAAAAAAAAAATTTTAAGCAAATGAAGGCCTTGATTCAGCACAATATTTAGCACATGCTTCACCTTGAGTGCCTTAAGCAACCTAAAATACAAAGAATGGTTTGTGCAATGAACAACAATGTCAGATCAAGACCTTTGCTCAGGTCTTCCCTTCCTTATTTCATCTACACAAGCTGACTCCAACATGGGATAAACTTCTTCCTCTCTCACCTCATTAGTCTGAATATAAGGAGCACCTGGGAGAGACAGAAGCTGTGGGAAACCTGCCCAAGCAATCACACTGTTTATTCCTGGCTTTCCCACCCTTCTGGTGGACTGTCTGGACCATTTCTCTCAGTGTCCCCAGTACCTTCCTCAACAGTGTGACTGCACAGTTGCAGGTGCCCATGCTCGGTCTAAGTGAACTACATTGAGGCAGGGAAGGGTACACCTTAGCAGTGACCAGTCTGGTGAGTAGGTGTCCCACTGCCTTCTCTGCTCTCCTAAAGCTGTTACATGAAGTTTCTAGCTACTTTATCACCAGAATATCATTGAATGTTCTTCATTGAGTGAATTATCATTGATTGCTTTTGGAAGTGTCAGCTACTATTTGGGGGAAATCACACCCCTACCTTCTGAAGACATCTACTCACAAAGGTGCTCTGTTCTCCTCAGAGCTTAACTGAGTTAACAGTGTCCCACAGTACAACAGCAGCAGCCTGTCTGCAGGCAAATTCCCCAAGCTGCTGAGTTTGGGGGGTTCAATTCGTTGTAGCAATGGCAGGAAGTTTGCCAAAGCGCCAAAGGTGTGTAAAGCTTTGAGATCTCTCCACACAATTCAAAAAGATGATGAGAAGAAAGGTGGGCAGTGTTCTGCCAAACATCTCGAGTAGCCAAACAGCTCAAATTGCCAGTTGTGGCTGTGTGTCAGATTTCTATCAGGCATTTTTATCTATTTGTGCATTTTGAAAACTGCCCTCCAAGGGAAGGAACTGCAGCTCATAATGCTGTAAATGTCTATACATGTCCAGTGAACACAATACAGAGATTTTTAGTTTTTTCCTTTTGATGTCAAAAAAATTTCCCTGCTTTTTCCAAATAAGTGCACACATGCAGAGGCAGTAACAGTCCATGATACTCACATGGGTTTTAATCCCAGCAACCTATGCACACTAAGCATATATTAGCAGCTAATTAAAATTAAATTTAGACTTCAAGTCCCATTCAGCACTGAGAGTTTGTGCCTTTAACAGCATTAGAAAAATGCAAGAATACAGAAAAAGCATTTGCTATTGTTAGATGCTGTAGGTAAGACCAAGTCACTGAGAACACTACAGCTCTTTCCTAAACACCTTGAAGGGATGAAGCCCCAGACATAAGTTTCCTGTTAGATAAACCATAGAAATGCATTATTAGCCAGTGTGAATTCATATAAAGGGCTTCCACAAATCTTATTTTCCTTATTAAAAGACTTCTCATTTCTACCTTCTTCTCCTGTTTTAGGAGTGATGAGCCACCTAGTACTAAGGCTTTTAATTGCTAGTCAGAAAACAAAGTACTCTTGGGCTACTAGCAGGATTATGTGGATTTTGGTCTCAGAGGAAAATATAGGTGGGCTGAATTTAAAAAGAAACATAAAACTAATTGTGTGTCAACCCCCCCCCACCCTCCCTCACCCATCATTTAGCATTTAAACGTTGTCATTCAGATGCAAACACGTATTAAATCTCTGAATTTCACTTAAGAAAACAGAGCAGGAAGCTGCCTAAAGCTGTATATGAAGCCAGTAGCAGGGCTGGAATTGGACTCAAATCTCCCAAATCTTGTCCCCAGCCAATGGGAATACAAAATATCTGCCATTGTTTCAGCTCAATAGGTGCGTTTGCATCTCTTTTTTTCTTATTCGAGGGGAGGAAGGGGGAAGGGGCAGTTGGAAAGGAGGGGTCTGTAGGGGGAGCTACGAACAGGACAGAAAGAGTCTAGGAACTCCTGTAGGCACCATAAAAAAGCTGCAGAACAAGTCGATCCCATCCTTAAGGATGGGATTCATGTCCCCTATGCTCCAGAAGTGCCTTTTCCTTTTCACTGACCTTAAAGGGAGCCTGAGTAACTAGCTGAAAAAGAGGCATACCCACAGTTAGATGCCTCTATCTGGACCCTCCCCAAGCCACCAACATTATTTGCCCAGTGATAATTAGGGCACTAATTACATGCTACTGCTGTTGACATCTGTGTTTAATAAAGATTTTTGTCTGTGTGGGTTGAGTCTTTCCCCCAGTTTCATTTCCAGAGGCTTCAGTTTTGTCACACTAAACTCTAAGAAAATAGGCTTGAAACCTTCATAGTTTGGCCTGTAATTATGATATTACATTTGCTCTTGGAAAGAGTCTTACTTTCTTGCACTGCCAAGGGAAAGAAGGTTGTGCAGCTCCAAGTTTTTGCTTAGTAACTAACTTCCATGCTCAGTCACTTCTGAGTGATTGGAAAGAAGCAAGAATAAGGGAAGATCTAGCAGGAGGGGCTGTGAGTTTCAATCCCAGACAAATAGTAGTGTTATAACCACGAGGGTCTAAGCAAAGACTGCAGAGAGAGAACAAAAGTATCTTTAATTAGACACACAGATATCAGGGAAACGCGGACAAGCTTTGGGGTAAGAAAGCACTTCTTCCTTCTTTAGTAACAGTTTAGTAACCTTAGTAACAACTTTAACAATGAGCAAACATGCTTAAGAAATGATGGAAAATCATGTAGATATCGGGCATATAGGATTGTGTGCAAATCTGCTGCGTGATAAAGCTTCCTACAGTACAAAAGTTTGTTTTTAAAGGAAATTACATGGGCAGCAGGTTGAGGTTTTTCCTTGGGGTATTTACAATACTCCTTTATTTTGCCTCCTTTCTTCTAAGCTTTTCAAAACAGTCAAATGAAAACAAAAGCCTGGCAATTAGCATATTTCGGAATTACATTAAAGGCCCAGCTTTAAAAATGCACAGCTGCCTGAGACTGACTTTTTTTCAATGCCAGGTGGAAGACACGAGGCCAAAAACAAACCTTGTGAGTCCTGATATCTATAGCATTTGCAGGAGACTGTGGTCTCAGTATATCTGGGGACATAAGTCACTACTTTTTTTGGTTGGTTCCTCCCCCCTCCCCACCAAACCCAAAAGGTTTCTGGTATTGCCAAACTCCAAATTCAAACCAGCAATAATCATATTAGAAACACTGAACACTGTAAACACAGAGGTTTTTTACTGACTCATCAGTAAAGTAGTGGCAGACTTCTCCTCTCCCTGCTAGTGAGAAAGCACTGCAATGCCTGAAACTGAAGCAGATACATTTCCCATCGAGTGTTCCCTATGTCTCTGTACAGCAACATGAACTACCCAGTGACATTCTCTCCATACAATGCCTGTAAATGTTACCAAAGAGCTACCAAGTGGTACTGGGTCAAAGACTCCCTAAGGAGCTGTGGGGGAACACAGCAGGGCACAGCGCCCTTCTTGGGAATGCCATCTCCCCAGGCAGCCACTCTCGAGCAGAGGTTCAAACCATAAGGATTCAGAGTAAACCACAGAACCCAACAGATTCTCCTCTTGGGCTCGGCACAGCAGGGCTGCAGACAGCCTGTGTGCTCTGGCATTCCTGGCTTAGGCTCCAGCCTCTCAGTAAAGGCAAGAGTTCCCCCCGGGCATAAAGCTGCTCTTGGGCTGCTGCCTGAGAGCTGCAACTGGTCCCTGCCTCCTCCACTTTTCAGTCACCATGCCGGCGCCCTGAAGGTCTCACCTGGGTGTCAGCAGCCATCAGAGGTGGCTGTGAGTGGCAAGCGACCAAAGCCATAGCAGCTCCATGCAGTGATGTGAGGTTTCAGGGTGCTGCATATGAAATGTGCATTAGGCAGGTGGGAAACATTTGCTCCCTCCATTGCATAGTCTCATTTTTTAGCTCTGCTGTCCCTATTTCCTATATTGTCATGGTTCAGGTCTCTCAGCCTCACATGTAAGTTCCGTGGCTGCAGAAGGCAAAATGGCTTTAGAGCACCAGCATTCCTTCTGACAGCCAAAGGGCCTCTTCTTGTGCAGTGCATGCTGACATGCCGTGATGAGCCTCTCCCCATCTTTCTGACTGCTTTGCTGGTGTTCACAGGTCTTGGATAAAATCATGAGAACAACTGACCTCATTAGCAGTTTCCTCAAAAAGTCAATTGAAGCTGGGCGTTCATCTCCTCCAGCAATTCTCCAGCTCACATGAAAAGCATGAAAGGAGACAATGCCTAAGGTTGTTCCAGGAATTCCAGCTACTGAGGATGAAAGGAATTTGCATAACATGCCCCCATATGCAGTGCAAGCAAGAAGCTTCTACTACAACTGTTTTCTTGGCTTTCCTCATTTTCACCACACTGTTCAGGAACAAGAAGAAGCCTTCACAAATGAAAGGGGCTGCAAAAGCAAACTGTGTACAGATGGGCTCAACAAGAGGTTCTTAGACCTGGGATAGCTGGAAGATGTGCCAAGAAAGGCTAACTGTGTGCCTGCTCTATTTCTTACACTCTGCTCACTGATGACAGGACGCTGGGCTAAATGCCCCAGTGCATTTGTTCCTATACCCACAGTGCCTCCAAAAGAAAAACTACTTAGAAGCTTTTTACTGATATAAACCAAACAGAACTCTCCTTCTACCAGAGTTTGAATGTTGTAGTTATGAAGCATTTCAATGATAATACATGATTTTATAAAGAAGCAGCTATACAGCACAAGATGGTACAGTCTTTTCCAGTAACCCTTAAATAAAGAGGAGTTGGAGCAAAATAACAACCTTAATTACTTGCTTTACTGCTTTTTGAACATGGACTGAATGCCAGACTGTGGTCATCCTATTAAAAGATAAACAAACAACCATACTTTCTCCTCTCCCCCTGTTCATCCCCTACCTCCCCCCAAACCTCTAGCTCCAACATAATCATGACCTACCTATCTGATTTTGGGTTCCCAGAGACTGTTATTGCAGTTTGGAAGGAGGAAGAACTGTGATAACTATCACACCAAACATGAGGAGGCATAAGTAAGCAATTTTATCTGTTAGTTTTTCTAAAGGATCTCAACATTCTTTATAAAGAGAACTCCTCTTACTAATATCCAAGGCATACAATATAAATAAAAGCTTGTTTTGTTTTGTTTTGTTTCACACAGAGGGTGGGTACCAAAGTAAAAGGCCATGGAAAGGGAAAGACACCAGTAGGAGCTGCAGACAAGGGAGCCTTGAGGCCAAAATCTTCAACGTGTTGAGGCCCCTGATACAAATGACAATGTCATGTCCAAAAATTAGGTTTTGCCAGAAAACAGACCAGCCATGTCATAGATAAAAAGCCACACAACTGATAAGAGTCACTGAAGCAAATGTGAATTACCATGATACTTGAAATGTATTTTCTCTGTTTTGTACGTGAAATGGGATCCTCTCAGAAAATGTAATCTAATTTAATTTATTTAAACAATAAACTCATTAAATTCTTAAAAATATAGAAGAATAAATATGTGGAGATCCTAGACAGGCAAAAAGACCATTTTTTCTTTTTCCTAGCCTTCCTTACATTTCACATATGATGCTGTGACTCAAATTAACTTCACATAAATTCTGAATATAAAAAGATCACCAAATTAATTTTTTAATAGAGAAGGGGGGGGGGGGGGAAATCAACCACCTTGGCAGAACTTGAACTCCATTCCTCAGAATGATTAGTTTGGCCACTGGAGGGCCCCAATATTGTTCCATAAAAGCAAAAGAAAGTTTACTAGGAAGGATAAACACATAACAAATAGCCTGGGCAATAAAGTTCAAACATAATGCTCAGTCTGAACCAAGATCTATGGGCTTGCAAGCATTTTGTAAGAGTCAGGGCTAATTTAACCATTGTTTTGCTCTTGTAGCACAAAAGGAGTTGAAGAAGAATGATTATCTTACAGTTTGGCTATAAATGTCTCCTCCAAAACAGCACCTATTAAAATGATTTTTGTATGTAATAGCAGAATAACTAGATGTCTGTAGGAAAGCAAAAACCACAGGTTTCCTTGGTACATGTTAGTAAAACACTTCTGCATGAAAGCCCAGAGTTGCAGAGTACAAAAGAAATAGATTCTCAGTGCCTCTTGGGACTCCAGTCTTCCCAGTGAAAGTTTACGGAGATAAATCATGCAACTCAGCAACTGGGAGCACAGGGAGGAGAGATCCTGCTACATAAAGTCCTTGATTGTTTGTTGTTCTTTGGATAAACCACCACTGGGAATTGCCTCTTATTTTCTAAGAGGACTTATATGTTCAGGTGTAGAAAGTCAAGGAATAATATCTGGCCCTAAAATTAATGGATGTTTTCCCAGTAACATGGCAGCCAAGATTTTATCAGAGAAATGTATGTGGTCCTGCAGAAGCAAGTATGGGCACTGATGTCAGCTGATAAGCTAATGACTGCAGCTTATCAACTGATAAGCTAATGACTGCAATGCTCCAGTTCAGGATAAAACAAAAGCTATTTCAGTACAGAAGCAGCAGAAGTATTTCAGACATCATTCTACTTACAAACTTAGGGAAGGGAGCAAAGTGTCAAAGTATCACCCCCCTGTCCCCAGTCCCCAATCCCTCCGGTTGGGGGTGGGGAGAATTCATCCTGGGCTGAGATGCTGAATGTTGGAAGTTTCACACAGAGCTGAATTTTACAACTGAGTTAAGCACTCCTAAAAATAAAAGAGGTTTATTGGAAATACTGAAAGATGCTAGTGGGTACTATGATAAGCCCAACTGAGCACTGTTCTTGTTTGATGAAGTGTACTGTATTGGGCTGATGCACAAAACATCGTGGTTTTTCTGGCACACGCTGTTTTTTTCCACTTCTTCAATGTAAAGGAAAAAAAGAAAAAAAAATAGCTTGCTTAAAATATCCCTGCTGCTCTCCTGCAACCCCTTCCTCCAGCACATCACACATTAATGCCAATCTGCTGGGAGACTGCAATTCGAACATAATGAGATATTAATGAGCTTTGCACATGTCCCCACTTGCAAGTGTTCCCCCCCCCTCCCCAGCTCATTCCTCACAAACCTACAGAGATGCTTTGCTTGTTTTCCTGACACTGCATTTGTGACTTGCCCATCCTGCCCCCTCCCCCTAGCAAACCCTGCTGCACCCTTCCACTTAAGCTGCCAGCTCTAAAGAGCACCAAATGGGCTGGCACTGTCTTGTTTCCTGGCCTAACGGATGCTTGTTTAAACACTGGAGCTGTTTGCATTGCTGCGGCTCAGTGCATGTTAAACACAGTCCTCTGAAACCCTATGCCAATCCAATAAAGGTATCAGCAGTTCAGCGTGGGGAGGCAATTACTATAAAGTCCCAAGTGTGCCTTCTAAGCTCAAGGAAGGAAAATTTGATTGAACAACTAAAAGCAAAATCTGATTCGGTTCAGCATGGCTTGGAAGACACATGGTTTCACTGCAGCCAGGCCGATGGAGGGCAGGAGGAAATCAATGGGCGAGCTGGGGAGAGCAACTGCACATTGTTAAGAGGGCTTTAAGCTGTTCTGTTAGCGATGCTCTCTCCTGTCTCCACAGAGCTGCCTCCCTCCCCCTTCATCTGTACTCCAAGGTGTGCTCTTTTTCCTTCCCCCACCTCTTTTTTCTTTTTTTCCTTTTTTTTTTTCCTTCATTTTATATTTTATGCTGCCAATTTGGTTTCAACCTCCATCAATTCTTGAAACAATTCTTCTGGCAAAGGTCCTTTCCCCTGTACAAAGTCATTGTCATATCAAAGGGGAAGTGTTATACAGGAACAGCTATGATAGAGGGCTGATGGTAATAAAAAAAAGATCTGTGCTTCATAGAGAGATGAAAAAAATCCAAATCTCGGACTAATGATAGTCAATATTTCAGTGGACCAGCTCTTTACCTGGCTGAGGGCAGAAATTCAAGAGAGAAAGAAGATGCATTTCAAGTCATTTAATCCATAGAAACAAAGCTGTTTTAAAATGTTCTACTTCCTTTACTTTTAAGTGAAAGATAAGGAGATGGAGAATGAGAGAATGTTTTCCTTTTATACTTTCTTTCTCTTTCTTCCATTTTAAACAGAGTGTAAGATGGCCTCACTCTGAGGGTGGCTTTGCAAATGATGTGGAAACTTTCCCAAGTGCTTTTCGTGGCCACAGCTACTCTCAGGAACCTGGGAAAAGGGGATTTGCCACACCAGTCAGGCCAGCGAGCCAGCAGGCTTGGCATCCTGCCCCTAGCTGTGTTCCACATCTCCAGCTGCTGAGGGGGCTAAAACTTTCCTCTCCCCTCTACACTGCAGGGAAGGAATTCTGCCTACAGCTGGGAATCACAAGATATCTGAGCTGAGTCCTCAATACTGTAGGCCAAGTCTGTCCTGTGGAAGGACGTGGCTGGCAGAGCACAACTGGCACCTGGCACATGCCCAGAGCTCCCGACCATTGCCCCAGCCAGGGCTGGCATCTGGCTAATGGGCTTAAGGATCAAGATGTCCCTTCAAAGCAGAGTTCTCCCAGGTCAGAAATCCGGTGTGATGCTAAGAAGTGCAGGCTGAAAGGTAGAGAGAGGGCTGTGCTAATTAACTGATTACTGAACGATGAATACACCGGACCCACCATCACTCCCACTGGGAGACGCTGCCATTCTCCACACCACAGAAAGGAGGGCAGAGAGAGGAAGCATTGTCTAGTTTCTAAAAGGCTATCTACGGGGGAGATGGCTCCGGGGATTTTTTTCTAATTCAAGAGAACAGCTTGTGGGGAGAGGATGGAGTTAATCCCAAAGTCTCACCTTTCCTGCTCTGGAATTACTCTGAGAGCTGCAAACAACCCCCCTTGGAGTCCAAACTCAGGGCAGGCAACAGAATGCCATTGGTGGTCTGAGCACAGCAGTTATAGAGTGGCTGCCTGATGACTGTTTTGACAGAAATTAGGAGCTTTAAACCAAGCGGGTAAAAGTGTTGGGAAACATCTGTTTTGTTAAAAAAACAAAACAAAACCTCCCAAAAACACAGTAACTTTCTTATTTTCAGTTTTACAGTAAAACACAAACAAACAGCACTTGTTTTTGCTGGCATTCCTTGCTAGAGCTGGGGTGGGGGGAGGATGAGCTGGAGACGCAATGTCTAGGTAAAGGGGGAATCCTTCCGCACACTGCCCTTCAGTTAGGGCTTGGAATCTGGAGATTTAATTTCCACACCCTAGAACAATGATTGCTACTAAGAAGACAGGGCAAAGAGCACCATCCTCCTGGGTGGATCAATGCAGCAGCCAGAGCCTAACCAATACCAAAACAAACAAAACCCAGGCTATCTTGAAAGCATCAGACCCAGAGATCCCTGAGAGGCTGTTGTCACATTACAACTCCTTCACTCTCTTGAAGCTGAGAATACAGTTTATGTGTGGGCTTGAGAACTCCACTCACCTACTCACCAGTGGTAAGTGGAATGATTTCCTGATGAGACTGGGGAAGGATGTGGCTCTCCAAATCACAGACTGATGCAGAATCTAGCCTTTTATTTGAAGGAAACAATACAACAACAAAAAATCCAGCCCTTGTGATTGCACAAATATCCTCCCAGATGTGACCCACTGATGTGCTACATTTCTCAGTCTGCAAACAGGCTTCTCCTGTTGTTCCCAAGAAGCTGTACTGTGAAATCAATAAGACTCATTAATGATAATCAGTACCCTATGGGCAGCAGCAAACTGCCAAGAATCCTGCCAGTTTTGTCCTTCTGCTGTTCCTGGGGAAGCTCTGATTGACAGGAAGGGTAGATTTCCTGCTTGCTTACACTCAGCAGTGAGAGGAAGTTGCAGATGGAAGTCCTGTGGGAAGGTCCAGCCACAACATCCCACAAGGAATATCCGCATTTGATCCAGTCAGAGAAGGGCTTTACACTCTCACAATCACATATGCATGTATGTCATCCCACTACAACATGGGAAGAGGCTCTTTTCTGTCTTCTTTTGCATCCTGGTATTCTGCTTATCCCTGAACTCCACAACAGGCTTTCCTGCCTCCTGACACCACC
The DNA here is from genome assembly GCA_035583235.1 of Hafferia zeledoni. Taxonomy (NCBI): domain Eukaryota; kingdom Metazoa; phylum Chordata; class Aves; order Passeriformes; family Thamnophilidae; genus Hafferia; species Hafferia zeledoni. The sequence continues at coordinate 9,788,623 of JAWWEV010000134.1, forward strand.
ATGCTGGTGAGGCGATAAGCTTCTTTTCCTGACACAACCCATACCCTCAGCTTTGAGATGCACAAGGATCGACACCATGAAAGACAGATGAGGCTGTTAAATAACAAAAGGTGTGCTGGAGGTTGTTTTCACCCTCTCAATTCTGGCACTCCAGCTGGAGGATCTGCCACCCATTGTCTTCCCTTATGCTGGTAGTGAACCAGTAAGGAGATATTTTAGGACTCAAAGAAGGGACCCAATGGTCCCTTCAGCTTTTTTCAAGGTTTGACTTCCCCCAGGTCCCCCCTCATTTCAGTGACTCCAAGTTTTAGCTTGTTCCCTTTAGCCTAGGATCTTCTTAGGCACTGAGCTGGTACTGGACCATACCACACATACTCTCTGACATGGACCAGCACAAGCGACAAACATATGTAGACAGGACTACTGAAGATGAATCCCCATGGAGATACCCATTTCAGGATGAAATTACTCCTGATTTCTTTTAAGATTCAGTTACTTGAAGGGGTACATTGCATACTTGTTTAAAACATTTGATTTGAAATGGTACCTCTGAAGGGACTGATTGGTTTCCATCTTGGAGACATGGCTCAAGGAAAAACAAAGAACACAATAAGGTTTGAAGCAACAAGAATTTGCTCCTTCTCATTCCCTTTGAATAAGATGCACCATGACAGCATAGTTATACATTTACAGATTAAGCTGATCATTCTTCAGAATAAAACAGCTTTTTCCAGAACCTAGGTCTACACAATGGAGATAGTTTCCTATTAATAAATATTGTGGAAGAAAAGTTTAATAAATTGCCATACACCCAGTGTCTGTAGTCTGCTTAGATAAAAAACCTGAACATTCTTATAATTCACACTTTCAAGGGAAATAAATGGAAGGATTAACAGAACTACATTTGTCAGGAGAAAAACCTAGGGGAAAAAATCTTTCCCAAAGTGTTCCTCAGCCATAGTATCACCTCAGCAGAAGATGCACAGGATGATGTTGAGGTAAAGGAAATGGAAAAAATGCTATTTCCTGCTTCATTTCCCCCAGGGAGAATCTGGAGCAAGGTTTCATCAGGTTACAATTCCAAACCACCACATGTAGACTAAATGTTTTGTTTGCAGTCCTGGGCCTCCATGGAAGTACCTGCTTACAAACAGCGGTGAGTTAGCTCTGCCTCTGTGAAGTGGAAGGGCAGGAAGAAGAAATGGGATGTGAAGAGTAAGGAATGGGGGTTGTCACCTCCAGTCTTGGTTTCTAGGTACTGAGTAGTGCAAGTACAAGCTCCAATACAGAAGACAAAGTTACTGGCCTGGGTAGATGAATTTCAGGCTGTCAGTTACAGAAATAGGAGAGGGGGGGAAAATCCCAAAGCCCCAAAAGAACGTACGTTTTCACTTCCAGAACAGTTCCAATATTAAGGGTGTCTTAGTTACACATATAAAAAAGCCAGGTTTTGAAAAATTCCAAGTATCAGATCTCTGAATGTCAGATCTTTGCACTTAAGTACCTTTGCACAGGCACCCCCAAACTGACAGACATTTCTGGAAATGTTTTCTGTTCCCACCACTTCACATCAATAGTTATTGCCTTGAAATCAGCAATGTTAGACTGGCATTCACTGTCACTAACCACACAAAAATCTGTCACATAATAGTGCACAAAAATGGCAAGTCATCAGTTGTACTTTATTGAAGGTACCTAATGGCAATGTTACTATGTGCTAAAACATTAATAAAATTACACTGGAAGCCGCTGACTACATGTGGGTTTTGGTTGCCTCCATCCTGAAGAATGGAGGCAAACTGGATGCTATTGGAAAGCACTTTGCAGAACACCCTGACAGTGGCCCAGGGGACAGAATTTGGAAAGCATGCTAGAGGTTGGTGGGCTTTGTGATATTGGCACACAAGGGATGCTGGCTGGGTTTCAAACAGCTGAAAGTATTCTCACTGTTGGTCACGTGCCATGTCCCCCACTGGAACCTTTGGTCTTGTACCTCAACCTCCTCCTAAGATCCCTGAAACTCATAGTACAGCATTTAAAACAAAGTGAAAACAGTGCAAGTTCACCTTAAAACACCTCATTGCAATAATTTCCAAAATAGATTCTGGTACTTCCTCAAATAAAGTGTATGTGACAGATCCAAAGTGATGCTGAGGACTGGGCATGGCCAGTCTATGCTGTAAGGACTAGACCTGGCTTGCCAGGTGGCTTTTCTTTGTGCCCACATCAGCAGGGCGAACAAACAACCATTTTCAGTGTAGTCCTGGTATCTTGAGCACTGCCAGCTGATTGAAAGGATTGCCAGTTATGAAAAGGATTGCAGTAGATCAGGGCACCAGCTATTTTTCTACCATCTAAATGGAACAACTGCCCTCTTTGGCCTGAGACACCACGATTTATAGATTCTGCAATGTAGATTTAAAGTCCTCTAGTAGCATGTGGTTTCTCTCTATTGCATATTCAGATGATCAGAGGAATGGTTATTGATATTGAACACAATATCAGTAAATCAAATAAATCAATACATCAGAGTAATGAAATTCTAGTAACTGGTAAGGGTAACTTCTTAGGGGTCAAAACTTGGATGATAATCTGGAACTCAGATCTTAAAGTCATTTTTCAGAGGCCATGCCTCTGAAAAAGTTGTCTGTCACAGACAACCAACACAGGAAACCTCACCCAGCTATAGGAGAGTTACTCAACCCCCTTCCAAGTCACTCTGACCATGTGGTGGCCAAGAGAACTCCAGCTTATGCTTTCTTGGACATGGTGTCAGGGTGCTCTTATATAGCAAACACCATCACATACTTCCTTGCCTGTAACAGTGTTCTTCCCCCCTCTCTCAGTGCACAGGGAAACACGTGGATATGTGAGCAAGTTCACTACACATTGCCCCTCTCTACTAGTTATCCAACTTGCATCTGTTCAGCTGTACTTTTGCCTTGCATCTCCTTTATACAAGCAAATCTTGTAGAAAGTTTCAAAAAAGAAAAAATCCAGGCAAATATAATGCTTCTCTTGGCACTTCTGTATTAGTGGCCAGGTTGATAGTTCTGCCTATGGAAGTGACAAGTTTTGCATTGTTTTGCCTGCATTTCTCCCTCAGAACCAAGCACAGAGACTCTATCAGCAGCAATGTTGTACAGCTTGAAAGGAACAATATAAATATGTTCAAGCCCTTCCCTGGAAGCTTTTCCAATACAAGTTGAAAGATCATTTTTTTGCAAGTTGAACAAGTGATTGTTCTCTACCAGAAATCTCAGAATTGAAATATTCCTATGATGAATATAATTCTAGATTCCGATCCACACTTCACATAAATCCCTTACCTGAGTAACAGCTGCAAACCAAAACCACAATGGACATCATAGGGAGGACAAGTGGGCAGTCTCTTGGGCTGCCAGATTTTGCCAACTAATGGCTGCAACAGCTTCTGCCTACTCACTCCTTGCTGGCCAGGACAACCTCAGGGCAGGAAGCTAGCAGTTTGGGCAAGTCTTCACCATGCAGTAATGAAGACTCAAATCCACTAGGAATCAGTTGCCTTGTGTAAGCCTGACCACAACCCAGCTGTGAATGCCACAAAGTTAGAGAATACTTGAGTTGTAGTTTTTGGGTAGCCCCCCTGGCTCATTTTGATTATTTGGTCTCCTGGGACTTGATCTTCATTCCAGTTTACAAAGCATCTCCTGCTGGTGGACTGACACAAGGGCAACCAGTAGCAAAACAGCCTAATATTGCCTTATTCAGAAAAGTCTCCTCAAGAATAAGGAGGGGAGAGGAAACCCCATGGAGCAAAATTACACAAAGACTTTGCTTCTCCAGCTCTTATTGATGTTTATGCTTGAAACATCTCAGTAATAACAGGAACATAAGCCAGCACTGAATTTAAGAAGGGAGAGAAAGGAGAATGTCTGCCAAGGCCAGCCCCTCCCCAGCCTGGCTCTTCTGCTGCTGGGGCTCTGCCAAGTGGCCATGCCCTGGCTTGGGGGAGTGAATGCCCTGCATGGTTGTCCTTGCGTTTGCTGGGTCTTTGCCCAGCTATTGGCAGTTTATCCCATCACATATTACACACTCCATGTTTACAGGTTGGACAGCCTGTGCCTGCTAAATATCCACCTAATTTACCCAACCAAACTTAGGGTCTGAGAAACTTATAGTAACAGGCAGCTCTCGACCCTTCAAGCCTTTCTGCTTCTGAAGTTCCACTATGGGTGTGTTGTGAAACCAGAGCCTGGCTGCTACTACATTGGAGTCTGGGAAGAGAAGGTGATAGAAGCTACTTTCAACTCAGACTTGCCATAATTTTGGTCTCTGGTAGAAAGACTTAGGCCCTAAGCAGACTGAAGTTTGCAGCACTACAACTTCTAGGAGGAAGGAGGCAGACAGAGTAATATTCTCTCCAGTGCTTCCCTGCTCCTCTGTTTTTACCCAGGTACACTTCTCCAGGGAGCCAGAGAACAGAAAGTCTCAAGGTGTCTTTTCCAGTTGGCCATCCCTGCCAGCCCAAGCTCTGAGGTGCCAGCAACAACCTTGCAATGAAGTAGCAATGCATTAAGAGAGAATGATCAGCATTAATACAGCTCTCCTTGAAGCAGCATGATGATACCTGGATTAGGAATAAAGAGGTTTTATTTCTTTCACAGCATTCTCACTTAAAATTATCTCTTATGCAAAGGTGCTATAGAAACCTTTAAAGAGCAGAGAAGGGATGGAGAGAGATCAACAGTAAGTAAAAATGTTCTTTGTATGAAATCCTTTGCTCAGTCTGCTTCAATAAGTCAGTATTTCTCAGCAACAACTAGTCAAATTCATGGAAGTACCTTCATGCAAATAGAACAATATGGCAAAGAAACTCTGCTTTACCATTTACTTAATGTCCTGGGGAAGCTATTAGTCAAAACATTTATTCTTTGAAGCTATACTATATCATTCATTTCAATCCTTTCTCTTCCAAAAGCATTGGTCCTCTGTGGAAGAGCTTTTCTCTACGCAGACCACAGAAACACAAGACAGTCAGTCTCGTTTTTTCCTAGTCAAATATTCTATTAATCCTTACTAGTTTATTATTTTTACTCATAACAAACAGATTGTTACATAATTCTTAACTGCAGCAAGAATTGTCTAATGGCTAATGCTTAGATCTCACTAACAGAAAGGTTCCTCTTAATGTCTTAGATTATATTTAAAGAAACATAAACACACAAAATCGTTCTAGGCAAAATATTCATTTTTACTTTCCCAGATGATGCCACTTTTGTTCTGGCACACTGTCAATAAATAAAACCAGAACTATAAGGGTCTTGACTTTGTTTTTACATTGTCTTAGAATAGATAAGCACAGAATTGGAATGTGAAAATTTGGCCCATAATTAATAAATTCAGCTCAACAAATTCTTTCCTTCACGGTACAAAGAATTGCTTGAGCCAAGAGTCCAAAATCCCAGGGAAAGCAGGGACAAGTAAGGATCATTTGTTTGACTCTCAGATAGCAATACTACTCAGGGAAGTTTCTGGAAACAGAGGGATCTGAAGTGTTTCAGAAAATGAGGGAGCTTTTCATCCTATATATAAGGACTGAGCACCCTTCTCACAGGAGGGCAGCCGTGATACTCTTGAAATAAAGCCAAGAAACAGAGCACACAGGCCAGATATCACCTCATGCTACTGACCTATCTAACCCACACCCAGTCATTGGAGCTGTTCAGTATTGCAACAGTAATTTTCTAGTAAGATGCTGGAATGTCTTTGAGCATGGTCCTGGCTAAATTTAAAATGTTTTCTATTGTTATTATTATTTCCAGGTAGAGTCTCTCTTGGTATTTCACAAGTGCCACTTGTGCGCCTTTTCTGCTCATCAGGTGAGCAGCCTCAGTGAAATCCTTACACCTCGCTACGAGGAGAAATTTGTGAGAGTCTCATGGGGATGGAAAACAGTTTACCTTAGATAGATGAATTTATATGGTTACATTATAAAAGCTTTCTAGAAAGGAGACTTTCTACCAGGTGTCAAGTTTCTGTGCTACGTAATCTATCATCAAATCTCAAAGACATCTGGCCAATTATTTTATTTTTTCCTTTTAAGAACCAAGGAGGGGAAACAAAAGCAAATTTAACATTTACATTACTGTTTGTGAAAGTGAAGATAATGTTTCCTCCAGCAAGTTATGCCACATATACTTTTTAGTATAACATGTTGACAAATTAAATATTTTCTAGAAAACTTCCCTCCTCCCATTAAAAAAAAAAATGGGGATTTTTCCACTTTATGACAGCTCCAACCAATGAAAGAATTGGAGGGGAGGAAGAAACGTGTAGCCCTCCACGTAGCACTGTTTGGGGACAGGTCAAGTTCTTTATGCTTCTTAACTAAAGCTCTTTCCCTGCATGTTATTCCCACCACCAGTTACGTTGTATGTACACACAAGAAGACAGATAATAACTCTGCTGAATGAGGGAAAGAGTCCTTAAGAAAAAACAAACACATACCATCCAGCCCCCACTCCCCCAGATCTTCCTGGTTTCCTGTTTTCTGACATTTTCCTCTGCAGCCTTAAGTTCCTTTGCTGTTCAGGTCCAACACACACCCCACAAGCACACAACACTACTCTCTGGAGTGGAGCTTGTCAGCCTCTGCACAGCACATCCCAATTCCATAAGGACAAAAGTCTCCTTACAGCTTAGCAATTCGTCTAAGTAACTAGCAGTTATCTCTTAAGGCAGAGAGACTGGATCATGTATACCTTTTCATTGCTTTTGGATGTAAAACTTGCCAAACTTATCAGTTCTATTTTCCTCTTGCAGCTACCCACTCATAAACACAGCAGCAAAAGTGGATCCATATTAAAAGTCTGAACAGAAAATTTGGGGTGTAATAGAAAAGCGAATTGTAAGATGCAGGAGAGGGAAAAATGAAAAGGAAGGAAAAAACGGTAACAGAAATCGGCTACAACTTCCTTCTGACATTGATTCATTTCAGCTGGTGAGAAGTTACATGCTGGGAACCACACAGATACTATCACTGGTTTTGTCAGAGAATCCTTCTCAGGTTTCACCTAACCCATTTCAACTCCCGCTGCTGTTACAAAAGCATCATAAAAATAGCAGCAAAACTGTGCTTTTTGAAGCAAGCAGTGCAGAAAAATATCCTTCACAAAAGCAAAGTTTGCAGCATGCTGTAATTAAGCTCCCATCCTGACAGTGGGAGCATGGAGTTTCACTCTAAATATAGCAGGAGGCTCTCCGATGTACAACCCCCTTTTTTAAATGCGAGATTTACAAAATTAGTCAGTATATGCTGGTCTCCTCCTAGGAATTCTTTAAGAAATATTTGAAGTTCCAATGCAGGGAGCTTTACAGCAGGGATTCAATGTAGTCACTAGTGTCAAATAATTTTGGTTTGTTTTTTCCTTGCCTACACAGTGCTCGGAGTAGGGCATGCACTACACACAGGCAGGAAGATGCAGCCTCTGCCAGGCCTATCGACTCAAGCAGGCAACAGCACCCAGAGAACACAAAGGGTAGACAAATGCCTTGACTTTTCCCCTAATATTGATCTCTTTATCCAGCTTCCAGGACCTGTTTCTCATGGCATTTTATGTTGAGCTGGCAAGGCAGTAAGGACTCCATCACCTTTGAGTTGTCTTTGTTTAGTTCAGTTTAAAGCAGTGCTTTAAGCCAGCTTGGACTACCTCATACTAAAATGCAGTGTGGCTGGCTGGCTGGCATGAATGAGACCACACCAAATTTAAACTGAGTTTGGAAATTATCTTCTTAAATAGATATTCTTAACATAGATCATCTCCAAATCCTAACTGCATCAATTGATGTCAGAATAATTAATAATTTCCACAAAGAATTTGTCCTGTAACTCTGGAGAAATGAGATTCTGGATTGTGTTTTATTGTATGTTTCTGGTTCAGGTAGCAGGTCTGCTCATCTGCTCACCTCTGTGGTGCAAAGTAAAGAGGAAGGAATTTCTGGAATCACCCTCCATGGCAGTACCCATGTTGCAGGAGCTTCTGGTGAGTGCGTAAGTGGCCTGGCTCCAGGTGAGAGCCTCTGAAAAGGTGGACTGGCCCCTGAGGTTGGACAACACCAGGCAGGATGAGTATTTCCAACAAAGTGTGCACTACAACTGCTTCAGACAGCTGTATGGGCTCCAAAGCAGCTGCGTGAACTCATGAAAATAGCAACATGCTTCCAGCAAAACCCATTTTTGATTGAGTCCAGCCTGCCCCTCCCTGCACTCTGTAACCTGAGCCCAGCCGCTGGCAACATGCAGCTCAAAGCTGGGTTCTGGGCGGCGTGGCCAATTTCATGGGCTGCTGCAGCACCCAGGCAAGTTTGGCAGGAGCAGAATCCAGTTCCTCAGCTCTATACCTGCCAGCTAACCAGGCCGTGCTGAACCTGCAGGAGAGCAGCAGGAACATAGGGATACCCTGGTGATGCTGGGAAGTACTGGGATGTGCTCAGCTACTCACAGGAGAAGCATCTTTCCCCAGTCTACACTGCCCTGGATGAGCCCAAGGATGTGCCTTTTACCTCTCCCACTTTCCCAGCACTAAGTCTGTGTAAAAGGCAATCCTGCTGCAGCACACATCATTTAATGCTGATCTGCACACTGTGCAGTTTCTACATCACTCACCTTCCTGAAGGTGGGCATGACAATGGTGACACAGAACACTGGACCTGTGTGTCTGTCTTTGATCCCCAGGCTGTCTCACAAAGGGACAGCCAAATTACCAGGCACAAACCTGGGATCTCTTATGCCTAAGGCTGCTGCTCTGCTCAGAAGTCTTGATATTTCTACTGGTTTGTACAGCATGATACTGCAAAATGATCCTCTCTCCTACTGCACATAGCAAAGTTTGTATGGAAAAGTGAGCAGTGTCACAGCCTGTATCAATTCCCTTTAAAAACAAAATTCTAAGCACTGTATTTAGTAAAAGGCTCCAGTTTGTGAGTGGAAGCTGTGAACATTTTAACAGTAAGCAAATCCACCATTTACCCAAAGCTGTTTTCCTTGTGGGTTTGTTTTTTTTTCCAGCAGCATGCATGCATGCCTTCAGTGTTTACTGTCAGCAATTTTCAATGTGCTGACATGGCTAAAAGTGACCACAAAGCCAATGCAAGCAGGCAAAGAGGAGAAACAGAAGTAGAAATGTCAGGAGGCACAGACTCAAACTTTGCACTCCTGCAGCAGTAACAACCGAAGTAACCCAGCTATCATGGGAAAGAACTGGATATCTGTGTCCTGACAGTCATAACTTGCATGAGGGAGGAAAGAGCACAACAGTGTAGATCACACTGCCTTCCTGTCCTGTGAGGTTCTGTGTTCAGAATCAATGGCTTCCCCAGCCAGGGTCCGACATCCCTACCCACAGGATCAATTTGGAGGCATGATTGCATAGTTACGCTGCTGTGAACTCCGTGCAAATCCCAGTGGTGATTTAAGAGCTGTGCTAAGAGCAGAGCCATGAACTCTCCTTACTGGAGGCAAGATCTGAGTTTCCCCAAAGCAACATTCAGTTCGAGTCTTTTCCTGGACTGTGGCAAAACCACCACCATCCGCTTACAGACACTGGAGTGCCTGATCATAGACACAGCTTCAGGTGAAACAAAACAAACTAATTCCACTGCGAATAAAGGTCACCAAGGGAGGTCTTTAAAAAGTACTTGGGACCCAATGAAATAGCTGCTCCCAGCCCCTGGAATCCCTCAGCCCCTACAGCACCCTGATACAAGTGCTGAAGGGTTAGAAAAGCAAGCTTGTATTAATTTTTTTTTTTAAATATGTTTTCCAAGGCCACTAATTGCATGAAATTTTTCAGGTTTAGATTTTTTTCCCCTCCCAGCTGTTTTCAATCCAAGATACCAGAAAGCCATAAGAAAACTGACATTGTCCATTTTCCTTTGTGCAAGACCCAAGAATTGCAAATTTGGACGAACTTCAATGCAAGTACATATCACAGCAGAAAATCATTATTTTTATTAATGTCCTCTGTAATTATGGAGAGTAGAATTATTTATGTAGCGAAATGTACCCACAAGCCCTAATAAAATACACTGGGAATCTTTTACTTTAAAAAATGTCTGCATCCATGGCAAGGAGAAAGAAAAATGAGAAATGATGGCTTCACAATGAACTCCCAACATCCCTTCACTTTAGACATTAGTCCAGTAAGATGTAGTGACTATAGCTCCCTATACAGTGGACAGGGATGGGTGAGCTCTCCAGAGAGCTGCTTGGACCCTCTAACTTAGTTCCTGCTCCAAAAATGCCTCTGGCACATGTGAAAACAACCAAGATCTACCTGGTTTTGATTGATCAGCATAGCAGTTACATTCTTTACTGCTTTGTTGTTCAATTTCTCTCATATCCCTTTCTCAACTGCAGTAAAAACATTCCCCCAAACTGAAGCCAGCAGGGCAACACAATTATGGTAAGAGTCGCAAAATATAATAATTTGCATATCCGTGACTGACACAGAAGTTCATTAATTAGGCATTCTGAGTATATGTATGTATGTATAAATTAGCATCTATTCATCATTTAAACTGTAATAGTTTTTTTATATCTGAATATTAACTATGTAGGAAAATTACTAAGTTTTCTGTGGAAGGGCATCCAACAAGAAATTTCATCAGCAAAAATAGAATGAGAATTATAAAAATAAAAAAATAGGAGAGTGAACATGGAAGAATTTCACCTTAGTAGTGCCTATCCCTGCTCTGTTCCACCTCACTTGTTGCAAGCTCTCTGCTACCTCTCTCCCCACCCATGCACATGCATCCCCAACAATTCTTCATGGTAGGAGCATTTCAGGAGTACTATTTTTGACTGAATTTAAAAGGCAATGTAAAAACCTTCAGGATTTCACACATCTGCTATCCACAATCCCTACACCTCATTAATATTAAAGAGGACACAGACTGAGAGCAGAACTTCTAACTACACCACTCCTAGCAGAGCTCCCAAAGACAAACATCTTGCACCAGCACAGATTAATTCTTACTAGGGAAAAAAATTAGAAGGAAATAGGACTTCTAACTTTTTTAAAAAGCTGGATGCAAACTCTTTGCCAGGAAGTACAAGACACTTCAAAGACAGTACTTTTGCAAATGAAAGAAATCTGGTGATTCTGAAAGTGTAAGGTGACAACTTGAAAAATTACCAAAGCTTGAATGGAAGCAAACAAGATGACAGGAATGCTGGAGAAATTATAGGCAATACAGAAACTAATGAAGATATAATTGCCAATAATGATATCAGCAAAGTTTGCTTGGAGCTACAAAATGCACAAAGGGTAGACAAAAAAAAAAGATAAAAAGGGGGTCCTCAAGTGGCAAAAGCAGAAGCAACTGCTTTGCTGATTTACCCTTCCCAAGCATCTGGCCTGTACTTTTAAGAACACCGATGCCTACAGTCAACCAGTGAAATGGAAAACCAACAGAAAACTGGAAAACCAACAGAAACAGCATCCTCCAAAGGGTGAATATTTATCTAGAAGAAAATGGAGACAAACCTTGTAACATGGAAGTTGTTACTGGGCTACCTGTATGGGATAGTATTAGTAAGATACAGAAAATGGAGAGCAAACTAGCAAAAGAACAATGTGTAAAATATCTGTTTTCTTTTGTAATTCTTCCCCTTCAAAAATAGGGAATATTGACTGTTCTTGTCCATCAAAATTGTGGCTTTTATGTGCAATGGTTAGGCAGCTGCTATCCCAGCATCTTCTGCATTGGTAGAGACGCAAATTCCATAACTGCAGTATGTAATTTAGTTCTGTGTGATATCACTGAAAGTAATGCAACTGTGTGATTGATACCTGAGTTATTTCAGCTGGACAATAAAACTGTCTATCTGGGAAAGGAAAAAAAAAAAGAAATTTAAAGAAGATCTGATTTTTTAAAAGGTACAGGTTTCTTTATGATTCAAGTTTCCCAAATTCAACTAAATTTAGATTCGGGGTAGCAAGCACAAAGGATGTGCTTTCATGAGCCCTCCTTATTCCTCCCACTCTTCAACTTCGTCAATATGCAAGCCCACTGACCTTGCTCAGCATCTCTGCCTTGCACTATTATTACGATGATATCACCTTTAAAATATTCATATATAGAACCCATTCTGATATTGAGAACTCATCAAAGCACGTATACATGCACATCCAAAAGAAACAAAAGTGATGCCCCTGTTTAGTGGTCTAGGTTTCTTCTCTACAACTTAAAAAAAAAAAAAAAATTGGAGGAAGAAAACTCTGGCTTACTTTTCTGCCTTTCTGCAAATGTAAATCTGTCTGTCATACATCATCTCTGCATTTTGGGGTTGTTTTTAGCTCTCAAACTCCAGGTCTGTTCCAGAGAGTTGTAGAGCTCTGACAGCTCCCACTAAACACATGCACGAATGACTCCAGCTTTGCCAGAACTAAGCAGGGGGTGGGTACAACTTTCTAAAGGTCCTTCAGAACAAACAGAACGAACCTGCGGTTTTCTGCATACCAACTTTTGAGCTCATGCCTGCTGAGTGTGATCCCTAAAATTACAGGGCTCATGAGGGCAGGGAGAAGACAGGCCATAGCTATGTCTGGGGGTCAAGCAAAGTTGCACTGAGTAGTATGTGGATGAAGGTAAAAGAGTATCATAGATAGATAATAACATACAGACAAGCAAAGGTCACTTCTCCTGGTGTCAAGGCAAGGATTATAACCACCAAAGCTTAGGAGATCAATTTAAGTGAGAATTCTCTGTGTCAAGAACATCTTCCCACCAATCCAGACTAATGCCTTCCATGCAACAAGCCATAGGAACCACACAAATAAACCAGAAAATTCAACTACATAACAAAATGAAAACTGATGATGTAAATAGGCATAACTTGATACAGCTGGATCTTCAAATGTCATGATTAAATACGAACAGGACAGATAAGGGTAGTCTACAGGATTCAGTGCTCAAAGCAATCTCAGAGAAGTGCGAGATTCCTGTTTCAGCCCTTAATGAAAGAGCAAAGGCAAGTCCGGGTCATGGCCTTGCAGATTTTATCACAAGGACCTGTTCTTCTGTGCTTAAGAAGCTGTTAATGATCTGGTTGAATGGGCGTGAATCCCTGAAGGAAGGATCCTTCAAAGATAGAGCAAAAATCTTTGATTGAGGCTTTGATGTAAATAAAGTGCCTTCTGACAATTTGGGACAAATTCAGCTCTCAAAGCTGAACAAATCGAATCATTTATCCCAAAGTCTTGTATGATCCACTGGGTATAGGAAAGGGACTGATTTCTTGAAAAAGACTGTTATGGCAAGAGGATGACGGACAAAAGGGAAAAAAACCCTCTATCATTTACATGGAAGAAAAAGACAACCTTTAGTATGCAAGGCCACAGTTTTTTCTTTTTGGACAGTGCTCTCAGGCACATGGCGTGATTCTTTTGTTCCAGGGCTAGGATTTGGACTCGATCCTTGTGGGTCCCTTCCAACTCAGGATATTGTATGATTCTATGATTTTCTACAGGGACAATTGGACTTCCATGCATGCTATGCTGCCGCAGAGAGCCTCAAACAAGGGTTTGGGATGGACTGTCCTCTGGGACACAGCAGTTCTCTTGGTGGCATGTCACACCCCAAACCTCACTCACAACTTGTTCAGGGGTGGACTGGGAGGAAAGATTCACAGTATAGAGCCTGAATTCTTCCATAAGACATCATCCTGAGAAAGAAACCAGACTGACAGGAAATAAAAGGAAACCACTTACAAGGGTCCAGTAGCATCAGAGGGCAAGGTTACTCAAGGCCTGATAAAAAGAAGAAAAACCAACACAGCTATCAGTTTGCCTGTTGGTGCTTGCCAACAGGTACCCTTTCACGAGCCTCAAAAATCTGAATTTACCAGAATTCTACTCTAGCTAGAGCAACGCTAGTTATACAACTTGATCTTAATTGAAATATTTGGTACCTGCTGATATGTTCAAACAAATTCACCAGATCTTGATTATGCGCTGGCAATTAAAGCCATTAAGTCAGTAGACAGACAGCAGGTTATTTCATTGCTATTTGACAAAGCCAGCCATCCTTCTTTCCTACTGTCTATGTGACAGCACTGTAATTAGCAGTAATCAAATACTATTTGTGCTAGGTGTTGTGAGTTCGCTTCCTTAGCTAGCAAGATACCTCTGCCAATTGTAGAACACAGAAACCTACCTCTGGTCAGGCGATATACAAGCTACAAAGAGGGGAAGAAAACAATGAAACACAAGGAACAAAGGATGACTGCCTATTTCAGGCTGAAAGAGTTCGATCTGAAAGCAGGATTCAAAATTAAGAGTATTTTTTATTTCTGCAAGCTATAAATTAAAAAAAAAAGCTGAATTACAAAAGCCTGATCAAGTAATACTGTGAAATACAATAATAATCAGAATTATATTTAGTATTTATGTATTCCCTGCTCGAGGAATGCATACAAACTCCATTAGCATTAATGGGTGTTCTACTCATGCATCAAGCAGAGACTAAAGCCTAACAGTGCATTACATCTTCAAAGTGCTGTACAAACATTAACTAATTAATCCTCATAACCACCCTGCATGGTAGGTAAGTGATACATGAAGTGTATATCTGAGCAAGCCCAGGAGCAAGACAGCACCACTTTGTGCCCTTCAACACAGACCAGAAATTAATCACATTTATACTGCCACCGAATTCAGATGTATTTTACAAGAGCAAGAGAGGGACCCATGGTGAGCCAAGTTCACTGAAGCCAGCAAGAAAAGAAGTAAATTACAGCTTGCTCTCTCTCTTCCCTCCTCCCTGGGCTCTGGTGGGCCACTTGCACGCTGATGAGCAGGAAGTATTAATGCCTGCTGCTTCGCCTTTAAATTTCAGCTTGGGGGAGAGAGCTCTTGAATCCTGGGAAGGAGAAAGGAAAAGATCCATAGGAGTCTTATCACTGCAGACTTCTCCTCCATCAGTACCATTCCCTTTGATATCTTGATCTTCACCTCTTTCAGCTACTATTCTTCCTGGCAGGCTTTCTGCCTTCAAAACCTTTAGACAAAGTCTGTATATCAAAGTTGCAACAGGACCCCGGGAGGAGGAACTCAGCCCACGATTTGGGCATTCCAATTATAGCATCTGAGTGATTTCTCTTTAAATAGTAATCTAGCAGTGAAAATGTTTCATCTTTCCCTGATGAAGAGGCACTGCATTCTGAACACCCACTTTGCAACAGGCTAGAGGCAAGAACTTTGACAGTGTAAATTTATCAGCAGAAAACTATTTTAATGCCTTGTATAGAGGTCCCTGGACATATATCCTCAGAGAGCATTTTATGAAGATAACAAGACTACACAGTAGTACATCATGAAAGAGGGGGAGTGCCCTTTGAGAAGAAAAGTGGGGAAAGAGGGTTGCTCTGAGGTGGGGGGTCAGTCTCTGCTCCCAGATAACAAGTGACGAGAGCTGCACCAGGGGAGGTTTAGATTGGATATCAGGAAAAATTGCTTCACTAAAAGGGTGGTCAGGCATTGGAACAGGCTATGCAGGGAAGTGGTGGAATCACCATCCCTGGAAGTATTTAAAAGATGTGTGGATATGGCATTTGGGGACATGGTTTAGCGATGAACACAGCCGTGCTGTTAATGGTTGGACCCAATGATCTTAGAGGTCTTTTCCAACCTTAATAGCTCTATGATAAATATTAACTCGGAAGGGAAAAGGGAAAAGCAGACCAAGCACCTAATGAAAACATTGCACTGCACCATTTCCATGACTACTCTGCTTTCCAAAACTCACGTGGCCCAGTATATGCCACAGTGAAGCGGTGCGGTGGCAAGTGCTTGGGCAAACTAACACCAAGATATTAAGTGTTTAAGTTTCCCCCTTCCTCAGAAGCTCAGCATCAGAGCTGAGGCCACAGCTGAAATCTATGGATCTCTGACAAGCTGGTCCTCTCCATGGATAGAGGCCAGGATCAACCTTCCTCTCTGCATGTGTAATCCTGATCTCACCAGCAGCCACGGGCACCTTTCCATGGTTGCTACTTGCCTGCTAAGTGATGTGTGCCATTTACAAGCCCAAAGCAGATGGGTGCTCAGGGAGAAGCTTGAGCATGAACAAAAATGCACGTTCAAAAAAGATGCTTTTAAAACTGTGCTTTGCTACCTTTTGGTGTCATATCAAACACATGAATTGCCAGCATGAAATAGGAGGAACTTTATTTGAAGGATGATCAGTTTTGTTTAAAAGTCATCCACATAACATAAATTATAGCTCATATGCCAAATCTTCAGCTACAGGTGGTGCTCAGAAAGGTTCAACCTGACTGCTGTAGCATGAAGAGTTTGGGGCTTGGATGGCAACAGGAACAGTAGATGGCTCAGCTGGTGTGTTTGGTCTTTGAAGACAGAAACACATTTGAAACATTCTGTTTTCATTTGCCACAGGCTGCTTGGAAAGTTTACAGACACATATCCTAAATACATATGTACTTACATCAATTCACAATATCAGTGAAGTTTCAACAAAACTATAAATCTGCTTGGAAAATGAACTTTCACATGCCCTAGAATTTCCTGGACAATATTTCAAAAAAATGTACCATGATGTAGAGATGAAACAGTAGTGCCAGTGGTGAAGCTCCTGATGCTTAGGATGCAAAACAGATCTGAATTCTGGCTTGAACAACTGAAAATTGAATTGGACTTCTGAGTAGTGCTTTGTGAAAATCAGGTTAAGACAACCAAACCCAAAGGGGTTTACAGTTGCCCTTCTCTTTAAAGTGATTCAAAAAGTCTACTGTGGTGGCAAACACAGCCTTTGCCTGGTTGGGTGCCTCAGCACTGACCTGTTTTATCCCAAGTGACAGAGCAGTGCCTCTCCTAACATAGGACAAGCACAAGTCTGCAGAAGGTAACAATAACTGTTCTGCATTGGAACTGAAAACTTGTGCATTAATTTTATCTGGTTTTCTTTCAAGGAAGACAAGGCTTTTTGGAAATCTTGTCTTGGTGAAAAGTCCACCTGTAAGCATGAGAAACACAAGGGCAGCCTCCTAACCCTGGAAGCCTTTTTGCATGCTGGAAAGCCTGCTCTGAGCTCTGCCCTTACAGGTCTTAGAGCTTCTGGGGCAAGTGTGTGCCACCAGCTTGCTAAACCTTCTCCACCCCACCCCTGAGCAGGGATCCACCTTCCCCTCCCTGAGGAAATGGAAGCCCTGAAACAGTCTCTGCACACAACTCCTGCAGCATCAACTTCACTGCCCTGTCTTCCCAAAATGAGGAGAACTAAAGGAAATTTCTTGCATGCTTTCCCTAATCCTGTCACTTGATAGAGAGAGAGGGAGAGAGAGAACAGCACAGCAAAATGAGATTGTGAGAACTGGTCTCATTTCAAAGAAGCCCTCCCTTTCTGCTAGCAAATATTCAGCAAATGTTGTGACCATTTAATTTCTATCCTCTCTCTTCCCCTCTGTCAATAACTATATAATTTCCAGAGATGTTGAGGAAATATTCCCTGATCAGCTGACACTCAGGGTAGACAAATGCAAGGTAATGCACACAAAGAGCAGCAGTTTCCTCATACCCTCTAATGGATGTTATCTTAACTCCAACTGCTCTGGAAAATTCTTCGGCACTGCTATAGGCAGTGGAGTGAAAACACCTGCTCTGTACAGAAGGACAAAGAATTGGCAAAGAAACAAAACAACGGGATGGGAGAATGTGTTAATACTAGGAAATAAGTAAAGCCTCCATGTACACTCAAGCTCAAGTACTTGCTACTTCATTTCAAAAATAATACAGGTTATTACAGCCATGGAGAAGTTTCCATCTGAGGAAGGATTTTAGAGAATGTAACTATTAAGCTGAAAAAGAACTCAGGTCAGGACTGACATGACAAAAAGTATATCCAATAATGCCTGCTTTAAAAAAGGTCTATCTCCCTTTCCCTTGTTTTTTTCTTAAACAGAAATAAACGAGGACCCTGACATTTAATGGGAAACATATCTAAAGGGCAGTATGATTAAAAATAATGCTCAATGGCTTGTAGAGACAAAGTCTTAAAGATTTTAAAAAATAATACATATTCGTGGTAGGGAGATTTATAATTTTGCTACAAGTTTGCATGGGTTGTCAACCCTCCTGCTTCAGCCAAAGATAACTGTGATAACTAGGTAGAGGAAAAAATTCCTCCTTGGAGACCTCACTATATCATCTCTCAGGACTTCCAAAGCATCTATCCAAGCTGAGCATCCAATTTCTTCAGAAACCCCTGGCACTTATGTGCCCAGACTCCACAGTGCTGTTGATCATCCCCTCATTCTCCCCAAACACAAACCTGCATCTTCCGAATATCTAATGCTATGCCTACATGGGGCAAGAGACAAGCACCACCAGGGTCTGAGGGGGGAGCAGATGAGCTTAGAGAGTCCAGATTAGCATGGACTTTGTGGATAGCAATGCTGAATGGCAGGGCAGAAGGGATGGGTCTCTGCTTCAAGCCACTGTACAGAACAGACTTGGCTGGATCACCTCAGCAAATCCTGTGCCCTGGTTCTGGCCACTGTTGGGGTGGCTGAAAAGCCACAGGCCCCAGTCCAACTCTGAGTTCAACCCTCTTTTGGCATGTTACACAACTTCTGTTTGGGATGAGTGTGACACATCCACGTCTCCAGGTTCATAAGCAACGTGACAGGCTTCCCGTTCAAAGCCGAGAGGGAGTTGCATCAGAATTGACTCTGCCTTGATTTTCAAAAAGGCCTAATTCTGCTCTCACTTTGACTTTTTCACTAATGCAAATGAACTAACTCCAGCTATATGCTAATACCACTAAGAATACAATTCAGAAATTACAGAAGGCTATTTTCGGGATTTTCTTTTATTTCATGAAAGACCCTTAACTCTCCTAGTCTTTCAAAGTAAGCCAAAGCATTCAGATGTTGCTGGTACAAACTGCGTCATACGAGACACAGACATAAAGAGTAAAACAAGTGCTATAATTTAACATTCAGGCAGTCACTGCACAGCCCCTATGTATTGTTGCAAAGGAACAAAAGTTTGGAATTGACTCCTCTTTCCAGAGAAGTAACGGACGCCGACACTGTTTTTTGGTTTTGGTTTTGGTTTTTAAATTGCACAAACCAGTCTCATGGTCTGTGCAATTACAAGAATGTGTAAATGGAGGTGCTTGGTCTGAGGAATTTCTTCTAACACAAAGAAATGCAAAACACTATGATGCTTGCTTGTTTGCTTGCTTTTAATGCTATCGATTGCTTTCCACCACAAATCCGTTCTATCCTTTGACCAGTTACTCACTGACAGAGTTTACCAGGTCCCCTCTGATGCACTTGAGCATTTTCAGGCCAGAGTTGATCATAACACAGGCAGGAGAGTCTCATTCTGCAAAGTGCCCTGCACAGCTACAATCTGGAGTTTGGAGTGACCATTCCCCAGCAGTCAGGGGAAGTCAAGCCAAGCCCACTGCAGGCCTGCCCTCCTAGCCTGGGTTTTACAGCCAACCAACATCTTCCCTTCATTTCATAAAGGATTCCAGAGAGATGGCAGTCAAAATGCAAATCTCTGTGGAAAGAAGCCAACTTATCCTCCCAGTGGGCAGAAAGGCAACTAGCCCTGTAAAAAGGATAGCAGACTTGGGCCCTGTGCCCTCAGTGCCTGAGCACATCCCAGAGGGGGAAACTCATCTCCTGTCCCTTTGTGTGACATTTGCCTCAACAGGAGTGCCCAAGGCACCCAGAGCACAGCCGTCTCTGTGCCTACTGAGGGCATTTGAGAAGTGTGCAGGAGCAATACTATAGCCATAGTCCACAAGGAAGTCAAGGAAGTCTGAAAGGATTTGTGCAAGTGGTACAAGGAGAAGGAGGGGTGATGCTGTGGACTAAAACATCCCAAATTCTCTTTGAAGCCTGAGACCACGCTGCAGGGACAACAGCAACTGTTACTCTGGGCACAGGTGGTGGCATGAAGCACAAGATCCACTCCTCTAAGGTGACTATATTCTGCCCTGTGTGATGTGGTCACTGTATTTCCTCCACTTTGTCCTGGGAGTAATATCAGTTCATATTGCTCTCTGCTCTCCAGGATTCACATGCTGGAAAACCATGTGCCCCCTTTCCCACCCTCCCTCCCTTTCTCACTTGCATGTGCACACACAGAGCAGCCATCCCCTCCTCCTTTCCATTTATCCTGGGTGGTTCATGGAGCACGTCTGCACTGCCAGCCACACCTGCTCATCACGCCAGGCTCCACTGTGACTCACAAAGGCAGAGAGAAAGTTGCAGTTCAAGGGGTGGGAGGTGAAGAGATGTATGAAAAATATCTGGCAAAGTATTAGGATTAACACCAGCAATACTGTGTAAATCATCATCTTGCGTGTGTCTTTGTGCTAGTCACGCCAGCTAAAAGTAATAAACCAAAACATAAACAAGACACCTCCCCCAGCACAAGTTACATTAAAGTAATGCAATTCCCAAGGCAGCCCTAGCATCAGTCTGTTTCTGTCCTAATGAAGAGCTGCAAAATTTTACTCATCCGCTCAAGGTAAGTCATATTTTGATGGACAAATGAAAGAAGTGGATTTTTCATTATAAGTGTCCTACTAAAAGGCTAAGAAATAAATCTTCCTGCACTGGTGTTATCTTCCATAGAAGCTTTGGTGCTCGATGCCAGGAATATATAACAGATATTTAAATGCATTTGTTCATATTCATATAGAATTGCCTTTTTGCGTTCCAGTCAAAGTCCAAGTTTTTGTCTCAGCCATACTAGTGTAAATCCCAACTAAATATAATGATGTTTCCTATTTAGCAAAAACAAGCTTACTCCAAACACATGTAATGGGATGGTATAAGGCAGCCCACTGACATTTCTGAGTACACCCTGAATTTATCTGTTTTTCTGCTGGAAATAAAACAAACCAAAAAAAAAGAAAAGGGAACCACTATCAAACAAAAACAAGGGGCTGTGTTCTCACTTCTCTATTTTCTGTGTGCATTTGGAATTCATGGGGTTCACTGTGCCACACTGTTCCCAAAGAACTTTAAAAGGTGAGCTCACAATTTACATAAATGAATTTGTCATTTCCAGAAAAATATGTCCTAATGATGGAAATTCTTTCTTGGTCATGCTGTAGAACAAAATATTTTTCTGAAAGGTTCTTCAGCTTTCTGTGCCTTCCTGTTTATAGACAGATAAGACTCTTTCAGAGCTGAAGCACAGTAAATTACTGCTTCAGAGACAGTGACTTTCTTCTGCCCCCAGTTATGCACATTAATATCAACTGTAAACCCAGGTGTAGTCAAATTCCAAAGGCCTACATGCTTTTAGAATCTCAAATACAGGTTTTTTTCACTTAAAAATGAAAATCCATCATTTCAATTTAGGGATTTATTTGCTCCTGTCATCTGAGTACCTATTCTGCTACCTAAACAGAATTAGACAAAATAAAATCTGCTTCACTGATTAGCTATCATCAAAACCCTTTTTTTTTTTTTTCAATCCAGTTACTTCAGAGAATAAAGAATATAAAGAAGATTTAAGCACAAAACAAGTGTAGTCACTCTGTTGCTAGTGGCAAGGAAAAGAAAATGCAGGCAGCAAAGGCACCACCTAAATACAACATGGAATAAATTCCCTATAACCAGATCTGTGCACTCACACAAAGGCATCTGCCAGCAGAGCTAATGCAGGCACCAGCCAAAGGCTATTTTAAAAGTGCAGTTTATGGAGCATTTCCTCAAACCAAGACAAAAACTCCAGAAAAGGACTTTCTGGCTGGCACATCTACAAGTACACTCTGGCTTTAACAGCATCGCCCAGCGTGACGTCCCGGAATAAGAACTGTGCCAGCGGGAGTGTGGCCTGAGTCACTCCGAGGGCACTGTTTTGGCTGGTCATGAACCTCCCGGTGCCCTGCTGCCACCTTCCACCCCAGTGCTGCCTGGCAAAGATGTCTGCAGCCACCAGGAAGCCCTCCATACTGCGGCTTTATTAGCAGCCAGTTCCTTTGGCCAGCCCGCACCCCCAAATTTAACCTGCTTTCATTGCGTGGTTGGAAAAGGAGATTAAAAAAAAAATGACAACAGGATTGTCCTGCCTCCATTTCGAGAGCATAGTCTCAGATGCTGAACTTTAGAAAAACTCCCCAGGGACTGTTCAGACTAGGGAAAAAATGCTGTTTCCAGTGAACTGCCTTAATTCAATTGATTATCACACTTTACTGCCAATATAGACATATTTTAGCCACTCTCTCACAATACTAGCAGGCCAAGTAAATGCTACAGACTGACATACCATTGCCAACATGGCTTTACTACATGGACGTGAATGAGCCTGAGATAAAAGAAGCTCTATTTCGTTATTAGACTCCAGTCCAAGCTATTTGTATGGACACTGCCTTTAATATCACCCTTTATTGCTCATTTACATGTACTGTACAAACATCCAGCCTCTTACCTGGGTGCCAAGATACACAAATTTCAATGCTTAACTACAGGCATGTTAAAAATGCCCTTCGCCTCTCCCATCTTCTCTTGGTTTAAAAGAAGGTGGTAACTGCAAGGATTCAAACACACGCTGATACCCACATAAATCTGAGGTTCATGCCAAGATGTTATGTGCAAAACTCTGCATTGTTTTAATTACCTACAGTTTGAGCGGTAACTACTTTGAACAAAGTCAACCAGTACCTCTTCTACCTGTATTAAACTGTTTTTTTCTTGGAAGATCCCTGGTCTACATGACGGGCTCATGGCTGAGTGTATGCAAGGCTGAAGAAGTGCCATCCATGGGCCCAATGGGACTGTGACCACTGTTGCAGGGTAATTTTGAGGCAAATACCTTAAAGACAGTGGCTTTACATCAGATATTAGGGAGAAATTCTTTACTATGAAGGTCATAAGGCTTTGCTCAGAAGAGTTTGCTCAGAAATGCTGTGGAGGCCCCATCCCTGGAAGTGTTCAAGGCCAGATTGGATGGGGCTTTGAGTAACGTGGACTAGGGAAAGGTGTCCCTACCCATCACATAGGGGCTGGAATGAGATGATCTTGAAGACCCCTTCCAATCCAAACCATTCTGTGATTCTCTGATCCTGTGAATGACAGGGCTCTGGGACCCTGCCCCTGCCAGTACTAGCTGCTTGGCCCAGCAGAGGAAGAAGCTGGTTGAGCAGATAAATGACTAATGACCTGCATCTTCATCTCTCCTCCCTCTCTTCTTGCATACAGGGAAATGCTGGCTGCACTGCTCCCTTTTAGGCAGTGTTCACACATTCACACCACTGTGAGAAATTAAAGCACTGTGCATTTATAAGGGTGCTTTCTGCATGAGTTTGCTCTGTCCCTCAGATCTCTGTTCTGGTGAAGATCACAGTTGCAATATAAAATATATGATTTTTAACCATTCAGCAGGATTATTCTGCCTGAGTTGGCAGCAAATAAATTAAAGGAGAGTTTGAAAGAATGAAGAAAACCCTTATCTTCCTCAGAGCCTGCAGCTGAAGCCAGGGAAGAAAAACTGCTTAAGACTCCCTTCTTCCCCTCACCTACCTTCCTTTCTCTACAGTTCCTAAGATGTGCTGTTCATGTTCCAGTAGCAAAGTTCGCACATGTCTTCATACCAAGCACTGGCCCAGGAGTGATACGGATTTAAGTGATGTGCACCCCAAACAGCCTTTTGAGTGATGAGCCTTTTTGTCATGAAAAATTTCAGCCAGTATCCTTACTGCTGTATCCTTACTATCCAGTGCTGCTGGATCTATGTTTGCATAAGTCCTGCTGCTGCCACTGCAAACTCTAAAGCAGAAGCTGTGGAAGGGCTATGAACATGCAGTCCCACCCAGAGGAAGTTATACTGCAATTGGCACCAATGGATAAGTTGGTACTAAGGCCTCTGAACCCTAGGAAAGTTTAATAAAGCAGAAGATTGACAGAACAGTGAAGAAGTTATCCAGAAGTCTTAAAAGACTGATACAACTTTCATAGAATCATAGAATCGATTGGGTTGGAAAAGACCTCCGAGATCATCAAGTCCAACCCTTGGTCCAACTCCAG
>JAWWEV010000134.1:9813540-9839351 GCA_035583235.1 Hafferia zeledoni
GCCCCTCAATCTCTTTCCTGAACTGAGGGGCCCAGAACTGAACACAACACTCAAGGTGTGGCCTCACCAACACAGAGGACAGGGGAAGGATCACTGCCCTGGTCCTGCTGGCCACGCTATTTTTGATACACTGTTGGCTCATGTTGAGCTTCCTGTCAATTAGTCCCCCCAGGTCGCTTTCTGCCTGGCTGCCCTCCAGCCACTCTGTGCCCAGCCTGTAGCGCTGCAGGGGTTTGTTGTGGCCAAAGTGCAGGAGCCGGCACTTGGGCTTATTGAACTTCATCCCATTGCAATCAGCCCATCAGGTGCTGTAAACTCTCCTGCAGGTTTCATTGGCCACATCCTGTCATTGACACTGGGCAAAAATGGAGATGTTGCAGTGGCTAATGTCATCCAAAGGAGCTGTTATTAAGTTAAGGGAACCATGAAAAAACTATAGGCTTTGGCAAAACTGTTCATGACTTCAGAATATTCTGTATTTCTATTACGTATTGACTGATAATATATGTATGTTTATGCATGTGAAATGCTTAGAAAACACAAATTTGCTTAGTGTTATTTGATCAACAAAAGGCTCAGCTTTCTGCAGAAAACAGAATTATTCATTAAAATGCTTCTGAAGCAGAAAACTTCACTGCTGATAGAAAATTTTCTAAGCTGACTGCTCCACCTCTCTTGAGCATAAACACTCATACATCAGCCTACTAGACCTGTTAGCTGAGGGTTACCTGGCTCTCCATGTCTTAGTCCCATGTCAGTGGTCATGTCCATGTAGCAGCCCAAGGGACTGTGAATGATAAACAGTGGGAACAGGGAGCAAAGGGCAGGAGACATGCAGAGGTGCCTGTTTCACTTCACCAAAACCTCATACTGGTCATAAGCAACTGGAATAATCTTGACCTTGGCATACTCTTTGTCCCAGTATTTGAAGCATTAAACACAACTAATTTCTACCATTAACTTTATTTAGAAACCACACTGCTCACTGCCAAAAGAGGAACCTGATCCTCATGCCCACACTGAGTTGGGTTCTATAGTATTATTTAAAGACAAAATACACAAACCAGCAGCTCAGCTGTATATCAAATGACAAAACTGGGTTCCCAAAATTGTGTTTGGTGTTGTTTTTTCCTTAAGGACAGCAGGCCTCTGCAGAGCCTCCCTGAGGGCACTGAAATGTGGACAAGTGCCTCACCAGCCAGGAACAGTTCTTCTCTTGCCTTCCTTCTACAAGCAGTCTCACTGGTGTCAGTGGAATTATTTGCTCAACTGCAGGGAACACACTTTGATAACAAATGTGTCCTTTAGTATCAACCCCCCCCCAAACTAGAATGCCTACAACCTGAAAGGGCTGGTAGGAAACTCTCTCCTTACGACTCCTTATGGCACATGGCAGAAACCCAGAGATTTGACATGAAGATGCCTGCCTATGATATGAAAAGCATTTTCCAAGGTCAACACTATCCTCATTTTTGTGTGGATCAGGATCATTCCTGACTGAAGTTCCAGTTCAGGAGCATCTGATACACTTCAAGTTCTTCTTTATTCAGGATAGCAAATTCACTGCACGGTTAAACAAACACATGCACAAAGGCAGAGGACTGACCAGAGTACAGCAAGAGAGTTACTAAATCATCTCATCTTTAAGAAATGACCTTCATCAAGGTCAAAAATACTGGGAACACAGGAAAAATGCACTGCCAGTGCCTCTCCGGTGCCAGTTCTGTGAATAAAGGACTCCAGTGTTCAGTGCTGTCATTTTTGTAGCAGTTATGAATGCAGAAAAACCCAACTTAAAAATAAAAAGCCCAAAGAAGCCATAAGAAGCCTAGAGTTTCCAAACTGTTCCAACAATTAAATACCACCCTAACATTAAAGGCTGTAATTGGCAGCTGATTATTTAAAATTAATCTTCAAGGATTGCTTTAAAAAATGGCTTTTCTTGTGAAAAATCAAGAACTCCATCCGAGTCAAACACTTTTTAAGAGACCTTGCCATCTTCCACTGCAGTGCTCAAAAAAATACGTTAGCAGAGATACAGGTTGGCTTCCTCCCCCTTTTCTGCTCATTACCATCAGTTTTGAGATCTGATTAGCTGTGGCTGTTATTCATTAGTCACATCTCTAAAATCTGAATTATAAACACCCCTGTGAGGTCTTATTCTAATCAACCTATTTTGAGTCTTGCAATTAATACTAACACCAGAAAAATAATTGAACACTGTACATTCAAAGACCATCCCCTCTTCTCACAAAAATCCAGGCTTGGATATGCATGAAAAGGGAGACTAAAATGAGATCTAAAAACTCTGCTATCACTGCTACAAATCCTTCTCCCATGCACACTGCAGCCAGTTCAGCTGGTTAATACAGGTGACATAATGGGTACACAGTAAATACGAAGCAGCCATCAGTGATTTTCCTGATGGGGTCAGAGGCTACATAGCTGATAGATCTCAGGAGGACAAGAACATGCAGGCATGACAGATTAAGTGACTGCCATTGGCTGTGTGCTTGCTCTGAATACTCAGCTACAGACGATAATCAATTACTTGGGGCTGCTAATGATACTGATCAAATGCACTTAGCACTTGACAGCTTGAGGGCTACCACCCTGACACTTGGAAAATACACAGGCTACTCATGGGCAAGAGGAAGTAAGAGGCTGGTACCAGCAAAATCCTCAAAGTCAACAAGAAAAACAGCTTGTTCCTTCTTTGCCTCCCTGCCTAAAGTTGTAAAATAAATATTTGCTTGAGGCTAAGTATATTCTTTCCTGTAAGACCATATAACTTAGAAATGCTATGGTCACCTGTGAAAGGCTGGGGACAGCAGTTCACATGGAGAGACCCCACACTGCTTCAAGAGTTACAGAGTGTATTACCATCGTACATATTGGCTTTCAGAGGTCCATGTGACAGGCTGCCTCTGCTTCCTGACAGTACTTCCCAGGTCTGTCCTATGATCCAGGGTTATTTGGCTTCCTCATCATTATCATCAGCTCAAGATGCTGATCTCTTTCCAATTTTTACAACCAGAGAAAGTAAAAGTTTTGCCACTGGTTTCAGAGAGTGGTTGGGGCAAACTTCGTAGTTTGCCCCAACCATCCTAAACCACAACTTTCTTTTAGGGGTTGGGAAAAGGATGAAGGTTTGGGGGTTGCATTTTTTTTAAATGACTAAGGCCTTGTTCATGCACAAAGCAATTTCTACTACTCTAACTGTAGAGTTATTTATTCCCTGCTCTTATACAGAAAAAGGATTCACTGCACAGAAATATAGGGCAGTGTTGGGAATACCTAAGATTGTACCCTTCATTTTAGGGAACTATACTCTCCCTTTAAGGGGCTAAAACAAAAGGAATGCTCTAACTGACAGAGGAAATCCCTTCTCTAATTAGTAATAAAAGCAGTAATTTAGACCAGACCTAATGTTCTGGATGGTTCTTTGCTCTCAGATCCCAGAACTGGAATTCTGAGCATCTGACACAAGCATTTCATCCCTAGGGAATCACCCTTCCTCCTGCTGTAGGGCAGACAGTCCCATAGCAACAATGACTGACCACAGGGATCAGTTAGCAAGATGGAACATACTCAAAAATGTCTTTACAAGTACACCGCACTTAATCACCACAAGAAAAATAAATTTTGAAGAAATTACCGAACAGAATTGTCTGAGAAGAATTTGTAACAGCAAGTTCTGCAGATAGCTGTATGTTCCCTGGCAACCCTTTCCCTGAATGCAGGAAATTAACTGCAGAAAATGTCTTACTTTTCAAATAATAATAAACCAGCAAATTAATAGAGTGCAGATCCAAACCACCGGGTTGTTTTCACAAACTGCATGCCAAGATTCCTGCTCATCTATTCTCTGGTTACCACATCAGCAAGCAGCAGCCTAGGACATAAGGCAGTGTACACCACACCTGCTTGAACAGCAGGGGAGAGTTTCAACAGGCAGAATGCAGGAACTACTGGGATTTTTAGCTAAAATTTGCTCATTGTGTAGAATGAAAAGAAGAATCCTCACCACAATGCAGTGAGGATTCATTAAACTGTTAAGAAAGAAGCTTGTAGCAAGAGCCCTGCTTAGTTAGTAATTATTCATTATTGGAAGAGCTAAGTATGCCAGCAATGACTGTTAATCCCTTCTTTCCATTCCTTCCTCCCTCCTGCAGAAAGTGGCACAGGAAACCTTCACAACTGCCAGTTTTCAAAAGCTCTGTTCTAGGGCTGAATATACCCCAGAAGGAAAACAGCTTTACCTCCAAATGTTCCATCCTTCCAGTAAGCACTGGCTGAGGCCGACAAGTTTGCCATAAAGCAAGGCTGGTGCAGGAAATCAAACCTGGTCTGCACAAAATGACCTTGTGCAGCATCAGGTCCAACACAGGGGCCTACAACTCAAACTATCATATCCTACCTCCCCACTCCTGCCTACGGTAATGACAGCAAACATGGGTTTGCCCTAAAAATGGCAGGCAAAAGGAAGGTTTTCTTGCTGTCTTCAATGAATGAGAGGGTATAGCCAGACTCTTAGTGGACCACATAGTGATAGATAGACGGGCAAGACATGAATTTCAACACAGAAACTGCAGTTACACACCAGGAAAAAAGTTTTCATTGCAACTGGAGTCGAACACTAATGCAGGCTGCCCAGAGAAACCGTGGGTTCTCCATCCTTGGGGACGCTCAGAGTCCAGCTGAGCACAATCCTCAGCAACCTAAAGCAGCTGGCCCTGCTTTAAGCAGTGGCTCAGGTGGATGACCTCCAAGGGCTTCAACTACTTTACCCTTACTCCACAATGCCAGTTTTAGTTGAAGAACCTTTATAGGTCTGGGAATTTCTTCTTGCTTTTAGCCCTGGAATACAGCAGAATAGAAAAATACTGGCAGGTGAGGACAGAGAAAAAGGGACTTTCATTACCGATGTTCAATTAATTCATTCAGTTGTGGATAATGAAGGCACAAGGGTATCTTTTTTTCTGCTATATCTGCACTGCCCAGGTGTGGATACCTTCAGCCCTTACAGTGGATCCTGATATGTGGTCAGGGCTTACAAGCACTTCCACAACAAGCATGAGCTTGTTGCCAGCTTGAAGGATGTTAGTCAGATGCTTTTTACTGGCATGGAATGCACTCCAACATATGCTGTCACTCACATTAAAGGAAAAAAAAGCAACCAAACAAAACACCAAACAAGCAACCACCCTCTGCTCAATTAAACTATATTAAAAGTCAAAAAACAGGGAAGTGAATCCTGTCCTGGTGAGAAAACATAAAACCAATGAGGAATAATTTCCCAGGAAGCCTGTCAGCCACAAACTTTTGAGAACACATCAGAGAGGTAGCTACTTTGATGCAACTTGCTGATACCATGCATTGAATTACTCTTGTTCTTACAGTCTGTTCCATCTCACGGCTCCTTTGAGGCAATTACTAGTAACTTGTTATTGCATTCCATTAAACAATTCAACTCTCAAAAAAAAATGCAATAAACTCATACTTTCCTGTAACAGACTCAGTCTACTCTTTTTTCTGGCTACTCTATGTACTGAGCTAAAACACAATATCAGAAACAGTGTTTTGCCCACAGTATTGGATATCAGATACCTAAGATGCACATGTAAGTGCCTGAAATGCCACAAAGACATAATTGATAAATTGGTATTTTGGGGAAACATTTCAGAAAAAAAAAAAAAATCCTATCATTTAAGTCCTCCAGAATATTCACTTCAGCCTGTCATTCCAATTCTCCCTTCTCTCATTCATCTGGATGCTTGAATGCTGCTCTCAAACACATGCCTTCTCTTACCTTTCTCTGGGACTAGAAAACTAGTTTTGCGTATTGAATCATTCTTTATTTCCCTGGATATCTCTGGGTTCCTTTGACAGCTTTATCTTACTGATGACAAATACTCTTTCCAAAGCTACTGCCAGACCACCCTCATTCTCAGACGTCAAAGGACATGGTCGGCAGAATCTGTCAAAAATAATTCACATGGTCTGGAGGATTTGAAAACTACAATTGATAGTTTTGAAAATACAAATGATACACGGTAGCTTTAGGTAGGTCCACTTCACAACCAGCACCCAATCCCTTACTGCCTTTTCATTTCTCCTGGTCACTATGGGAATTATTAATTTGAAAAATGAACTGACAAGAAACAGTGAAATCATGTCAGTATTTCTGAAAACGAGATTTCTTTTTCTCTTCACATTTTGCAGGTATTCATATCTAGAAACCTTTTGAAGCATAAGGGAAACAAACTAAAGGAAATTAATTTAAACTTAAACCAGAAACCTGTAATGGTTTAGGGCTTCTATAAAGACTGCTTTGGCTTGCATCAAAATCTGACTGCAGAATGTTCATCTTCCAAAGACAAATGCAAGGGGGTACAAGCTGAGAAAGATTAGCAAAAATTATTTAATTGACCCTACAAGTGCCAACAGGTAAAGCACCTGCCAAGGCAGTGAGGGCACATGCAGGAGAAGGCTGATTCATTCCTCTCCTCTTCTCTCCACTCAGCCCTGTGGAGAAGTAATGATTGCCTTCAGTCCCAGTCCCAGACTAACCCTCTCCTCTCCATTAGTTGGGGATGCTGTTCCAGATGCTCCAGACCTGAAACATATTGACCATCATAGTTACCTGTCAGGCTTGAAGCTGAGTGGCATGAGAATGAAGTGGCAGTGCTTGGTTGTGCTGCCCAGGTGAGCACCATCACTAAAAAACCTGTCAATTCATTTGAATTTTTTACATCCATAAAAGGAGGATGGCACTTTGGGTTAGAGTTTATACAGATCAGTACAAGCTGTTCAGCTCTTAGCAGCCATCACACTCTGTGTGTAGGCTCAAGCGCGCACACACACACACATACGCTGCAGTGTAGCTAAGCCTTCCTACAACACTCTGTCTTCATGAGTGAGAGGATCAAGTGGCTGTGGCGCTTGAAAATTATCCAAGGCATCATACTGACTGACAGCAATACCTTAAGCTTCTGTGTTCTCACAAGATATTGCCTCACCAAGGTTTGTTAGAAAAAGAATTAAACAAAATTATTCCAAATGCCTTCTCTTAGGCCTTTTACAAAACTTGGCCCATTATACTAGATCACAGATCCATTTAGCCTGGTATCCTTTCTTTGACAGTGCAGCAATGGGTGCTTAAATACTGCAAGAAGCACTGAAATACAGAGGATGCCAGCCCCATTGTACACCCTACCCAGCAACTTAGACCCTTGGGCCTAGAAAAGGTATTCAGATCGTCATAGCTTGACATGGATCTCCCTTCCAGGAATTTGCCCAACTTCTCTTTTGATCCAGTTTAGGCTTTCACGCATTCTTGCAGCCTACGTTGAAGTTTCACAGCTTCATTACCTGCCCTGCTGCTTCTTGTTTGCATCAACCGCCTACAATTCCTTCATCCTCTACCTTTGCTTTTGCACCCATTTGTGATTTTAGCCCAACTTCACACTTCTTCAGCTCTCTCTTACCCAGGCTAACCAGGGCTTGGCTATTTGCAGTATTGCATCAATAGAAATCTTCAGACAGCAGCATTTGCATCTCCAAGGCTCCCATCTTATATCTGAACTGTGATTTTACCATGTCTTGGTACAAAAAGTAGAATTGTTCATGTGCACACTTGAGAGCCAGTGCTTCCAGTGTGCCTGCGGTTTTGACATAACAGCACGTTTGAACTGAAGATGACAACATCCTACATTTAAAATTCATAGCCTTTGCTGAGGTTCATCTCAAATGGAGTAGCATGTCACCTGTGGTGATGTACACCCAGCCAGAATACATAGCCTCCCCTCATTCCCAACAAGCATAAACACCAAAGCAATCAAAACAGAAACTGAGAAGCTATTTCTCTTCTCATATGGCCAGGAGTGCTTTTTGAAGTGTGTTTTAGATGAGGCCAGCATTCCTGAAACAGAGGTTGCCCTGCTCAGGCTGGTCCCTAGCTATTCCAAGACTCAGGTGCCCCACAGCAGCAACCCTATGGCACACACTGGGGCAATCCTGTGCTTCATGGATTTTATTGGTGGTTGGAACAGCCAGTTCATCAAGCATTGTCTGCAGGTGTCATTATTAAGGTGGAACCAGCCAAGATCCAAGCCAGTTCCAGGCTTAGTTCCTCTGAAGTGTTGCCCACAGATCTGACTGGATGCTTTGTCCACCTCACTGCAGTGGATGTAGCTAAGAGAGAGCAGAGAGCACAGGTATATCCCTGTCTGCAATTCCCAGGGGATCTGTCAGGAAGAGATACTAAGCTGGTCTTGCAAACAAGCAATTACTGCTTGCTAGTGGTGATACCTTGAGACCTTTGCTTGCAGCAGGTTATTTGGCATGGCTGCAACTTTAGAGGTATTTTTTCAAGAGGCTGTTTTGGGATGCAGCCAGATCTTTACAAGGTCCTGTAACTTCAATAATGAAATTAAAACCAGAATTTAGCACTAGTGGGACTGAAGGAAAAGAAACGTGGGGCTAAATAATGCCTGCTCACACTTTTTCTTTATGAGATTTCTCAATTTGCTAAATGAAAATCCCACAATTCTCCATGATCAAGAATGCAAATCACAAAACCAGCTTCTTGATAAGGCAGCAAGCATAAAACTGGAAAGCTTAGAGGGATATGGCTAAAAAGAAAATATTGTTCTAGAAAAATTATCTGAATGGACTAATCTCATCCTTGAATCTAGTGTCTGCCATGCTTAATGGATCTGGACTGGTGGATTTAAGCAAGCCAGAATCCATAGAATAATTTTTACAAAAATAGTAAAAACTAAAAAGCTACTTAAATATCAGACAGAACATTTTGTTCCTAGAGAGGACTAGGATTCTTTTGAGAGATCTGGGAATACACAGTGGTTTGTACCTCATTTCCATTGAAAACAAAAAAAAAAAAAAAAAAGAAAAAGGGAAGAAGGCCCTTCCTGTCTTATGTGATTCTGGAAAAAACCTTTCCTTGAACTACTTATAAGTATATTCAGTGAAGATCACATTTTCAAAAGTCAGCTTTTCATGCATGGGGATTATATGGAGCAAAGACATTGTATTATGCCAAAGCCAAAGGCCTGAACTGAAGGCTCATAGGAAATCAGAACACATCTGGCCCCAACTCAGTTTTGTCATCAACCATAATCCAAACATTAATGCAAAGAGTCAAAATTACTTCTTAATTCCTAAATTCCAACTAATGGGGACTTTAACAACCAATTTATAATCTCATGTGTCCCTTCAATGAACAGGAGTGAAGAATGAAAACCAAATCTACAGCAGAGCCTTGCATAGAAAAAAAAAGCTGGAAATGGCTGCTGTACAGACAGAAATTATATTACTAATGTGATCTGGCAGTTTTACTTGAGTCCCACTGCTGTGGCCTAATCATATCTTTGGCACAGCTAAATTGCTAGGATACAATGGGACCTGTAGCTAATAACATTGCTTCAAAAATAAACAAACTCCTGTTTTCCTAAAGTGATTATAAGGAACTCCCATATATTTTACATGAACTGCATCTGCTTAACCATCCTGTTCTGAGGTGAGATCACAAGTAACCGGTCTGTTCTGTGTCATTGTGGTGGGAAGGGATCAGACAGTGCTTTGCAATAGGTATTCTCACTGCTGCTCTCAAATGTTCTCTTGGTTTACACTGACATTTAACACAGGAGCAACAGAGAGCTGGAAGATTTTGTTCTTATTTTTAACAAGAGAAAACAAGATAGTGTAGATAGCAAAATCACAGCTGATAGTGAGGACTTGGGGCAGATAAAAAGAAGTAGATTTAAACACTATGCCTAGATTCCAAACTGCTGTGATGCCACAGAAAGTCCCAACCCCCAAACTTCATCACTCAGTGCTGGAAAACACTGCATCCCAGGATGGCTGAGCTCAGCAAGTTACCAGCTGGCTGGCATCTCCCCTGGCACCACCACATCCACAATATACCCCTTGTTTGAAAGCTCGCTAAGCTTTTTGCAGTTCAAACCACTTGTCCTTAGTAAATACCAAACACTTAACTAAGTCAGACTGAAGGCAGCTGATTTTTGACTGACGTAGTGATTCCTGAGCTCAGGGACACCTGATCACCAGCTGAGGAGTTGCCAAAAATTCACACCCTGGCACACATGCAAGGGAGGAAGGGCATTAACACAGGGGCTTGGGAAGTAGTGGGGGAAAAAAGAAAAAGCCAATCAACCAAACAAAAAACCCCAACAAAACAAGAGGAAAGGAATTAATAAAAAGAAAGGGCTTCCTTTGCAGTCAGACATTCCTGCCCAGCTGGATATCCCCACTCAGAACCACTTTATAGCTCTTCAGGCTAACGAGACAACAC
Source organism: Hafferia zeledoni (assembly GCA_035583235.1). NCBI lineage: Eukaryota > Metazoa > Chordata > Aves > Passeriformes > Thamnophilidae > Hafferia > Hafferia zeledoni. Next base: position 9,823,877 of record JAWWEV010000134.1, read on the forward strand.
CCGACAGACTGGAAGAACAGCCAGAGCTAAGTGGAGCAGCCCAACCTGCTCCACAAATAAATTAACAACTAGTTCAACCAAGAAAAAGCAGGGGGTGATAATGGTGGGTGAGTCTACTTTGAGAAGCACAGAGGCACCCACCTGTCGGCCTGACCTGCACTCAGGGGAGATGTGCTGCCTTTCAGGAGCCTGGATCAGGGGCATAATCAAGAAGCCACCAAGCCTAGTCAAACCCACTGATTATTACCCACTAGTGTTGTTCCATGGGGGAGCTGGCGATGTAGCTGGTGGCAGTCTGGGAAGCATGAAGAGAGATTATATAGTCCTGGGAGCGGTGGTAGCAGAGATCAAGTAGGTTTTTCATCAGTTCTGCAGGTCAAAAGAGAGGGGCTTGAAACAGCCAGATGAATCTGCAGTTCAACAAATGGTTAGAGCAATGGTTCCATAGTCAGAATTTTGGTTACTCAGACCACAGGACTCATTTTTCCAAGCCTGGTTTACTGGGGGCTGATGGTGTCCATCTGGCAAAGAAGAATAAAAGTATGTGTAGGGGGCCTACAGGGAAGCTGGAGAGGGATTGTTCATCAGGAACAGCAGTAGTAATGACAGGACAAAGAGTAATGGGTACAAATTGAAAAAGCAGAGATTTAGGTTAGATATATGGAAGAGGGTGAGGGTGGTGAGATACTGGAACGGGTTATCCAGGGATGCTGTGGATGCCCCAGCCCTGGCAGTGTTCAAAGCTGGTTTGGTCAAGGCCTCAAGAAACATGGTCTAGTGGGAGGTGTCCCTGCCCATGGGCCAAGGGCGTTGGGACTGGGTGATCTTTCAAGTCCATTTCAACCCCTGAACATTCTATGATTCTATGACAAAGGAGTACTCACTTGAGCAGTGCCAACAAAGTTTTGCAGGAGCACTCATTTCTTGTAAGGAATAGTGAGAGCTGTGGTTCAGCTGTTTATAACTCATTACTGGTCTCTGAAGATCCTACTCCTACCCTGAGCTTGCATTTGCTGGCTTCAAATATGGCTCAGAATTTCCTGCATTTACAAAGATTAGAGCCAGAAGTTATTCTGCTACCACTTGGATTGGAAATTGCTTGAGAATGGAATATTTTGGATAAAGATGTACTAAATACTTATGTAAAACTGGTATTTTGGTTGCATCCATTACAGTGACAATTCTTCTTAATTTCAGAAGATATTTCTTTTCTATTTCTGACTTTTTAATTAAAAATACTTTTTCTTTATTAAAGGGAGTCTATCTGATCCAATCAATGTCAGTATAAGCCTGGAACCTTCTCCCCATTTTTAGTGCCTAATCAGACAGGCATCAGGCTTCACATGTGCGTCAAAAAGAGCTCATTTCAATGCATTTCAGACAACACAGGTACTTCACAATGGGTTTATGGTTGTGTTCTTTTCTTTATTAACCACAGCACGTAAAGTAAAAGCACAAAGGCAGTCCTTAAAAACAAATATCCCCGAATGCTTGGGAGGGGTGGGGGGGAAATATCCAAACAAATATTCTGCTGTTCTCTAATGTGTTACTGAAGACACCGCCATTCTTCATCCCTCCAGAAGTGTTCTTAATTAAATAAGAATCTATTAAAAAATACAGTGTCTCTCAGTGTAAACTCCCACCCCCACCCTTCTCTTTCAATTTTGAAAGTGATCTATTTTGCCTTCTCCCTGCCTAGAAGCTCATTAGAAACAGCCCCTTCTGCACATATGCATCACCTAACACAGATTTGGAGGAAGAGACAGACAGAAAAAAAGGAGAGACAGAAATTAGAAAGTGAATTAAAATAGTAGACCTGTGAGACAAGAAAGCCACTGCAGACAAAGAACACCCGGTACTCACAAGGGAAAAATGAAGGCTGAGACACAAATGCTGGTACCATGGGATCAAAACAGAAGCTGTTGCTTACTTTGCAGCAGAGATGCAGTGCTGCTCTAACTAAATTCAATTACTAACAATAACCAAGGCAAATCACACAGATCTATCATGTTGCTTTCTCTGGGTGGCAGAAGGTCGCCATTAAATGCGCCTTAAACTTCAAGGGAAGCGCCAGGCACCGGTGGCATTGCTGTCACACACACAGTCACTACCTGCCGAGTGCCATACAAGGCTCCCAGGATCATCCTCTGCCACTCTCCTTCCTCAGTCCCTGCTTCCAGACACTGCCCAGCTCACCTGGTGTCTGAAAACTCCAAGACGGCCAAATCAAAAAGAACATTAACTTGTCCCCTCTCTGAGAGCTACAGAGGGGGCAAAACCAGCAGCCCATAGCTAACCTGGATTTTTTCCACCCATCTTCTATAACAAAGCTTTACTTGAGGAATTGACTCCTAACAGCTCACCTTGAAATCACTTTTCCCACAGCATGCTAGATAGCACAAGGAGCAGTATTGAGTAGCTTGCCATCAACAAATACCAAACACAAAGTTCCCTTTGAGCTTTACTCCATGGCAGCATAAATGATAAAGTAATGAGTAGAAGAAAGCTGGAGAGGAACCTTTTACAAAGGCAGGCAGAGACAGGACAAGAAGAAATGGCTTCAAACTGACAGAGGGCGCGTTTACATTAGATATTACGAAGAAATTATTTACTGTGAGGATGGTGAGGCATTGAACAAGTTGCTCAGAGCAGCTGTGGATGCCTCATCCCTGGGCGTATTCAAGGCCAGGTTAGATGGGGCTTTGAAAAACCTGATCTAGTGGAAGTTGTCCCTCTCCAGAGAGGGGTTGGACCTAGGTGATCTTCAAGGTCTCTTCCAACCCAAACTGTTCTGTGATTCTGTCTTTCCTTAACCTCTTTGACACCAGAAAGGATGAGAAGGAGGGAATAGGTATCACATGAGTCCTGGGATAGAGACAAATTCAAAATTAAAAAAAAATTTACCTCTTGGGATGGAGACAATTCAAAGTACAGTAAATCCTCCTGCCTTAATGAGAGGAGGAGTTAAGAATTCACATCTAACCTTCATTTGTTGCTTAAAATATCTGCAAAGAACAATTTGAACTCCAGGCTTAACCAGGGCCTTTTACACAGCTCCCCAGATACATCTGCCTAACAATGGCTTTGCTCTCCAGACAGACTCCACTTGTCCTGCACTGATCTCTGAACATAAACCTGTACCTTCTGATACTTGAGCTGTAAAATGACATGAGACACATGCCTTTTTTTTTTTTAATCTAAAGTTGTTTCTGCAATGGATTTTAAATAACTTCATGCAGCTGCCCAGCACAGCTGCCTAGCAATCCCTTCAATACAGTGGCAGAAACATCCTTCTTTGTCTCTTGGAAAGCTGTGCTAGAAGGTACTAAAAGAGAAGATCCAAAATGAGGCACATACCTAAGTGTGACTGGAAGGTTATTTATTTTGGAAGGTTTTGCTAGATTGCCTCCTTCACACATGATAGAATCTGCTTTCATTACCAGACACCCTTGTCCAAGATCAGTGCTTTCAGAAGATGATGCAGTGTTTCATTCAGGGAGACTCCTAGGAATTTCTTTGTTATGTATGCAGAAACAAAGGGATGCAGCCTGACAAAACATCTTACTGACCTGAAAAAACAGTATCCAAAAAGATTTGTCTTCTCCCTCAAAAGTTAAATTAAGAGTGGCTCTCTTTGTCCTTTTTTCTGAAGTTGCAGTCACTTCCTTGCTGAAACTCTAAGGCATCTAATCTGATGGCTTTTTTCCAGTATGCTTTCCTGTGAGAGTTTTGTTCTTTATGATTTCTAAGCTCACATTCGTGAGAGAGGACAGATAGCAAAAGCTCTAAACCAGACAGAGGTACTCACAGTCACACTGAGTAACAACCTTGATTAGATTTTTAATAATGCCAACATATTAAGCAGAACTGTGACAAGAAGAACAGATTCAAAGCAGCTGAGGAGGTAGCTACAGTTTTAATAAATCCTTTGCTGATCTAGGAAGTGGGAGAGTGAGAGGACATTGATCTCAGCATGCAAAACTGAGCTGGAAGCTTAGAAATTAGACCTGGTATGTCGCTGTACTACTGCTGGGAAACCACATTGAAGGACAGACCTTTGTATTTTAAAATTTAAGTAGTCAGCTTTTGGTTTCTAATGTCTTTTCCTGGAAAGCATTTAAAAAAAATTATAGTAAATAAAAAAATTAAAATCTCAGCTAATTGTAGAAAGTGATCCCAAACTCTGTATTCAGAGCTATGGGATGTAATACTACAGAATACATCACTTTTTTTGCCACAGACACAGTCATTTCAAATTGGAGGTTAACACCAAAAGCTCACTTTCAGCCATTTAGCCTCAGACAGACTGTGCTCAAACCACAGCTCTGCTGGCAGCTTTCTGTTCACAAACCATCCTGGCAGTTCTTGTGCCCGAGTGCCTGCTCAGCTGGGTGTCTAAGGGAAGGGACTGCCTGTTCACTCCAGGTGCCCTCTTTATTACGTGTCCCTGATTGTCTCCTCCCCATGTGGACTCTCTGGCTTCCTGGATGTACCACCGGATAATCCCTCATCTTGTTCTCTGACAATGCTTTCATCTGGATGTGGATAATGGCACACCTTTTGACTTCTCCACCTCTTGATCTTGGCCTACACTGACTGCTCACTTCTTGTTCTGTTCTGGGCTCACATGGAACTACGGTAAGCAAATTTATTTGTGATTGACCAATGCAACCCTACGCTGAACAACTACAAAACAAGTCTCCTTGTAAAAGAAAAACTGCAGGATCAGAAGCGCTGTCAGTAAAGCAAAATATTTTGTTTAGTCTTTAGTAATGAGGAAGCACAAAGAAAAGCAAAGAAGGAATGCTAGAAAGTATAAAGTCATTAAAAGCAACTAATATGTACAATTTTGTCAATGCCCACTTCTAGGTCACATGAAAAATACGTTTTATTTTATCAGCAAATTCAAATGAAGGAGGTACTTTGCACTGAAGAATTTTACCACTATCTTCAACAGGAGGGAAATAAAAAATAAACCAACCAAAATTAATAAAAAAAAAAGACAAGTTTTGTCCTTGAACATGCAGACCTGTTACTGCATTGATGGAATTTTCATCACAGAATATGTTGACTTGGAAGGCACCCACAAGGATTGAGTCCAGCTCCTGGCCCTGCACAGGAAACCCCCAAGAACAACACGATGTGCTTGAGAGTATCATCCAAATGCTTCTTGGACTCAGACAGGCTTGATGCTGTGACCACTTCCCTGGGGAGGCTGTTTCTGTGCCTTAACCATCCTCTGGATCAAAAAGCTTTTCCTCATATCCAGCCTAAACCTCCCTTGTCTCAGAATCACGCTCTTTCCTCAAGTCCTGTCGCTGGTCACTACAGAGATCAGTAGCCACCCCTTTGCTTCCCCTCATGAGGATGCTGAAGACCTCAGTGAAGTCTCCCTTCAGTCTCCTCTTCTTCAGGCTGAACAGACCAAGTGACCTCAGCCAATCCTCATATGGCTTCCCCTCCAGATCCTTCACAATCTTCATTGCCCTCCTTTGGACACTCTCTAAAGCCTAATGTCTTTCTTATATTGTGATGCCCACAACTGCCACAATATTCCAGGCAAAGCCACCCCAGTGCAGAGCAGAGCGGGACAATCCCCTCTCTTGCCTGGCTGGTGATGCTGTGCCTGATACCCCCAGGACACGGTTGGCCCTCCTGGCTGTCAGGGCACTGCAGCTCATATTCAACCTGCCATCATCCAGGACTGCTTTCCAGCACCTCATTCCCCAGTCTGTCTGTACATCCATGATTGTCCCACCCAGCAGAATGGGACAGAATCCGGCATTTTCCCTTGCTGAAGTTCATATGGCTGGTGATTGCCCAGCTCTCTGATTTGTCAAGATCTGGCTACAAAGAGCATGAGGAGCTTCAGGTCCTGATGAACGCCTCAGTTACCTGGACCCTTAGTAGGAGATGCTGTTCATACTGTCTTTCATGCATCTAAGCCTTATCTTCCATATGAAGAAAGGCATGTAGCAGTTATTTGAGTATTTGCAATCCAGTTACTGCCCCAGGACAGGCCTGCCCCTTTGCAGAAATACATCTGGAAATTTGCATGTATTTCAGACTGAAGATAACAGAAATCATCTTGTTCAGATACAGAACAATTCTGCTTCTACCTACCTGCTTTGTCAAGGAACATAAGCCGTGACACCACCCACAGATACCAAAGGGTACACTGTGGATGCTGCTTGGAATTGTAGGAAAGGAAAATACGTGGCAGCACAGGGACTACATATGCTTAGGCTCCCAGTCAAGGCCAAGGAAGAACACTTAAGCACTGCTTGGGTGTGCACTAAGTTGAATATTAATGTGCAAGATGGTTACTGGAACCTTTACTATTTAAATTGCTTGTTTTTATGTTATAGTGAAGGCCAAGTGACAGAAATAAAACATTGCTTCTCTTGGTACTCTCTACTTAAATTGCAGCAATAAATATTTTTAAGAGTAGTGTTGTCAGATCTCAAGTACAAGTTCATCCCTCCAGATTGTACATCATGCTAGCTTGTTATCTACCATTTCATTATGAGCTTTCATAAATAAACTGGGAGCTACCTCTCTCCTGGGCTGGCTATTTCCAGAATTTGTTTCCATAAGAATTCCTGCTCTTTTAATCTTCCCACACAAGAAACTGCTTTATTTCTCCTGAAAGCAAACCAACTCTTTGTACCTGCCATACCTGCCTGCGAGGATCAGGCAGTAACTATAAGGATCCCATTTTCTTGCATTTCACATTTTCAAACAAAGTGTAAAGAATGTTTCTTGCATACTTAGACAAATGTGAATCTTTTGTAACCCACTTTTCAAATAAACTTCCTCTGCCTTTCTCCAAAAGAGAAATAAAAATAATGATAGATTGAAAACACAAATTTCTAATTTTCATATCAAAAGAGAATGAAACCAAACTGATTTCCAGCCAAGTCTGAGAAAGGACAAAAGAGCAATAACTGAAAAACACACTGATGTGCTAAGGCTGTGATTACCTAACATGATTTCCCTTTCAAAACGCTCCACTTCTGTGAGTCACAAATATCTTTGATAGTGGTTTGCTGACAGTCCCCCATATGCTGGTTGTCTCAAAACCGCACACAGCTTGTCCAGCAAAGTGCTAAACCTCAGCATTTTGCAACCCCCCAGTTTATCTAGCAATTATATTTGCTACAAGGAAAAAAAAAAAAGGCTGTTAGTTGCTCAAAAATATTTATAACCATTTCAGCTGTTTCTGAGAGTGAATAGAAGAGCAGAATGCCTGGGCATACACAGTAATGAAAAGCAAGGGACAGCTCTGTCTAGTGATTGCTACATGTGATGCTGACAAAGGAGATGCTGTTTGGTAACTAAATATATAAAAGATTGATACTGGCCTTTGTTTCTGTTTCCTCATTTAACTTTTGTTTCGGAACATCACTGCCTTGGCTTGCACACTTTGTCTTCCAGTAAATCACAGCACGCACTTGCAAACACAGAGGGAGTCTCCAGCTTTTCCCAGGCTCTCAAATGGCAATTAGAAAAATCATTCTGTATCCTAAACTGCAGGTCTGAACCTGACAAGTGACACAGAGGCTGGAGAAAGAAAGGCAGCTGAGGGTGAGAAAGGGAACTGTTACATGGAATACAGAGACTTATTGTTTTTTTGTGGTTTGCACTGACAGAAAAGACTTTAACTGAAATTATTATAGGTTTGGAGCATGCAGGACTCCATAAACATGCACTTGGTCCAGGCAGTGACACAAACTCAAATCACATTGCAGGGATGTTTCAGTTTGTGAAGTTTTCCATTAGATGTTGCCTGCTCATGGCAGAAGGGTGCAGAACAGCACAGATGCTACACTGGCAGTGCTGCAGAACAGCTCAATCCTGTATATGTGTCTACTTCAGCAACAGAGGACAAAAATAGATGCAAGTTTTACAACTTGCAAACCCAGCTCCTCATTCTTTTCCTCCAAACCTCTTCCTACACCTTTAGATCTTTCTAAGATGTTTACCCATCTCTCCCACCCCCAAGACCTTGCCTGCAGCATAGCAGTATATGAATTTGCCTGGCAACATGACATAAATATCCAACCAACCAGCAAACAAAGCCTGGCATGCTCTTAGCTGCAATGTTTCTGTGCACAGACTTACAACAAATCAGGGCTGGCCACCAGGCAAAGAATTAACTCATTTTCTTTAGCTCAATTCATAAACTAAAGTTTGAGGTGAGTGGCCTTCCTTTGTTTTACTTGTATGCAATGTTCAGAACTCAGCTCTAGACAACTCTCTCCATCTTTGCTCAGAAAATACAAAGCACTATATCTGCCCTACTCATTTCTAAACTGGTTAGGTAAGTCACTCTATTGGGGTGAGGAGAGATAAAGCACAAGGAAAGGAGGGGTGTGAGAGAGAGGAGATATACTGGAAAACACATAGCAATGAGGTATGTTTGACTTGGCCAGCCTGGGATCCTGCAGGTGACCAACACCCAGCTCTCTTCACTGCAACCCACTGCAAGACCTGAGCTGTGCCCAGTGCTGAGGGCACCCTTTCAAGGGCTGGCACTGAATGGGATCATTTCAGAAGGAGCACATCACAAAAGGGATTGGTGTGGGGCAGGAATCTGCACAAAACACCATGGACAACCTTCTTCAAGATTTTGGCTAATGCAAGTCTTCATGGAGCCATGAGCTGGCTCATGGGGTGGAGCACTACCTGCCCTGAGCAGCTCCTTGGTCCCAGCGAGTAGCTGGTGGCCTCTCACAGCAGCTCCAGCAAGTACCAAGAGCTACACCCTGTGCAGAGAGCGATGCGGTCCTTGTCCCTCCATTCTCTGGGACACACAATACACAATGAGTGTTTCAGAGACCAGCGTGTCCTCTGCGCTTCACACCAGCAAGCTTAAAGGTAAGTACGTAACAAGAAATCCCCATCTCACTTCGTTAAACTTACAAATGTGGAAAAAATAAATGAGACCCATATCCTGTATCAACTATGAGCAGAGTTGAAAGGAAGGCAAGGTGGTGTGATGTTAATAAGTTTCATCATAATTAAACTGTTACATCCCATCATGCCCCACAAAACAGATTACTTGAAACTGGAACACAAAACACAGGACCAAGTCAAGTCAGAAACAAAGTTTCACTACATGCATATTTGCCACTGCAAATGCAGCACCCTGCACAAGGTCTGAGTCACTGCTGAGCACATGGGAGTCCATCCCACTGCTTTTGCCCTATATATGTGCCATAAAGAACCCAGGTAAAGATTCCCTGTAACAAAAGTAAATGAAGAAGGCTGACACATGTCACGCTTTGACAGATCATAGAAGTACTTTTTACCCTTTGTTTAAGAGAAAGTGTTGCTAATGCAAATAATTTTCAATAATAATGCAGTGTGGAAATACTAGAACCTGGTTTGCGTGGGATGGAGGTAAATTTGAATGGCATGCCTTGCCAAAGAGGCCGACAGGCTGTTCCACATGCACTGCTCTGCACACTGGCATGGCTGGAGTGTAAACTGCATGGAAAGCCTTAACTCCTAACATTGGGATGTTTCCTCAGTCCCCTGGCCAACTAACTGCTAGCAAGAGTGCACATCAGCAGAGAAAGGTCAAGAGAAAGGGGAACATGTCAAAGGTAAAATTATTTCTTACAACTAATACTGCAGATGTGAAAATCCAGAGCACAAAGATAGCTTTGTCCTTCCCTCACTACTCAGCTTTGACTTGCAGACTCAGGTCCTTCCATTTGTGTCTGGTACCACCTAATGCTTTGGTCTGGCTGACTGCACGTGATCATCACTACAGTACAAACTACAGGAGGTTTAACACACACAAACCTGACTACTTCTGAAACTACACCCCTTGGGTAGGTCTCTCAGATACTTGGCTTTGCCCATCTGAAAAAAATGAGACCAAGCTTGTTGGCTACATCACATGCCGTCATGCTTTGTCTGTCCTCACAGGAAACAATGGGAGCAGAGTCAGGCTTCAGAAAAGTTGGCAAAACTTCAACAAAGCAGAGGCAAGCAAAAGCAGAGACTCATCTAGCAACCCCCATTTCTAGACAACAATTTTTATGGTAAGCCATCTTTCTCTGTCCTCTGAAGCTTCATTTTACACAGGATGCTATTTTATACAATGTGATTCCTACTACTTGGGAAGGCACAGGCTGAATATTTGGAAGAATCAGTGAGTGTACCAACTGACATTTGGATTCTTATTTTCATAACCTAAGAAATAGAAACTTTCTTTCACATTTTTATTTTACTTTCTAAAACAAAACTTGCATTGAGAGAGATCCTGGAACACTTGGGAAAGAAGCTGGTGACACAGAATAGCCCTGAGGTACAAAAAGGGGGCAGCTTTATTTATTCTTCTAAGAAAAGGAGAGGAAAAGCTAATCCAAACAAACTATATGCATTCTGTCTTGTTGGTCAGGTATGGAGAAACCATATCAAACACCCAAATTATACAGCATATCTGTGGAAAGCTGAAACACAAGCCAGTGTGTTTGATTATGTTCATTTTACAGCTTCACTGGATAAACTAAAGAAATTAATGCTTCGGGCAGTTACCCAACCATAATAATTGCCAAGACCCCCATCATTAAAATCATGTTGTGAAACTAAATAAAAGCAAGCCCTGTTTTGATCAGACCCCACATCAATGTAATGCTCACAATCAGTCTACACAGTCACTTCTCTGAACTGATATGATTCCACGGTCCTGAGCATGGGCACCATAATGTAAACAAGATGTAACATCTCAGCTGAGGATCTGAATGGGAACACACTAAAACGAGTGAAACCAACAAGTTTTAATCCAGACCTCTACACAGCTATTTTAAAATGTGCTCTAAAATGTTGAAGTAAAATTAAAATGTTCACCAACACCATGATAAAGAGAAGCACAATAATTTCATTCTGCTAAATGCAGTAACCCTCTCACTTTATTCCTTATTCCAAACACCTCAGAAACACACCATTATTCAAGCTATTGACCAAGTTCATATTATGGCAAGTATTATCTCAGTTCTACTGCAAGTATATATCTATCTTTTTTAATGTATATGCTTGATCTTCTCCAGAGATAAACAGAAATGGTACATTTAAAGCATATGTATGAAGTACAACATTTTTGAAGTGGCACCAGTGACAGTAGCAGCAGTGCTGGCAGTATGTTAGCATTTGGCTAATTGAGCCATTCAGGTTAATGAGCTTCACAATTGTGAGGATCAACTGGAAAAAAAAAGTAATTTCATTAACACCGTAAGCATTGAGAGCTTGCTCATCCAGGTTTCCAGAAGAATCCTATTTGTATCGAAGAGGAATGAAGACACAAATCAGGGAGTGAAAAGAGCCCCTCCCACAACCCCACATATCCCTCAAGAGAACAGGACTCTCCCAGACACCCCCTATTTGAGATGCCAAACTGGAACGCCAAAACAAGCCCCTTACTGACAGCAAATTCTGCAGACTCTCAAGCTCTTTCCTTCCAGTGGAATAATTAACAATGCTGGCAAGTGCATTATCATAAACTTCAGCGTTAACACCCCCACTGCAAAGAACAAAGGCGGTTCACATCCCTCCCAAGCTCCTGCTGCAGACTGGGTGCTGATTCTGACAAGTTGCTCTGTGCCAATTTAGATTCCTTTCACATTTGGAAAATTATGTTCATAACCACAAGCTAGAGAATACTTTTTAAGTGATGCTAGAAAGCACAGAAAACAGTGCTCTGAAAACCTGCAAGCCAGCCTGGATCACCACCTGATTATTTAGCTGTCTGTGCTGTTAATTCAGCTGTCTTTATGCAGAATTCAAACAAATCATTTATAGCAATCACACAGAGCATCATTTATCTCAAAGGATCCTGAAGTTCTGCTAGACTGAGACTGGACCTTGCATGTTTATTACCAGGCACCCTCCCACTTGGTAGGCCCACAGGTTGAAAGAAGCCAGGGATCTGCAAAAGTAGGTCCTAAACACTTGAATTAAGAAGTTTCTCCCCATCTAATACCTAGTCAGCAGCTGACAACACACAGCAATGTTTCAGCAGTGGGCAAAACTTCAGCCCTGGTCAATGCACCTTGGCTGACAGCCACTCTGCACTAGATGGAGGCCACTGGGAGGACTAGGTATGTGACACCTGTGTTAGCTGACCAGCTGGAGCCTGCTCATCACTTCACTTGTCAGTGAAGTCCACAACTTGAACATGTAGTAAGATGCCAAGTTGTTTGGAGACATACTTTGACACATAAACAAGAGCACTTTGCCACTCATGTCTGGTGGCTACATGGCTTTCATTTGGATATGACTTCATGGATACAATCCATCTCCAGGCTATTTTGAGATTAATAAAACACACTTAACAAGATGTGTCCTGCACTACTGTCAAGGCTGCAGGTGCTGTGAGGTGTTACAGCACAGAAAGGATGTACGGGCAGAGTCCCTGATATTTCTGATTCATGGTCCTTAGGGTAGACCTCAGGTTACTACAGTTAGGTTTTAATCATAAACTCCAACTGGTCTGAATGCCACCCTAACCCAACCATTGTCCTTTTGCATGCATCAAACTTCTACTCCATGAAGGCAGAGGTTTGCAAGAGAGGAATAATTTCTAAGAAGGGCCTTGGGGATGGGACTCTTGTTTTTTCTCTTGCTGGTCTGCTCCATAGCCAGGACAATGTCTCTAGTTGTGAGTTTTGCACTTGGTTTCTTTTGGGATGGTTAGGCAGGGAAGAGGGAACAGCTGCTTTGTGTTTTTATTGGATTCTACTGACCAAGACTGGATTTTTAGTGGAAAGCCAAGATATGTATAGCATCAGAGAGGTATATTTTTTAATGTGCTGAAATGAGTAACTAAAAAAAAAAAATCCAAGGTGCTCCACTGCAGATACTTTATGTTCTGTGGTTGTCAATTTATTCATCAAAGTTCTCTTTCAAACAGCTGTCACAAACTCTCCAAGTGTAGCAACAAAACCTGACATTTCTAGGAGGCAAGTGATGCCAAAGTGCAGCAACCTTATCCATAAGGTAACAAAACAAGGAAGATTATTATTCACTGGGAAAAGGAATGACCCTGAAAGAAAAAACTACACTGTAAAAATAAACCAAACAAGATTCCAACCAAATCAAACCAGCTCATCCCTTACCTCTTCCGTCCCTTCTACTGCTGGTTGCTAGCATCCAGGAAGAATTGTGGCACAGGGAGTTCTTACTTTAACTGGTATTTAGTACATACAGCATCTGCTTACACAGAACAACCCTCCAGAGCTGGGAAATCCAGTATTTCTGCATCTTTTACAGAAAAAGAAAGTCCCTCTCACAGAGAGCAGATGTGATTTTCACCTGACCTTTGTCAACTGAGGATGCTGCACTACATTTGGACATAAGTAGCAACAATGGATATGACCTGCCTTGTTTACTCAATGTTAAGTATTAACAAGGCCTGTGCTATCTCAGCCATGGCCACATTGCACTAGGCAAGATTTGCCAGCATAAGCAGCTTTATACAAACACCAGCCGAACCTCCAGGAAGGACAGTGCATCCCAGAAATAGGGAAAAAGAGCCAAAAGTATTTTCATGTTCCTCAGAAGAACCAAGCTGTAAAATAAAAGATGGGGGAGAAATATAAATCTGTGTTTGTAGAAAATTCAGGTGTTCATCAGTGACAAAATGCTTATTTTCATCTTCAAGAAATACAGATTTCACCTTTGGAGGTGACTTCTGGATTTCTCTAACAAATAAATAACTACAGCTCAGCAGACAAAGAAACAATAGTCCTCAGACTCCAGTCTGTAGGGATTCATCTTTTCAGTTTCTGATACATGGTGGAAATGTGAATGTTGTTATCTGCTGTTGAGGAGAGGGAAAGCCAGCAAAAGTTTTATTGCAGCACATTCTCAGGATTCTAAACATACCATATCACATACACAGTGTAATGAGTTTTATTTTAACTGCTTTTGGAGACTGCTTTAGTGGACACTGAAATTGAATAACCAGCTCTGCTCGTGGAATGAAAGGAACTGTAACAGTACACATAGAAGGTCTGTCATTATTTTACAGAGGCCCTTGCACATAACCCAGGCAAGAGGGATGCAACGGCCATCACATTTTCCATCTAGTATGTTTAAAAACAACAAAAACACCAAAAACTAAAAGCCAAAACAAAAGCAACCTAAAAAACACCAAGACACATATATCATGGATCTATCACTTGCATATGTGCATCCTTCATCAGGGCTAAACAAAGGTGCCATAGTCAGAGGCTGGCAAGTCACACAGCAGCACTAAGGTAGCTTCCCACCCTGCAACAAAATATCTTTATGGACAGACATCTGACTCTTGAATTTACATTTTCCCTCCTATTTAAAATACTCTATTCTACCCTCCTTTCCCCACCTATAACTTCTCTTCAGCAGTTTTGGTCTGGGGAATTGATGCATTAGGAAAACAATTCAGTTTGCTCTGAAGCAGGAAACCAAGTCATACTTTCCACATTTACTGTACTCAGGTAAGTGCATCTGGAGTTGGATCTCAAATGCTGACCTGTCTCCCAACTTTATTTGTTCCATCCCACATAAATGAGCTATCTACCCCATTAAGAAAACCTACACTGACCTCACTCTCCCCACCTTTTTTTGCCCTTGCTTTCAAAAGGTAATTCAGTTTCAATCACAGTTTCAGTGATGCCAGTGGAAATTTTCTTTTCCATTTACTTCTATGGGAGCAGAAAGAGGTTGCACCAGAGGCCTAATCCTGGCTTGTCCACACACAGAGTTACTAAGCAATAAGCCTGCAGATGAAACCAATCCCAAAAACAATAATACAGAAAATAACTCAAATCCTATTTACTCTAAATTGTTCTTTGCATTTTTTAATTAAGAAGAACAAATATTTTATAACTTCTTTTTTCCCCTTTATAAGATCTACTGTACATGAAACACTGCTTTTACTGACTGCCCTAAGCCTGCCTCATTCTCTGTGTACATATTCAATACTTCACTAAGAGACCTCTAAGCTAGTGCTTGATGTTGGCAGCTCCAAGAGGTTACTAGTTTTGCTGTTCAAAGCAAAGAAACTAAGACACTGCCAATATTTGGAAACATTCCCCACCACTGACAGGGAAGAGCAGGTGTCACATCAACAAATGCTTTCAACACCAAAAAATGAAAATGCATTGCTGTTATGCTGCATGTACTTTGCCCCTACTTCTGAAGAAGACTTTTCCTCCTCCTTACAGACATAAAGGGGGAAGCCAATGCCATGAAGGATGCATTGCCATACTCAGATTCCACCTGCAACCATTTCATTATGAACAAAGACAAATGTTCTTTTCCAGATAATGAGTGTGCTGGTTTCAAGGTAAACCAACAGGAGAAATGAGCTCAACATGAGAGAGATTATAAATCAGAGCTACAACTTAATAATAATAATACAGTAAATATACTGACACAAAGGGAAGTTGCTTTCAACTCCCAAAACCCAGCAGTATAACCC
>JAWWEV010000134.1:9839451-9868696 GCA_035583235.1 Hafferia zeledoni
CCATTAGCAGCCACGCCCCCCCAGGCTGGGTGTGAAGGTGCTAACGACTCCCTGGGCAGCTGCTGCAGATGGTCCATGTTTGTGGGAAATGAATAGAGGGGGTAGAATACACAGCCTTGATCACCCCCACACAGTGATAACTGGTTCCACCTGCGAAACTAGGACAATGAGCTTGTTCCATTCTGTCCTTTAGTTTAACATTTGGATGCTGTTTACATTTGTTCAGATAAAACAAAGAATCCTATAATAACCACACACATCTTACCTTGCTGATGCACAAGAACACAAAATGAAAGATGCTGGGGGGCTGAAGATTTTGTAAGATAAAAGACCACTAAGTGGCAACACAGTCCTCCATCAGAATTTGCTGAGAGCAAAGAAACTTTTGGGGGGCGGGGGGGGGGGCAGAAGTCCCTAGAAAATTTTATGAATGCTTATGCAGTATTGAGAGTACAGGTTAGGCATTGCCTGAGAGATATTAAAAGAGCTTCCTTGGTAGATCTTAAAGCCAATGAAAAGACACATCAGCTACCACTAAACCAGCAGGAAAACACTGACAAAATCTTCAGATATCATAGGCCCAGACAGCCCTTTAAGCGATGCTGATGGCTGCACACAACATAGTCTTTTCCAGCAGTTCCTCTGCCTGAATCATGCCTTCTTCCTTCAGCTGGTCTCACATTCCTTTGGTACACAAAGCTCTCAGGCCAGTATTCATTTACCCTTGCTTTGCAAGTGCAAAGAATTTGGAGTTTTCTAATGTCTAGGGAGAACTGAGTGGCAGAATTTACACATGGGAAGTCATCTATCTGAAGAGGTTCATTGACAGGGATGTACAGAACTGCTGTGCCCATAGTTTCTCATTCCTAGTTCCTCCTCCTTCCCTGGACTTCATTAGTACTTAAGCGTACATGATGCAATTATCCTTTTATTCCTCATTTCTTGTGCCATTTATCACCAGTCTCTTCACTACTGAGATTTGCTACACTGATTTTACTAATCCATGACACACTGCATTGCCTCCCCCTGCCTCTATTTCTCTCTCTGGTCTTCATCCCCTCCTGCTGTTCACCATCAGGAAGGAGCCCCTCACCCAGCTGCACTTCCACCCACCTACCACCCTCTCAGCAGGCGGGTGGTGCACGTCCCTCCCAGCCTGTTACAACTCCTATTGTGTGTGTACACCTGTTCCATTCAGCCTCCAAGTACTTGTGACACCCACCCAGCAACAAGGGACCGGGCTCTCAGGGCATAAAACCATAAAAGTGTGGCAAAACTTGTCCCTGAGAATGCTCTTGGTCAGCAGCAGAGAAGGCTAAATAAGTTAAAAAAAAAAAAATAACCCCCCCAACCTTCAGAAGCAAAACCATGTAGGAATGAAGAAAACCAGAGAGAATAAGAGAACTGTTCATTATTACATTAGCAAACCTAAACTATTTATAAGCATTACATCTATCTATCACTTCAATTACACATTTCTAAATGAGGCTGAAGCAAGATATCCATAATTATTACTGAAATGCCATTTTTACATTAGCCCAACAGTTGTGTGTGTTCCTCACAAAATGCAATAAGCAAGCCGCCAATTTATTTTTTCCCTATAAACTACAGATAAATTAATCTAAATACCTCTTTTGTTATAGATTTGATTTTTAACCCAGAATTCCTACTTTCTTTGAACAGCATGATCTGCACAAAGCATCCTTTTCTATCTCCTCTTTTAGGGAGCTTTTCCCTTCCCCATGCTGTTTAGTCTATGGATGCTCAGAGGAAGAAGTGATATTAAAAAGGTTTGTTTAATTTGCTTGGTAAGACTGTTATTTCTTACACCTATTCCCTCCTTTTCTTCCATTTATCCTTTTGTGAAGTTTTTTTCACAGCTCTGCTCTACTCTCCTCTTTTCTGTCACCTTGTCCCTTGCTTCTTTAGTGGTAAGGAATGCTGGGGTTGATGTTTGCAGCTCAGGGATGCACATCCTTCATTTGGAGAGAACAGGAGCAGAGACTGCCCACCTTCTGCATCTCCCCAGCCCCAGAGCTGAACCTGGTCACGCTACATGTCTGTGGTCTCATCCCAAGTCAGCATAAAGTCTGGAGACCACCATATTGAGCTCTTTTGTGCCTTCATTCTTCCATCTGCACATCCCTTCTGTCCAGGTATTTGTTATCCTGCTCATTCTTTCTCTCCCTTGCTAGTATGACCAGCTTTATTTCCAGGCTTCCTTTTGTCTCTCATCACTGCTGGAAACATGTTTTCATTGCCATAAAATCACAAGGGAGTATTATAAACCACAGACTTTGTCTTCAGACCTCTTGGAAAAGGAAATCAAAGCATGAGTTGAATGAAGGAGAGGCTGTGGATGTTGTTTACCTGGACTTTAGTAAAGCCTTTGACTCTGTTTCCCACAGTATTCTCCTGAAGAAACTGGCTGCTCATGGCTAGGAGAGGTGCATTCTCCATCCAAAAAGTGGTGGTGAATGGGTTTAAATCCAGCTGGCAGCCTGTAACTAGTGGGGTTCCCCTGAGCTCAGTATTTGGGCCAGTTTAATATCTTTATCAACAATCTAGAGGAAGGGATCAAAAGCACTCTCAGTCACTCTACAGACAACACCAAGTTGGACAGCAGTGTTGATGTGATGGAGCATAGAGAGGGATGTGGGTCAATAAGGCTGAGGCCAATTGTATGAGGTTCACCGAGGCCAAGTGATGGGTCCTACCCTTGAGTCACAACCACCCCATGCAGTGCTCAGGCTTAGAGAAGAGTGGCTGAAAAGGGGCCTGACAGAAAAGGACCGGGGATTGCTGGTTGACAGCTGTCTGAACATAAGCCAGCAGTGTGACCAGGTGGTCAGGAAAGCCAATGACATCCTGGTCTATATCAGAAATAGTGTGGCCAGCAAGACTAGGGAAGGGATCATTCCCCTGGACTCAGCACTGGTGAGGCTACACCCCAGATTCTGTGTTCAGTTTGGGTCCCTCACTACAAGAAAGACACTGAGGAGCTGGAGCATGTCCAGAGAAGGGCAACAGAAAGAGGGTCTGGAGCACAGTCCTGTGAGAAGAGGCTGAGGGAGCTGGGTGTGTTTAGCCTGGAGAAAAGAAGGCTCAGGAGAGACCTTATCATTCTCTAGAACTACCTGAAAGGAGGTTGTAGCCAGGTTGGAGTCAGGTCAGTCTCTTCTCCCAGTTAACAAACAACAGGACAAGAGAAAATGGCCTCAAGTTGAATCAGGGGAGGTTTAGATTTGGTATCAGGAAAAATTTCTTCCCTGAAAGGGTGGCCAGGCATTGGAACAGGCTGCCCAGGGAAGTGGTGGAATCACCAGCCCTGGAGGCATTTAAAAGATATGTAGATGTGCCACTTGGGAACATGGTTTAGGGGTGAACTTGGCAGTGCAAGGTTAATGGTTGGACTCAATGATCTTAGAGATCTTTTCCAACCTTAATGATTCTGTGATTCTTGAAGAGGTGAGATAGACTTTCCAAAGTCAATCAGACCTGACTGAGCAGGGCTGAGCACAGATCCTTAGAGCTGCTGATATGCTACTGTATATTTCAGTCTGCAAGAGAGGTAACTGTGGTCTAAATATTCTCTCTCAACACATATAATTTCCCTGTCTGTGCAGAGAAAGGTTTAAGCCACACACAAAATAAAATCTATTCTGGGAGAAACTTTTTAAAAATGAAACGTTGCAACAGAGGTTGTTTGATATGGTTGGGCAGAAGCCCCCATAGACACTCCCTGCTATCAAACATTTACTTTCCATCACTCTCACAAAGAACAGCAAATCCTTATATCAGATGATGACTTTTTACAAAAAAAAAAAGAATTAAAACTAATTATAAAAATTGATGGTTTCAGCATAAGCCCTGCCTTTCTTTCTACCTTCATCCTTTGGCCTTCTGCTTCAAAACCAGCTTGTGAGATCTACCTGTGATTTTTGCCCTATTGCCAAGATCATGCATAAATCTTGACTCTGACCTGGCTTTCAGGACTTTGTCTGGATTTTAAGATTTGTTCCATTGTAACCACAAACACTTTTAATATCCTCTTTGTATCCACTTTGAGCCATGTATGCTGCTTTGACTTTATTGAGCTACCAGGCTGTATTGCTAGAGGGGTGCCTGTCCTACAACTCTGTCCTCATTTTGTATTTACCCACTGACAGTTCTGCCTGTTCAATAAAGTATCCTTCTTTCAGCTCATAACAGCACATTTCACTTGGTGTCTTATGACTGCAAAAGTCTTTGCAAGTAAAGACACCTGGTCACCCTTTCTCTGCCCTTGAAGCCATGCTAATACACTGCTTTTTCAATTTCACTCTTCCACAGCTATCCATTCTCTTCTCACCTCTTGCCTATGAGCAAATACATAGAATCATGGAATGGATTAGGGTGGAAGGGACCTTAAAGATCATATTGTTCCAAATCCCTGCCATGGGCAGGGACACTTTTCACTAGACCGTGTTGCTGAAGCCCCATCCAACCTGACCTTGGCTACAACTCAAAACAAGGTATTACTAAAATATAAGAGAATGAAAAATAAGAATGTCCTGTGTTTACTCAGTTGTTATTTACATATTTACTTGGTCTTTGACTATATCCAAACTTTTTCACTGACTTTGTAATTCTGATGGCCAGATTTCTGGGAAGGCAATTTGCCATCTGGGGGTTACTTTGAGAATGTGATGCCAATCCTTAATTACTATAAAGTTTTCCAAAGCAGAGGCTGGGATCCAGATACAGCTCTATGTTTTCACAGTGCTCAGGTGCCATCATACAACCACTTTAACCCATCATAACACTATGTAGTTACAAGTACAGCAGGAATCTGTATTTATTTTCTGCTAGATGAGCCCTAAGTGCCCATTTATTATGTGGCTGTAGGAAACGTGCTGACACGAGCAGGCAGCAGGAACAAGTGTCCAAAGGTGGGACCTCCACTACCAACAGGGGATTCATACTAAAGGAAAGTGAAACAGCAACTGCAGTTAAAAGCCCAAGGAACTTGCCTTGTAGTTAAGAAAACTGTTGTGAATTTGTGCTGGAGAAGAGGACAGCAAAGTCTGGCTGCAAATGTAAAGGGAAGATAATTCTTACATGAATATTCTGAAAGAGATAATTATTTTAAAGCAATCTACAGGGCTAATATGTCCTCTGCATGCATTCTTCTGCTGGGTCTTTTTTCACCTGATTTGACTAAATAATCAAGGAGGATATTTGCTCATTCTAAGATTACTAAAGATGTGAGCTAGCCATCCCAAGGACAGGCATTTTCACATTATTCCAGAAATGGTTAGTACATGGCACAGGTGCTGAGAGGACACAGAACCTCATGGTATGGCACTGGCATGTCCTACAGATATTCAGTTTACGTAATGATATTAAAAAAAAATCAATCATCAACACACTTATTGTAAAATGAAAACTAGGGCCAGTACAAGCAGGGAAATAAATGGCAGAGATCACAGGACTGAATCAGAACTCAAATGTCTTAGGGAGGACAGCCTTACATGTTCCATTAATTACAATTTTTTAGTTAATGATGACAGAAAATACACGTAACTAACAATTACAAGACACACAAACACGAAGTGAAAACTGCTATATTTGCATTAGGGCAAGAAGAGAGTGTGTAGTGAAAAGTAACTCAGCCTCACTTGTTTTATCTGAAGGGAGCATCATCATGACATTTGGGCAGTTGGCACTCCCAGCAGGTTTAACTCAAGAAATCTTTAATAACTCTTCACAAGCAGCGTAATCCTATCTACAATCAAGACCTGCACACACTAGAATCCAGGCAGGGTGGGCAGAAACTTACAATCAAATTTTAAAAGTAAAATTCTATTTTTTTAGAAAAAGTTGGGGTGGCTCACCCAGTACAATGAACAGCAGATGTTCATGCTGAATAAAACCCCACTTCAGCTGGTTATGGCCAGCATGTGGAAAATCACACATTGTTAGCAGGTGAAAGAAACAAATGTATACTTCTTTGCTGACTGCAATTTCAGCCTTGGCCCAAACTGTCCTTTGCCTTACCCAGGAGTGCACTTATTGCATCTTGGGTTGCATCTCTCAATAAAATATAGCTTTTAAGAGACAGCTCATTTCTTTACCTTTAGGGAATGCCTAGGAAGTCTTTTCATTAAAATGCTAATAGAACCATAAAGTTTAACATGAAATTTCCCCCACTTGAGCTTGAAAGTAAATGCTTTGGTCTAATTCTGATCAGAACACTGTCTATTTTTTCATTAAAGTTTTATTCTGATGTATTCATTATTGAGGAGCCTATGAGGAGCTGCATTATATTCAAGAATGAACTGAAATGAACTTTGAAGCATGAAACAAAGCCCGTCTATGCAAGGGAGCAAACTGCATAAGCAATTAAGAGATGAGACTTGCTGCATTTCTAAATGGTTTGTCACTGTAATATACCAGTACTTTGTTGTTCTTAGGGCTACTAACTGCACTTACCCCTTTGGTCCACTTTATTTGGTGTATTTGTTAAATAACAAAGCATCAACACTTAGCATGCACAATCATGATGTTTCCTAGGCTGGCTCTCAATTCATCTACATACTAATGCAAGAGGACATATTCTGCAATACAAACAAGCCCTTGTGTCACGTTGAGTTACATGTTCTCTGGCTTTTCCCAGTGTGTGGGAGGGTGCAGACTCTCTACAAAGCTACTGCTACCCAAAAAACTGGGCAAGAATGCTTCCAGCTTCCATCCTCCTTGTCAGTCAATAAGAGGCGAGGACGAAAGAAATGCTTAGCTTAAAAACTTGTCGTTCTTAAAATAGCTGTAGATCAGCAGCACCCAGTCCTTCTTTTACTTCACTAACTGCAGTGGCCCAAAGATATAATTTGTGGGCCAGCCATGCAGAGCTAAAGTACATGATGAGATTTAAAGACGATTCAATGCTCCAACACATTTTCCCTTAGCTCCACTCAGCTTTCTTGGAGTGCTCTTTAAGAGCATTGGTTTATGCACTCTTAATAACAAAACACTTAGAGAAGCCGCAATCCATGCACTTGCATGCACACAGTCACGTGATTTTCTCACGGTTACCCTCTCCTTTTTCTCTACCCTGTTTCCAATTGCCCTTTTCTCCTCATTCACTGAGATTACAGCCTCCATGGGACAGAGCCCAAACTCTCTCCCTGACATCCTCTGTGGGCGCCTTTAGTAAGGTGGAAGAATATACAGTCAAGTTAAGAAAGAAAAAGGGAGCACAGCACACACAAACTTCTCATTTTGTATATGAAAAGGAATCCACATTTTCCTGTGTCACCTGGCCTTATTTGAGAAATTTCTTTTCTCCTGGTTCTCATTATGGTTTTAATGAAGCAAGGAAAGCTTATTTAAAATGACTACTATAAATGAGCTGAATTTAAAAATAAGAAAAAAAGGAATGCATTACTAGAGGTGAGGTTTCTTTCCAACTCTCCATGGGCGTGTTTTCACAGTCCTTGGGGAGCAGAGTATGGAGGAGGCAGATCTCTGGTTCCAGAAGACCCCTGAACACCAAAGAGGGGCTGACAGGGCTACCTCTCTTCCGCTGCACCGGAGGAAGAGGGCAGCTCTGCACCGTGCCAGCCCAAGGACTGCAGGGCTGGGGAAACAGTGCTGGGGCAGGAAAGGATGGGAATGGGATGAGAAGAGAGTAAACCCGCACAGCTGCTATTCCCAACCCCACAGAGGGGCACTGGACTTCCTGCCATCTTCTGTCCTGGTCTTTGATTCTTGCCAGTTCTCATGTTCTCCTCGGCCTTCTTCATTGAAATTCAATTGCACGGCATCCCCCTCCTTCCCCTTATCAGTTCGGTGCGTGGTCACTAACACAAGGATTCCCAGACAAGCACAGCAGCGTCACAGGCTCTGTGTGCTGAGAAGTATGGGCTGGCCACGGGCAGACAGGCCACGCTCCAGAGTTCACACTAGCTGAGAGAGAAGGAACTTTAGCTTTGCCACTGATGCTGGAAAAATAGGGAATGTTCCCAAAGCACTGGAAGCTAGGCCTGCAAAAGAATTGTACCCTTACTCCAGAAAAGCGCTTTTGCATTTCAAGCAAAGATCTCAAAAATTAAAGGCTAACTACAAAGAATAGAGCCAAACAACTTTCCATTTCAATTGCTGCACAAGCATTCCTTCAAAACTATTGGAGCTACATGAAAGGAAAATAAGCACAAAAAGAATTTGAATAATGCCTGTGTCTAAGGGTTACTATCTAAATACCACATACTCCAGCACTTACGAATCACAAGGCTCATTCAGGTATAAATCTCTCCAGAATACTGTCTCTTAACACCTCATGATGCCTCCATTTATTTTTAATCTCCACACCCACTTAGGGTCACTTAATGTTAAGGCACTAACACCACAACCCAGAATCAGCTCAGGGGTTGCCTGACTTACAAAGGCTTCAAGGTGTTTTGAATTGTGCTTTCACCAAAACACCCAAAACCCAAACCCAAGTCATAGTGTAACAAAAAATCAGCTGGCACTGACTAGACATAATCTTACAAAGGTCTTTTGTCTCTGCCCAAAATCTTCTGGTATATAGCAGTCTTTGCTGTGATAATTGGTTTGGCTGTCCATTCCACCCATCAGGTGATAGAAAATATCCATCAGACTAAATGCAATGTGAGAGAATTCTCTTTAGCCAATTAGTTGGTAATGAGAACATTAGCCACAGTATCTTCTGCAGAGGGCACCTTAGCAATTCCAGCGAAGCCCACAAAGATGACAGTTCTATCTGTATGATTAATAGCAAGTCTATGACACTATAGGAATTCTACATAGTTGTGTAAAATCAGGGAGGAATGATCCACTTTATGGTGTTAAATATTTTAAGAGCCACAGATGATTTTATATTACATTCTAATACATACACTTATTTTGTGTCTTGAAATTAACTCTCCTGCACCAAGAATACTTTTTCAAGCATTTGGAGTTCTCCAGACAAGAGGGATTGCATAAAATCAAGCAGCAGTTACAGAATTATAAGATTCTCCCTTGTACAATTTGGGGTTGAACACCAAGAGAGCAAAACTAAGTCAGCCTGTTTCTCCACTTTCACCTTAAGTATATTCTTCTCGCTCTACAGAAAGTGGCTTAACTTCTAACCTGGCAGGTCAGAAATAAACACCTGTGTAACGTGCAAGGCAAGGGGAAGTCAATATTTGTTCTTCCCAAAGAGACTTTTGGGACAGAGAGTACTTTGCGTGTGAACACACATGCACATAGGCAAAGGCACACTCATGTTCTTTGATCTCAGTGGGATCACACCCCAAAGCCCTTCATACCAACATAAAGCAGGACTGTGGCAACAGCAAGGAGGGCATTTGAGGACCACTGCACAGAGAACTGCACCAGCAGTCACAGGCACCTGTGAGCTGTCTTTAAAACACCATAAGGGCACTGCCACATGGCAGCACTCTGAGCTGACAGACCAACAATCCGATGGGGAGCTTCAAACCCCACATCTCAATTACTGGATTGCGCAACATAGAAAAGAAAAGCTACACTGACACGTGAATTGATTCAGCTACACCAGTGAAAAATCTTTAAATGAGAACACTGTAAAGGCTATAGTCCAGATTAGTTTAATTGGAGTTAATTGCCAAACAAAATAAACAGTTTGAGTTTCCTGTTGTGCCAGAACAGTGCTTGTAAGAGAAGTCTACAATGGGGCAACTATTGATACATGAATTCATTTACACTGCAGGCTTGCCTAACACAAAGCCTGAATGAACTGCGTTGGGGCAGAAAAAGAGGGGAAAGGCAGAGTAGATTAGCAAATGGTGCAGTTATGGGAAGTGACAGAGCAATCAATAAACTCCAGGTTCAGAGGATAAATTGAACTGACAAAAGCCAGCCTTAGTTTGCATACCAAAATTTCACTTGTATAAATGCTCTGTGGAGAAGGACAGAGTAACCTAACAACTAGGTTAATCTGAACCTATTTTTCTTCTCTGACTAGTCTTTCAAAGCATCATTTCTTCCTCAGTCCAGTTCTTCCTCTTATTGGAGCTTTGTTAAGCTTGAAACACACAGTAAATTTCGGATGGAATGTATTAAAAAGTGCTTAGATACCATGGCAATAGGCACTTTGGGCACCACACAACAGCTGAGACAGACAAATGGATTTGTACACAGTGAATTTTGTACAAGAGAATTAAAATAAATGCGAAAGTGGGGGGTGGAGGGGTGGAGGGGTGGGAACACAACTGCCTTCACAGGAATTTTACAAAGGCTATATGATGCAAAGTCACACCTTTGCTGAGTGAAGAAGCCAAAGTAGTACAAAACGCTCTCATGCAGCACTATACAGAGATCTCAACAACTTAAAGCAGGCAGAAACAGCCTTACAGAAGCACACGGACTTTGCTGTGTGAGCCCTACATAGGCAGGAGGGCTCTTGGGGCAGGGAAATAGGGAAGGTGCCCAGTGCAGAACAAAGACTGAATTTCACCCAGAAGAGCAGTAAGTACCAGGTGCCACTCTGCACCGGCTCACCCAGCACCATCCTGGCAGGGGCAGCAAGGAACAGGCAGGAGCAGCCAGAGGAGGGACACAGCTGCACGTAGCCCAGGCAGGCTCAGCACCAGTGGCCTTGCTGCCAAGCTGCATGAGGGAAAGAGACCCCCTCTACAGCACAAGGC
This sequence comes from Hafferia zeledoni, assembly GCA_035583235.1. Lineage (NCBI taxonomy): Eukaryota > Metazoa > Chordata > Aves > Passeriformes > Thamnophilidae > Hafferia > Hafferia zeledoni. Next base: position 9,850,122 of record JAWWEV010000134.1, read on the forward strand.
TTCTCCCACCTCGACTACCTGTTATACCCTTCACAATCTGCTGAGGCTTTGCATGCAGGAAGGAAGATGATTCTGAGAGCAGGGTCTCTCAGCAGAGACACAAATAAGACGTTACCCTGAGCTGTTTTGTTTTCTTGAAGCCTATGGATCAGAACAGGTTTTTTTATTGAACACACTTCCATGCTTTTATGCAAATTATTTTTTTAATGTAAGGACAGTTAATCCGGTAATATTGCAAAGGGAGTTGTTCAAAACTGGAAATTAAATTCGATTGATTGCAGATTGACAATGTGTCATCTGTTAATTAAAGGTGACAGCTGTAACATTATATTTCATTGTACAATGCAAAATTATTGACTGTGGCAAGCTCTTAGGAGTTTTATCACTCTTTCACAAGTCATCACCAGGGCTAAAGAGGCAAGTACAGTATTAGCTCTACAAAGCACTGAACAGGTTTGCCAGATACTCACAAACAGATGGGTTCTGTTGGCTTGAAAGGACAAGCATCATGTCCGTGCTTGGTGGGACAGCAGGAGCTGTGACAAGTCAAGGTAAACGATGTGAGTGATTCACCTGGTACCGGACTGTAAGCAGAGCAACCTCTGGTTTCAAGGAACACCCAGTGAAGTATTGCTGACCCTGTGTTAAACTATTGCATCACACAAATTCATTCAAATTCAGGCTTCTTTTCCCTAGCAGACAAAAGAACAGTCTTTATGCTCAATTCTTTGCCTGGACATCGACATCCTCACCAGCACCCTGCCTTCAGTTCCCCACTGCAGACAGAGAAGCTGAAGAAGAACCACTCCAGCACCACAGGGAAAGCTCAGCTCTCCTTTGGTTGAATCTACATGTTTTATTACATTATCTACAACCTGTAGATTACATCAAGTACTGTGATATACTGTGGACTTCACTGTTTGCTTATTGCCTTCTGGTGATACCTGGAGAAGACAGAGGTCTGTGTTTTTAGATTATCACGGGAAACTCTTCACTGCTACTGCTCAGAGCCATCAATAAACCCATCTGTTAACAATCATGATGTGGCTTAAGTGGATCAATTGCCATTTATAAATACAATCTTTGTAAAAATCTCATTTCTTTAATGGTGTATCTGAATTTCACAAGCTTACTCTGCTGATCAGGTCCAACCATGAGTTCCGAGGGGCATTTCACCCCACCCAACCACTGTCTCTCCATAGATACCATTTATCTTTCCACCATTTGCCTTGAAATTTGCAGCTGGGAAAACTTGGTGGCTGTGACACAAAACCAGTAATTACTGAATATGCTCCTATCACTTACACGTACACTTAGGTTATGTCTTTTCCTTCCAGATCCAGAACTAACTGCAATCATCCACACTGCTACCTAGAGGTAAGGTGTGCCATATTCCTCACATACACTAACAGAATCAAGGCAGCCATAGGGCAAATACAGGCATTTTTTGACACTGGCAGCAAATGGTTTACAGATAAATTTCACTCATTTCTTTGCAGTGCCTAGAAAACTCCGCTCAAGACACAAACACTTTTAAACAGGAAAAACTTCACATACAAATAACCTACAAGAAGACTTCACACCAGATTCACACTAAATATTAAGCTACCAAGCACATGCTTTTGAATCACAAAAATCTTGTGCTGTATTTGTGAAAAGGGAGGCATAATCCATTTCTTTTTAACAAAATATGACTACAAGATGGCCAATTCCTGTAGCTACTGACGATGTGTCTGTTTGTTCCTTGAGACTACAGCCATCACACAAGCATCTGCAGTGTGCTGAGCAACTCCCCCTTCCCAAATGTTCCTCAAGGAGAGCAAGGAAACAATAGCTGTAAGGTGATAGATGTGTCTGAATTAGTGACAGGAAGGCTGAAGCCACACTCAGTGTTCCTCTGTTTGAGGGAAAGACGACTTACAATATATTCCAGTGTCAGTGACTAGAAGATTAACAGCTGTGAAGAGTACAGCAAAATAACTTCACAGTGTTAACTCTTTTCCTAATCACAGCTTGAAGCTCATAGCACAAGGAAAAATATTTTTGCCGGTGTGTGCATACAAATACAAAGCTGCATAATATTCCATTTCTTTCCCCAGGTATTACTGCATTTATCTCCAGAACATGAGTGGCTATTATGAATTATCTCCACCATCCTGTGTTCTCCCTCTCCCCTCCCCACGTCACTGTGAAAGGGGGGTGAGAGGAGAGCAAAGAAAAGATGGCACCGTTGGATTCCCTTTCTTCAGCTTTTACCAGCCTTCGGAGGTCAGGATGCTATTGGCTCCGCTCTGTGTGTGAGCTGGAGCTGTTCACTTAGCAACAGAAAGCAGAAGCGGCAGACAGCAAGACTCTCTGGCTACGTGTGTGTGCGCCTGTGTGAGAGAGAAGGAGCAAAAGAGAGAGAAAGAATGGCTTAGAAAACGTTCTCTGCTGCTGCATGAGGAGGGTCTGCTCTACAGAAGTGCTGCACACCTCCAGGGATGGCAGCAACAGGTGCTGGTGCTCTGCACCCCACTGAAAGCAGCATTTTTAATATAGGAGCTTAATTAGAGCCTACTAAGAACAACAACAGACAATCTCAATAAAGCCTGTATTTAATGCAAGTCATAAAGCACAGGTTCTGTGCCTGAAACAATACAGATATAAAATGTGATGTGTTAGAAGGAAAAATATGGGAAATGAAGAGAGTCAGAGATGAGGTTATGCAGAAAGGACAAATGAGTTTATTTTCATCTGCCTTTTCTCCCACTAACTATTAAAGCAAAAAAATCAAGATTTGACCAACTGTAGTAAGACATTGTCTGTAACATTACTTAACCTCCAGAAGTACAAGCATGTATCCCAGCTACTTCTGAACAACACTTTCTTACTGAGAAAGGAAAAAAAAGAACAGAGGAAGGTGTTAAGACAGGAGAAATACAGTTTTTTGCAGATCTTAGTTCCTTTATGAAACACAAGAGACTCATGCTGAGAGATGACTGATTATTTCATGCTGCCGTTCAGAGCAACATAAGAGATTTCAGGCAGATCATTCCACAGAGAACATGCAGCCTGCAACTCTCCCATGTGACTGGCATCAGATATTTTCCTTCCTGCCACTGTTATGGAAGAGCTCTGAGTACCCACAAGGGAAAGCACAATTTTCTTAAATGTTAAGGAATGTCTCCCTCCTCTCCACCCCACCCCTAAATAAATTGATAGTAGAGCCAATGTAACTGACCCTATTTTTTCTCCCAATTGCTCTGCATTCTGTGGATTTAAATTTTAATTTTAAAACTAAATGTAAGTTCCTCTACATGTGGAGTTTATAACTTCTAGTCTTTCCAACTTTGAATACCTAATCTTGCAAATCAGGCCTGCTGGAATGCAGCAGCTGAACAGCTACTCCAGTTCTCCACAGCACTAAAGAGATGGACTCAAAAAAACCCCTACCAGGACCCTCTTGCTATTCAGAATCAGGAGCTTAAAAGCAACCAAGGGTGTTGTTTTATCCTTTTCACCTCTTTTGTGTGACAATTCTATTACATTTTCCTTATATTCAACAATACAATGGATATGTATTAAAGGAAAGGAAATGGTACTTCCCTAGATTCAATATGTCCAAAAAGTATATGTAATTGTTCAAGAGGAACCTATATATTTCAAGGAACAGAACTACAGCATGGGTTGCAGGTCTAGTTCTCCTGTTATTTCCTCCATAGAAGGACTTCACCTTGCCAGCAAAAATCTACAGATTATGGGAACTGGGCAGATGTGGATGAAGTTGACTGTTGAGAGTCAGCCACTGGTACTATGAGAAGCACTTTGGTGCAAAGGGAAAAAAGAAGGGGAGGAAAAAGACCCCAAGAGATTTACCTGCCTGAGCAGAGCCAAAGATCACTGCAAAAAGCAAACTACTCAAAGTCTAAAAAGAATCCAAACAAGAAATAAGAACCCCAGCTATACCATGCAGTGCCAAAAATGAAGTTTGCTGTCATATTTTAACATTCAAGAGATGGAAACAGAAAAGTAAGTATTAGAGCTCTTTTTCTATTGAAAATGAGTGTCTATGAATGTGACCTGAAAAATATCACCCCAAACCTCCACCTCAGTGGCTGGGAAGCGGAGGGCACACATGGTATGTCCAGGGCAAGCAGAGGCCCCAGACAGATCCCTCCATGCAGGGCATGGCTGTTGCTCCCCACTCCAGCAAAGGGGCTGGGAAACAGCCTCTTTTCTTTCTGCACCTCCTGCAAATGCAAGTGAACAGAAAAATGTTTTTTCTGCGTTCGCTTATACTCCACCAATCCTTCTTTTCACAGCTCTCTAAGACTGAAAGAGCCTAACACAAGCGAGGCCCTGGTGTGGTCACCTTTCCTGTGCTTCAGTCAAACTCTTACCAAATCCACTGGGAATGTGAATGCTTCCTTACCAAAAATTGCTTAATTCTTCAGATTTTGTAATTTAAAGAAAAGAAATACTGATTATTTTCACCAGTAATATGAAAGGCATGACATAGAAGTAAAGTCACATTGATGGTGTATGCATCTAAAATCTGCATTCTGATGGTGAATTCAAGGGACACCAACAGGCATCTTTCATTTAATTTCATTTGAGACCTCTGCCAGGGCCTCAAATTTACATCCTCACCTACGACTCGGGCTGCAACCTGCCATCGTCTCACCAGCCACCACAGAGCTGGTGATTTCCCCAGAGGTTTTCCTGGCAAAACTACTCTGGCAATGCCCAAATGTGTGGTGCTAAGGGCAGAGCTCCCAACCTCCAGGGAAAGAAATAGCAACTTGGGGACTGCAGAAAGTCCATCTGAGAGTTGATGGACTTTATAGAAGGTGCCTTTCGACATTTTTTGCAGGGAGGTTATTTGAGGCATTTGAATTCACAGTTATCCCCTGCAAGTGCCTAAGGAACTGATTGAAAATGTAAGCTTAGGTATTAGATGGCTTTGAGGATTCCCACTGGGATATATTCACAACTTTAAATGAAGTGATGGTCATTGTTATTATCTCACGAATGTGAAATCTGTTTGCAATATCAATACAGTTAGCTGAGTTGAAAGCCCAGACCCACTAATACATTTAGTCTTTTTGACATCCCATTTTCATCTGTCTGCAAGTAGCATTTTGAGTGGAAAACAAAACCCTGTGATACTGGGGCTCCAAGCTCAGCAGCACTGGAACCCTCTGCCTGTGGGCATCTCTAAGGCCTTTTTGTCTTCTCTCCTCTCTTTGCAGCAGCAGGAGCTGAAGAGAACCAGTGCCCACCTCATGTAGAACACTGAGTTCCCAGAGACTGGCAGAGGCTTAGTTCTGCTGAGGGCATCATTTCCTAGTTATTGCTGAACTCAGGGCTTAGGAAAAGAGTAGTATCCTGCCTTGAAAGACAAGCATCTCTCAAGGCAGTTTGTTCCATGTTTGCTGGATTTATGGTACTAAATATATAGAAACACAGAATGGTTTGAATTGGAAGGGACCTTGAAGATCACCTTGTTCCAACCTCCCTGCCAGGAGCAGGGACAGCTTCCACTAAACCAGGTTGCTCAAAGCCCTGTCCAACTTGTCCTTGAATTAATTTCAAACTTTTATCACCATGTACTGAAGTAATCTCTACAGTTTTATTCCTCATGCTGCTTTTTCCAGCACAGAACTTTGTGCTCACGGGTGAAGGGATGACAGAAGGACCAGACTACAAGGCCCACATTACTAACAGCATGAGAAGTGGTCTCTGTTCGGTACCTCTCATGAGCAGCATGACCCCAATCCACCCTGTATTCCAACAACCCTGATCACATCGAGATGTCTGGCCGAACAACCTGCAGATTTTGGCCCCTCTCTGAACTGACTGAAGTGCTGCAGCTGTGCTCAGAGTGTCACCATGTCCTGAGGAGGGGCAGAGCCCATTTGCTGGTCCTTAGAGCAGCACTAACACAGCCAGCATGGCTCTGAGGAGCGGTGCAGCAGGCAGGCTCTTGGCCACAGTCAAACAAAGCTGCAGAGGCACCAGCTGTGCTCCACAGTGCCTGCACAGACTCAAGGCTGTCCCACAACTTCCAGATTACACATACACAACTTAAAAGGTCGCACTTTTAAAAGGTCTCATGCCCACCACCCCCGAACTGGCATGATGTGAGGAGGAATTATCTACTAACAGCCCATCTTTTAATTTGTGCTGTAAGTTACTGGAATAAGCAGGGGCAAAAGGAATCATTAAGTGATACTTTTTGTTTTTAAAACACCATAAACATGACATTTCCTCTATGCTTCAGCAATTTCACTGTAGGAGACAAATCAATACTCTTCTCTTTGGAATTAAAGATTCTTATATGCTAAGAGAAAATAGGGGATTTACCTCAACAAAAACAATACATAATTCCTTAAAAGAAAAAAACCCCCACAAAACAACCCTTTCCTTTGTCTAGTTTCTGGTTTTTTAATAAAAACTAAGCGAACTTAGAGGGAAGAATTTTTCTGTAAGTCAGGATTTCAAGATTTTCATAAACAAACTTGCTCCTTCCAACACATTGAAGGAAAAGCAGAAATAATTGTGAAGAACAAGAAAAAGCCTAAAGGAGAAAAATATTTTGGAAATGGTCTGGATTTTGCTTTCAAACCGCAAGTATCTTCTGTCCTTCCTGAGCAGCCATGCAGGAACAGTTCAGGCCAACAGAATAAACAACCAACCAAAGTACACATCCTCACTCTCTGCATGTGATTCAGTTTTGGTTGTGTTTCGGGAGGGTTTTTTGGGGGGGTGGAGAGAGAGTATCACTCTTCACTCCATCCCTAGTTCTGTTCATGACCCTACCATGTTGCCAATACAATCTCCTGCCTGTGACAAACACAGTGGCAAGCTCTAAGCTCCCACCTCTCCATGCCACTTATTTTAGCATAACAGTTTTCATAGCCTAAATGGAAAGGTTTTCTAGGTGTAAATAATCCGGAATTCCTAGCAGCCAAAGGAGTTCCCCTCTGCTTCTATAACAGTGGGTTAGTTATATTTTCTATAGATCATCTTTAAGCAACAACCTGCTTTTAAAGGGTCTGTGCTGGTTTGGAGAAGAGAAATTAAGGCAATGTAGAGAATGATGGTGCATTTTGCCGACAGACAGACAGTTGGAAAGCAGAACACCATGATGTGATCTTGCTAACTGGCACACCCTACACAATATCTCTGAGGCCTCCTCAGTAACCATGACCTGGCACTAAACCATAGCCTTTTTGCTTTTGTGATGGATTTTCTTCTTCATGGGGAGGGACCTTCCTCTGCCTCATTTCATAGAGCAGCTCAAGACATTTCAGTGGAGTCACACCTTTCTTGCCCAGGGAGGGTCAGCAGACCATATACAGTCCAACGTTGTACTGTTTGACCCATTCTCACAGCACATTTACAGCACAACTAGGGCAGAGAAAGTAGAAGGATACATACTCCCTTTCCTCCTACAGATAAGAACTAAGACAGCTGATATAACTGCTCAACCAGACAGCAATATATAAATAGCAGCATGACAATGAAAAGCTCAACTAGTCAGCTGCTGGCCTTAAGCTAACTCTGATTGCACCATTAATTACCTCTTAGTCTTAGAAAATAATAATAAAAATACATTTATAAACTATTGTGACCCATTTGGTAGAGCTGCTGCTTTAAGTCACTCGCATCACTAGTAACAGAATGCCAGCTGAGAATCCTGCTGCTGGTGTCAAGTGGTTCAACCTAAAACCAGACTTCTTTTTCAAAGCTTCAGTGGAATGATGGCTCTTATCATGGAAAGAGAATTTCACAAGGCAGAAGAATAATGGTGAAATGCTTTGTGACTGGCAGAATGAAATCCAGTCCCACAGACAAGTCAGGAAGGCAGCACTGGTAGGTGGTTATCAAGACAGATTCATCAGACAGTCGAAGGCCATGCAAAGCTTTATAAATCAGCATGAAGAGTTTACAACTGACACACCATTGAACAGAGAACACTAAAGACTTCTCCTGTTCTGAAAAGCTGATTTTCGGCAGCAGACTTCCTGCAGCTTTTAGATTTTGCTTACAAGAGTTAAAGGCTGGAAGCAGATAGAATCAAATAACTCAGTCTCAAACTCAAGAAAGCATGAATTAAAAACTGTCTCCATGACTGAGAGAAATTATCTGCCGCTAATAATATTCCTCAGATAATAAAAGTCAGGATGTGAAACAGCCCAAGTGTTGCAGGGGAACCAAAACAATAAATCAGGGTGCTGGCCAAGTGTGATGTCCTGTAATACCTGACAGACAGTTTTGCCCACCTGAGGGTGGACCTCACTGCCAGGGTCCTACACCCTTGTGAGAAACCAAGCAGGGAGATCTGCCCACAGATGCAGGTACCTCAGGTAGCCCTGCCTGGGGTTCTGACAACCACACTGTGTCATGGAGAGCTCCTCAAATTAACTTCATGTGGAGCAAAATGACACCTGCAAAGAACAGCCAAAAATTTTAAGTCTTACAAGGAGACAAGCACAGTATCTTCCTGAAAATCCAAAATGTGATACCAGTGACAACTGCAACAATTCAACAGTCAACCTTTCAAGTTTGGAAAGAAAGAATCAACAAGGGCACCCAAACATAATTTACAATTACACATTTCACTAGTCTAACATTTCTGAGCAGTAATTGAAACTGGAAAACCTAAAACAACTGATAAATGGCAAAGCATGCAGATACAACCATGTTTATAGTACAGAAACATGAACTGAACTTTAATCATCCCACACCTACCAATATCATAGTCACTGAAGAAGAAAACTTCCTTTATTATCAAGTGGATATAACAGAGAGGCACAAACAAGAAACCCACAGAGACCAGGGTTACAGGAACTAGAAATGGGCTCAAAGACCTTGTGTACATATCACTAGCTGAAAACTATCCCAGGTATCAAGGGGCAGGACTTCACTTTCCTGCAAAAATACAGGTAAGGAAGAGGAGCAACCATCCAGATAACACTCATACATCTATTTTAGCTATACAAGCAAAAATTTCCATTAATAACCCCCAAAGAGAAATTCACAGACTATTTTTTCACCTATAATTCAAAAACTATTCCTCTTCTTCAAACAATATAGAAGGTTTTTCATGCCCTGTGAAATTTTTTCTAAGGGGGAAAAACCAAAAGAGAGAGAGATTGAAGAGAGAGATGAGAGACACAGTTAGTTCTTATAGTAATAACCTGATTCTTGGAAATTCTGACCCTCCAGAGAAGATAATTAGCAGCCAGGCCAGTAATTCTCTTTAGCCATAGAAGTACAGCTGTTAACCCTTTCTCTAAAACAGGGATAAAACACTGAGATAAAGGATAAGTATAACCACAGATCAGATCTTGTGTGTGACATTCTAACAGCTCAACATTTTCTTTATTTTCTTCTCAAGTTTGACTTGTCCTGTTATCAAGCAACTGATGTAGTGTAGGAGATTAGGATGTCTTCTACATGTAAAGAAATCCAAGTGAAGAAAAGAATACAATAATTAAGAGAAAAAAAATCCACAGAATAAACAGAAGGAAGCTTAGAAAACATTTGAAAGAAGGAATATAAAAAGTTCCCTTGTATAACAAATCCTTAGTATGGTTTTGAAGTGAATCACGAGAGATATCCACCTAAATGTGCTAACCACATCACACCAAGAAACAGAGATATCACAGTAGCAAATCTATGATAAAACCATGAGAAATCCAAAAGAAAACCTGAAATGGGGCAATATATGGCCAAAATTAAAAGAGGATTTACGAAACCCTGGCAAAGAGTAATGTGTTCAAGAGAATTATCATGAACTGAGGACAAAATGGAACAATTTAAAGAACAGAGAGACATAACAGGAGTGTTACCATCATACCTAAGCAGCAGAGATTTGTGGGCAGCACAGACATCAGTGGGAGTATGTTTTGGCTATTATAAACCACCTCTTCACCATTTAAAAGCATTGCGGATTTCACAGTGATCTGAAACACTCTAAGGGCCAGAGTGAGCTATGCTGATTTACAACTCTGAGGATAAGAGTGTATGATGCTGATGAAGCCAGAGTAGTTTCTGCCAGCAAAAGGCATGCTCTAGAGACTTTGGAGAAGCTCTGTTAAGTCTGGTTTCCCTGAGAGACACCCTCCCCTCTCCACTCTCCCCACTTCAGTTGCAGGTTTGGATTCTGGGACTTCACTGGACACTACCCAGCTCAGTCTCCAACAGGAGGCATATAGACAGACTAACCATGGAATAAGAAAGTCAGCAGATTCCTCTTTGCATGTTCAAATTCATCTCCACCCACCCTGCCTGGGTGAGTCCACATCAGGGTCCAGATTTTGTCCAGTGAAATAAACACAGGCTTTTGGCAAGAAAAACTATTCCTATTAGACTTGAAACAAACAACTTGTCAAACAGACCAACAAAAGCAGCAGTAACACAGTGACATGTTCATAGCCAATTTAACCCAAAGTAGGGAGGCCAAAACGTTCCACAACACACTGGCTGTCCCCCCCACAGCATACCTTCATATGCACACTGCTACTTTTAACCAGAAACAGACATGTCAACCCATTGCAAGTTGTCCAGGCTTTAGCAACACTTTGGTCCTTCCTTTGCTGACAGAAGTTTCTGTGTTAGGCAGCAGCTCTTATTAATGAGTGGATGATGGAACCATTTATTTAGTGTCTTCTTTAGACCTTGGCACGTAGTTAAACTTCAGTGACAATAATCTACACACGTTCCACTCAGTGATTTTGTGGTTCATTAACAAACCTTTTTATTTGAACCCCTTTGAGAGCTCCATGTCCTTTCTAGTGCTGTTTTGCTAGCAAAGAGCATCTCATCTAAATTGCAGGATCAAATCTAGAAAAAATGCATAACGATTGAAAGCCATCACCATCTGGTGACTCTTCAACATCCTATATGGATGTTAGTCTGTGTCCAGCACTGGGTGAACAGGTGTCCACATAATAGCAGCCATCACAGTTGTCACTGGTTTGTAATCCCATTTGCAGACTTGACACTCAGGCAGAATACTGAAAGCCTGTCATCCTTCAGCTGATCCCTCCTGGCATGCTTGGGAGGAAACCCCTCTCCCCTGCTCCTCTGCCTCATGCTGTGGAGTGGCTGGTGGTGAATTCTGTGCTGAATTCCATTTGCTAATACCTCAATTCTTGTTCCTTTGAAAAGAACAAGCAAACAGCACTAACAAAAAGAAACGCCCTTGGAAATCCAGTGTTGTGCAAACACACAGGGACTAAGACTGCTCCCTTTGCCATTCAGGCTCCAGAAACACCAACATTCCCCAAAACGTGGCTCCTTTGTGTAAGCAGTAGTGAAACCAGCTATTATTTAGGCCCAGCAGAAAAAGCATTTGCTACCTATAACTTTAGGGAAAACAAAAATAAAAGACTCCTCCCCTGGGTTCAGTGAGTATCTAAGAAAAATAGTAATTTTCCCTGAAAATAGCTGACCCTATCATACAGTCTTACTAACGTAAAAACTATACATGTTTGATTAACAGACAGATGCCAAATCAGTCAAAATAATTTTTTTTTAAAAAGGAGATACAGTGAATAAGGCAGGCTATGGATTTCACCAGTGTCTATGAGTTCACAGAAGTAGCCAAGTTTACAAGCATAACAAATTAACAGGACTCAGATGAGCCACAGCAAGTAATTGTTTGTGCATTCCCAGATCATAGCGAATATGAGGTAAAGGCTCATTAACTTACAACCTTCCCACGGAGCTATGAACTAACACACTGTACCTGGTATTTCCTAAGGGCTTGCACATAGTCATTTAACTCTTCAGCTGAGTCCAGGAAGCTTCCAAAACCATGGATCTCCCTCAGAACCAGGACCCCTAAGCTGAGTGCTAATAACTAACCCCATGTTGATAGGCAAAAGCACCCTCCATGTGGAAACCCCTGTCCCAGTAGGCACCTTTGTGCAATGTGGCAGAGCAGCAAAGGCTCCCCACAGGGCTCTGTGCCAGCCAACTTTGTTATGGGCATTTGAATCCCTCTATTCTACCTGTCAGGAACCCTCTGAAGCTTTGGCAGCCAATCTGGTTAGAGCAGCCTTCAACAAAGTGGGGGGATATGTGCACCAGCAATTTGGCAGAAGTGTCCAGTTTCTAGCCAGTTTAGTTTGCTCCCTTAATAACCTGAATGCAAGAACAAGGAAGAAACTACATTCCAAATCATCTGTGTTGAGCTCTTTATAAACAGCAAAATGGACTGCAGGTACTACAGCCTTCTGTGGGCTTATGTCATTAACCTGCTCCACTATCAACAAATTAGGAACATCCCTGGCAAGGTACCAAAGAACCTCCTCTAAGCAAAGGACAAGCATCCTAAATTCATGCCAATAACTCCTTCTTCCTCCTCAAGACTAGCTAATTTTCTTGTCCTGTATAAACTTGACCAACTTTTCTATGTCCAAAAGAGCACAGTCACTCTATAAAATGATCAAAGCAAAGCTTTCTAATTTCTAAAAAGAGCACTGAGAAGCTTGCTGGAAAGACAAAATATGGTTACTTTCCAAACACCAAGAAGAAACCAGCTCCAGAAATCCTTTGGCAAGGTCTAGAAAATGAGATTCTTAAGCTGAATCTGGAATGGCCAAACTTAGCAACTACACATTTTACCACATAATGTACATATCTAAATTTTAGTCATTGTGTGCAAACAGACAGGGCTTTGCCTGTTGCTCCAGCCTTATAACAGAATTACTCCCTTTGCATCATGAAAGTTAATTACGCCAACACAGAACTACAGAAATAGAGTACAGAATCTGGACTGGTTTTTTTGCTCTGTGCCTGTCTAAATATGTTAATATTTGTCTACATGTACAGATACCTATGAACAGTCATGCTATACCAAGATAAAACATGAACAGAACAATGAGGCTTTTGTCATCTTTAACACAGTCCTGTTATATATATAACCTTGCAGATTAAATAGAAGCTTAAACCTGAATCTCTCACATGCATAAAGACATATACTTATTTATAGCTACAGCAATAGGGAGGTTGCTGAGAAAAGTAGAACATCTTTGGAAAAAGTGGGTGGTGATAATGCTAAACAGAATCCGCTTTTCGACTTTACTGGCATTTCTGGTCTATGAAAACTGTGAACTTGAATCTCCTTTTTCTGCCCAGTAGGATTCTTTGAATCACCTACCATAACTCTATCTGTGAGATTTCTTACCTACCCTATACCCTCCATCACCCTTGAGGATTTTGGCTGCATTCTGGCCACCAGAAAATTGCAGAAGAAAGAACAGAAATGGACTCCTTCACACTCCGTATTCTCATACAAGCAAAAGAGCAATAAAAAGCACGTAGTCCTGTGCATGAAGATAAGTTCTGAGTTACCTTGCCCCACATTGAGTGAAGATGTCTAAACTCCACACCTGCTGGAAATTATGGGACACCATCTCAAAACTGGAGGTGCCTTACAAAAAGCAGAACTGACTAACAACCCTTACTCTTTAATAAATCTGTGGATTAAATTTTACTCTTGTTTCATAATCCAGGGGAAGGGAAGTATTGGGAAAGTCAGTCACTTAAAAGACTAGTCACTCAAAATTCATTAATCACTGAGAACAGGTCATATGCTGCTGGGCCATCCCCAGGAGTGCTGCATTGTGTGTACCAGCACAGCAGTGTCAGATAAAGAACAGAACATGGTCTGTTCGCAGTCCAGGTACACTTGACTAGAATTGTGTAAAGTTTGATGGCAAATGAACTGCAGTTTGTGACTTATTCAGCTACATCTTCATGCCTATTTTCCTCTAGGCTTTTATCTGTCAGGGTATTCAGGGAAAATTCGTGTTCTGTAATACAAGCTTTAGTAAAGAATAATTTGAGATGTATGTTATATACAGTTATATAGCTTCTAGTAGCTTCATCATAGGTTGTGATGTAAATGTGTAAATCATATAATGGATATTTTGCATGTTATATTTCCATGTGTAACCACACAGACTATTTAGAGGCTATTTTCATGTACCCTCAGCTCTCTCTTGTTCCTCTCAGCTCACAGTAAGACAGATAAAGCTGCATCTGTCTCCTCAAAATGAAGATGATGGGAAATGGGAAACACTGAAAGGTCCAGGTCTGACTCTCAACTTGCTAAACATTGCAGTTTAAATTGCCTTTCACTTCAGTCAGCAAAAGGTCTGCTACTTTCTTCAGTAGCACCAGATTTTCACCTCTGAGCATGTTTGTCTTGGCCTTATCCAGGCACTTACATCATACCAGTTATGCCAGTTTCTTAACTACAACTTAAAAATACTGCAAACTAATTTCAATATTTAATACTGCATTACAAAGGTCCAGTGAACATTATGAACATGAAAAAGGCCTCCTGTGCCTGCCTTGTGCAGGCAGAGACTTTATAAAGGCAGCTTATACTTGGATAGGCTATGAAAACTGTTCAACTGCTAAAAAACTGTGCTTGACCTCTTCTTTAAGTTAACTGCAGACTTATGGGGAGATTTGTAAAACATCGCTACTTTTAATATGTTCAGTTTATAATCAAGTAACTTGTTCATGGCTCATGCAAATCAGTCAGGCATGAAACCTCTTCTGTAGATAAGGTAAAAAACCCAACTGTATTCACTTCGATTCTGTGACCTTAGTTGGGCTGTTGGGATTTTGCATGTTGAGACAGGCTGAGAGAGCTCTTGAAGAATGGGGTTAAAACTAAGTCAGCCTTTCTGTTGTCTCTCAGTGATTTTTCGATCGATTCCAACCTCTGCTATTGTCAGCTCAGCACAGATCAGATCCACTGTGAAGTTTTCTTTTCTCTGCGTCTTGCGTTACAGCCACCACCAAGGACTCTGCAGTGCTAGAACCACCTGACTATCGTGCTCAGGCAAAAGACACCCAACAGTGCTGCTCCACTGACATAGCAATGCCAGTAGGAATAAAGTGTTGGTTGTGTCATTAAAATGAATAGTTACAACTTGCTGGATGTGCTGGGAAAAGACCTACTGAAACAGAGGGAATCAGCTAGGTGGTTTCACCTTAGGAGTAGCTGTATTGCAGTCTGGGCACCTTGCATGTTGTATTGATGCTCTGATATACTCATCTGTGGGGTCTTGCATGCACACAAAGGACAAGAGATCCTTAGGCACAGAGATGGCAAAACAAAAGCTGGCTTTCAACACAGCTGTGAGGGCAGTGAAGCACTGGCACAGGCTGCCCAGGGAAGTTGTGGATGCCCCATCCCTGGATGTGTTCAAGGCCAGGTCAGATGGGGCTTTGAGCAACCTGGTCTAGTGGGCAGTGTCCCTGCCCATGGGAGGGGGGTTGGAATGAGATGATCTTTAACGGTTCCTCTCATCCCAAACCATCCTATGATCCTGTGGGAAAAGAGGCAGGCCATGCAGAAGCATGGTATGGGTCTAGCACAGCATGAAGACCCCTAACTGCATGAAATGTTTCACCTACAGTGGCATGACATACCATGGTATCGTGATTGTGGTGATAAAAATATATCTGGGGGATATGTGAGTTATGTCATGCTGTCTGAAATCTCTGCAGGCCCAGTAACTAAGCAACCTCTAAACCTTGCATTCCTCAGTAGGGTAATGCAAACCTGTTAACTTTGTTTGGACTGGTAAGGGTCAGAATTTAACCAACTCTTTCTGAGATGGCTTTTTTTTTTTCCCCCAGTGCTGATAGAAGTCACACATGATTATCCCACAGGGTACCAACAGCCAAGTAAACACCTAAAAGAATGCAGTGTTAATGACCTATATTAATGACCCAGCCCTTCATTCCTCCCATCTATCTCCTTCGCCATTCCCCTGTGGAATAACCTTCGGTATATCACCTACATCAACCTTTTATTTCTTCTCTCTTCCCTATTTCACTGGTGCTTATGTCTGCATGTCTCCCTTCAACACTATCCCACTATGCAAAAATGGAATCAAAACAAAGCAAAACTGAAATGAAAGCAGCAAAATGCTTGCCAGTGTTGCACTAATACACTCCAGAGCTTGCCTTTCGTTTTTCTATTTCAGCCCCATTCAACTGAGCATTCTTATTAGGATACAATCCAAACAAGTACTTAAATGCCTACTTAAATACAGATAGTTTAAATACTTTTCTGAATTAAACCCTTTGCCTGTCAGCTCTTCAGGACACAATGCTTTAGTTTTGGCTTATACAGAATAGAAAAATCACATAGAAGAATGCTTTTCATAGCTGCATCGGTGGCTTGCTGACAGCACACACAAAACCAGAAATATCTTCTCACTTCCTCTTAACTTTGTGCTTTGGATCTTAAAGGAGGAGCAGACAACAGAAAACACTTACAAATCTAATCAGACAGACCACTAGGCATATGCTCAGAGAAAATCCATGGAACTGCCATTTCTGGAATAGAATTACAATCATTCAACGTCAGAGTCTTCCCTTGTACAACAGGAAAAATGCTGCTCAATCCAAAATCCCAAAAGACATTAATATGATTTGTTCCTTACCCAGTGCTTTGAAATAAAAATTCCTCTTTATATCAATATTAAAATTACCAGGAGCTCTTTTTCCCCCTCAAGCCTCCAAGTGTTACTCATGGGCTCTTACTCTGGGTGGACCACCTCATCCTGACAACAGCTGAATGCAACTTCCACCAGTGCCTGTGAGCAGCGCTCCTACAGAGATGAAGGGGCCACCACAAAACAACCACAGGTGGTCCAGAAGGGCTTCATGGACCTTGCAGTACTACTGAGCCTCCCTGCACTTAAAGGGGAGTGTGCTCGACTCAGCATTTTTTGGAGTAAGGAATTGCATTTTCCCTCCCTTTACTTTCAATCATTTAATTAAATCTTCAGTAAAACAATAACAAACAAGAAACCACCCCCACGCTCCCATCTTCCATTTTCATGGCAGAAAGCACGGCACATGTTTTGCTTAGGCAGCCTCCCTCCCAGCTGTGAACTGAGTGAACTGAAATTCATGAATGCAGCAAGGCCACAAGGAATATGTGCATATTGTACAGTCTTAAGCACACACAGGACTCTGATTGTGGTGGCATGTTTTGTGTCATTTTAATGACGCTTTGCCCTGCTGCCTTCCCCCCTTCTAAAGCTTTATGTAGGAGGCATAATTATGTAATAAAATTCCTGTTTCTGCAGCGTTCACCCCGTACCAACACAGAAATGCAGGCTTTATTTTTCTTCCCAACTGGCAGGCACTGAATTACTAGTGTTTTAACCCTCTTTGCACTAAACCCTCAGATTGATTTCTGACTCGCAGCAGTGGGAGAAGCAGCTGCTGATCATTTCTGCCCTCTCCACTTGTGAGGTTGATTCTTGGCCTTTGAGATCATTTTTATCAGCTCATAAAACACCTGCTTGTTAAGGATCCAATCTATTTCCTGGGGAAACTTACTCACTCTGCTTGTGTTGCATCCAGGACTGGTATGCCTTTGCCTCAGGACAGAACTACTTGACCTGGTTTTATATTGTGGCTACATTGAGAAGGATGGAACTCGCACTCCAAAAGGGCAAAGGTACAACTGAGCAGTGGTTGTGCTGCTTTGCTGACCATGCAGTACCCCTAAAGCAGAGACTCTCGGTATGTGGTTGGTACTGGAAGGGTAACTACCTTTGACATCTGGACCACATGCTGGCAGGACATGTCTTCCCTTGCAGTGAGGAGCCGGGTTTTAAGCAGTCTCTGTTTTTGAATAGCAGGGCATCAGTTTGCTTTTCAGGATCTTGCTTTCTGTTACTCAGGGGTACAGGCATCTTGGGAAAGCTGTTGAGCAAACTGTGGACTGAAATTTTGTTGAGATAGGAGCAAGTGGCCAATGCATCTTATGGTGTCTCTTCCACCCAGTGGAGGGATCTGTCTATTGTAGAAGGGTCATCCACACCCAGATAGCAAGATGGTGATCACCCAAAAAGAGAAGGTCTCTTACAATCCCAGATTTATGATCTTTCAGCCAAAACATTAGACTCCAAGATGAAGGTATCTGAAGCAGATGCTGTGAAGCTTATGTCTTAAATTATTGAGTTATTAATTAACAAATAACCCCTCTTGGGGTGCCAGAGCTGCCATGGATGCTTTGGAAAGAGATAAGGTGCCTGGGAACATGCACACTACTGGAACAGTCTCAAACAAGATCTCATCTTGACATCTCACTCTAGTGCCTAGCACCAGAGACCAGAGCACAGCCCAGGACAGCCGGGCAAGGAGGTGCAAGAGTGCTCAACACAGCTCCTCTCCCCATGCCATAGAGCAGAGCCTTTTTTGGCCCTGATAACAATGTCCTGGAGCCCCAATTCTTCCATGCCTAGGAGAGTGAGCTGCCAGCTGAACTGTATCATGTCTGACACCCTCACTTCCAACTCTCCTCCCTACAGTGCAGTGACATGAGAGCCTTCCCTCCACCTTTCTTTGTTGCGGTGGCTCTGCCAGGTCAGTGGGCAAAGGGGGGACAGGGTTTGGTCACTCAACGAGGTGCTTGTCACAGAGAAAATGAGCCACCAGCACGAGCATGCCCGGGAGCAGAGCCTGAATTTTGCAGGCTTCAGAAGAGCATTATGCCCTAGTGTTGAGCATCTGTATATCATTTCCACAAT
>JAWWEV010000134.1:9880552-9917191 GCA_035583235.1 Hafferia zeledoni
AGATGCATGCCGGATGCCAACAGTGTAAGTCTTGTTTCTAATGCATCTCTCGATAACGGGGTTTACATTTTCTACTCAAAATCCATTTGCACTGCAAAGCTGCATGACAGGCAGGGTTGGCATCCTTCAGTACTACTGTTCTTTAATACTTCACACAGAATGGGTAAGCTTGGAGGGGACCACTGGAGATCTAGTCTAACCTCTGCTTGAGAAGAGTCCCCTACAGTACATTAATTCAGGATTTTGTCCAGGTGAATTTTGAATATCTCCAGGGACAGAGACCCCATAACCAATCTGGTAAGTCTGTTCCAGGGCTCAGTCACCCTCATAGTAAAGAAGTTCTTCCTCATATTCAGGTGGAACTTCTTGTTGCCTCTCATCCTATTCCTCAGCACCACCAAAAAGAGCCTGGCTTCATCCTCTTGACACCTCTATTCAGATACTTATATACATCAGTAAGATTCCCTCTCAGTCTTCTCCAGGCTAAAAGGGCCCAGTTCCCTCAGCCTTTCCTCCATAAGAGAAATGCTCCAGCCTCCTAATCGTCTTCATAACCCTCCAGGAGCTCCATGTCTCTTCATCTAGACACACGGGCTGCACATGAGGGGCCACAATGCTGGGCCCTATACCAAAGCAGAACAGGAGCAGCCTGTGTTGCACACCCCCTGTATCACAGGAGGTACACAGGTGAGAGTCAGAAAGTGCTCTCCAAAAAGGAGAGGGACAGGTTGGCTTAACTGCTGTGAAAGACATCCATCTCAGAGAATGGCAAGGAAAAGTCCTTTCTGGAAAAGGTAACAAGTGAGAAATGGAGCCTGGTATATGAGTCCAGTAGGTGTAGGAGATGATCTTTAAGGAAAATGAAAAGACAGACAAGGCTGGGAGCAACATTTCCCATAGCAGCAAAGCAGCAAGAGAGCACCCAGTGACATTGTTCAAACACCATGGGTCATGTTCATAGGAACAGTATGACACTAAATGTGTATTTATATATATCACTGCTCTGCATTTAGCTTGAGAAGAGGAAAAGGCAGAGAAAAGTATGCCGCAAAAATTTAGAAGTTATGGGATGAGAACCTCAACAAGCACTTGTTGAGATGTCCAGAATCAAAACTAGTATCTTCAGCAACAGGAAGTGTATCTGCCCAGTTGTCTCAGAGGGGGAATCAACAGGCTGTGGCTAAACCATTCCCATGAAAGATGCCCTACCCAGAGATGGAAAGCATGCTTGAGCTGGTTGAAGGCACTTAATTCATCCAGGAGGAACAAGGATGAAACATGGGTTTTCAGCTAGGGAACAGTCATGACACGTATTTGCAGTGTGCTATTACTTGACTGCACAGGGCTGGGAGTGGATGCAAGGAGGTCTAGGATGAGACTGGGGGGACTGAAAACCCAGAGGGCAATGGCTGACTGCACACTCCTTGGAGGGAAGATGAAAACACACCACCTCCAGCTACTCATACCTGTTGCTTTGCTTCCTAAACAGTGCAGCGAAGACAATAGCATGGAAGTTCATCAATACTTAACGGATTCCCTCTGCTCAAGGTTGAAGCCTGGCTATTTGCCAAGTATCACAACTGAAATTTACCACTAGTTTTAGAGGTTTTTCAGGTCTTTAAACAGGCCATGTACTTAATAGTATTTGATGCTCAGGGATCACTCTTCCTAGCTGACAGAAAAGCCTATGCTGCCTCCATTTGTCAGCAGGCTCTGTGACATCTCATCATCCCATGAGGTGCAGCAAAGACCTCTGAGGAGAGGGAAGAAACACTTCAGTTAGACCTAATTCAACATGGCCTCTGTCACTGAAAATAGTATTTCTCCTGATATCTGCAGCCAAAGAGAATGAGAGGTACAGAACCATCGGTTTTATTTGCTGACAAGATGCATTTCCATGGGTTTTCCCATGAGTGAGAGCATTAAAAAAAATTCTGTGGGCAACTCAGACTGTCCACCCACTGCCCAAATGGAGTGGGATACAAATAGCCAGCAAGTGCAGAACAAATGCTACCTCCTACTTGGGAGCATGTTAAGGAAAGGTTGTTTGTCACTGACAAGCTGCAATCATAGGGCTATAAACTACCCTTAACACATCTGAGAAGTGTTTTGCTCCATGATAACCAAAGAAAATTAGAGATAAAAATCAAACCAAAACAAAAACACACGACATGCCCTTTCTTTTTAACTGGCCACCAGAAAAGTGATGGAAGAGTAAGATTTGCTGTAGTACCTACATTGCCACTTCAAATTAAGAAAAGCACCTGCATGTAAAGATCACACACACAGAGCTTATTTTCAAGTCATCTCTTCTTGGAGAAAAAGTAAAGGATATTTAAATAAATAAGCTAAAGCAGTTTCTAAGAAACAGCCAGAGCATGGACTATGGTTAATTGAAGGCTAACACAAAAGTAATTTGCCCTTCTTTTGTTTCTTTTTAATTGTTTTTAAACCAGTTTTTTAGCTGACTGTGTGTTTGAAATCCTCCCTATTAATAAGCTGATCAGTTACTGGCTCTTTATCTGTTAACCTGAGCCAGAAAAACTGCTCTTTTCTCTTTTGTCTCCAAGCCAAAAGAAATTTTTATGGAGAATAAGTTCTCTCCCTCCCCCTTCACTGAGTCACAATACAATGGTGATTTGAAAACCTTCCATTTATCACCAGGAACAAAACTGCTAAGCCAGAGACCAAAAAAGAGTTTGAAACAGAGTCTCTAGAACAAAAACTCCCACCACCACAGTCCACACAACTCCTGACTCAGGCATTCTGCCTCTGAGCGCCGCCATGGCACAGACAGGGCTATCTTTCTGTGTCACTTCATACTGGCTTGACTAACCTTATGTTGTCCTGTAATTCTATATAATTTAAGTATGGCTTTTTCCTGCTACAGAATGCAGCACAGCCTTTTGTTACTTGATTTACCAATCTGGGCCTGCCAAACTCAAAAGCTCCACTTACCAAGTAGGAGTTTTTTCCTGCACTTTTAGAAGTGGAACAGTGATCTGATCCGGGCATTGAATATGTTAGGTGGAAAAGAAGTTCCACAGAGGGAATTTCTTAAGACAAGTTGAGTGACAGCTGGGGAAGAAGGGTCTGCTGGAATCACCTGGGATGAATTCACTGACTGCCACTGCTTCTCAAAGTGACACAGCAAGACAATCTTGACAGTAGCTAAAGATTGAGGATGGCTCCTTAGTGTTGGGACCAAGGAGAAATGGCTGCCCAAAAGCTCCACTTCAAGTTTATCCTGTTAACCCTGCCTTTAGAGGCTGGTCCAGCCAACTCCCATTTAGCTAAAGGATTTTGGTCATGAAGGGCTCAGCTACCCATCAGCAGAGCAGCTGAATTAGTTGCACATTTGTGGAGGCCTCTGTCACTCCTTATGGAGCTTTGAATAAAACGTGCTGTTGTTCCTCATTTTGGTGTCCAGATCACACAGGCTGAGGGAGATACATGCTCCCATCCTACCCAGAGATGCTGCTTCCTAAGAACACACAGTATCTACCCTCTGTGTACCAGCAGGTATGAAATACTCTTCACATGCAGTTTTCTAGGAGGACCTTATATCTTCTCCAAATCAGTCTAAATCAT
Source organism: Hafferia zeledoni (assembly GCA_035583235.1). Lineage (NCBI taxonomy): Eukaryota > Metazoa > Chordata > Aves > Passeriformes > Thamnophilidae > Hafferia > Hafferia zeledoni. The sequence goes on from JAWWEV010000134.1 coordinate 9,884,144, forward strand.
TGTTTTAGTGACCATCAACACCATCTTTGCAAGCACAATACCCTTTCATATCATAATACTCTGAGAATTCACTTTCCTAGCACCAGAGAGCATCAACAAGAGACAAAACAATAGTTTGACTGGTTAGGTTATGAGAGCTGTACATTGGGACCTCCCAGCTGAGATAGACTGGGACTTTGGCAGTAATTACTTGAATGTAAAACTATACAAAGCAAGACAGCACTGAAATCCTGAACCACTTTGAAGTAGGATGCACAGTACAGCCAGTTGCTTTTCTGCCTGCCCCACATCCCCAAACAAAACCGAGTCAAATAGTATGAAAAACCCAGCTCTGAGATGAATGGTGCATGCAATCTTCCAGAAATCCTCAATAAGAAAAGCACAGGCAGCATTGCAACAGATAACTACATATTTTTTTAACCCATATAGGACAAAACACTTCTCTTTTGGGACTGAGATATAGTGTTACATCAGAGGCAGAGCTCTCTCATGCATGCATATGTATATATCATCCAACACTGCTGAGAACATATACAGTTCAGCTTCTCTCCCAATGGTCAGTCAATTTAATTATCAGAAATCATTAATTGCTACAGCAGGCAGAAATAAACTGACTATAACTTAAATCTTGACACTAAGTCATCACCCAGATTTCTAGAGGCAGAGAGCACTTGGAACTACAGAGAAGTTTGGATGCTTGGCACCTACTGTGTTACATTTCAGTTTGAGATTTGGGCTTTTTTCCAGGATTTGCTGCTCCAAACCCCCCTCAGTCTCTTATTTCCTGGTTCATCAGTTTCTTCTTTTGCTTGAAGTTTCCCCTTGCCATATTATGTTATTCTACATCTACAGTTCATTTCTCACCTCCTACATCTATGGTAGAAACCCTTACATCTTATCTTCAGAGCAGTGTAGCTCCAACTCTAACCAATGGTTATGTATGGTTGTATATGACTAATGTAGGACTCTGGCTTGAGCTAAGTGTTGTCTTTAGCCAAACTATCAGGACCAAAGTCACAGGCTGAAGCATGTGTGTTATAAACACTGACTGAACATGCTATGAAGAGCCAGCTCCTCAGTGCTATTTCTCTAAACACTCCAACTTTACAGTCTAGCACTGACAAGAATGAGGCTACCCTTGGAGTCAGCAACACAGAATGTAGGTATCATGATCTCTCTTCTGCAGTGAAGACACATTTTGAATGTTGAGCTCTGTCATTAAGCCCTTCTTCCACATGTCATTCTGGTTCTGGAGAAATAAGATTAGATTGAGGTGGAAGACATTGATGCTTATGGAGCACACAGAAGGTGTTGTAGGATCCCAGAAGATAAGGGGCCAATGTGTACATCTCAAACATCTCCAGGGGGATAGCTGTGATCCAACCAAGGATTGTTGGTAATGATAGACAAGAATTGTTGGTAATAACCAAGGATTGTTGGTAATAACATGCTGTCACAAAGAATAAGATGCAGCTGAAGAAGGGGACCATGCAGAGGTAGGGCAGCACTATCTTGGGACAAACAACCGTGTTCTAGTTCCTGAAGAGAAGCATAAGACAGTAGTGGCACAAGCACAGGAATGAAGCTATAAAGTGGGTGTGGACTGTAGGAGGGAACAAGACCACCAAAGACCCTCAGAGCCCTCTGACCCATACCCAGAAATGTCTAGATGAATAGACTGCACAAGATAACTAATCTGCATAGAAATCACGAAACTTATCTTTAGGGTGGGAAAACCTACCCATAAAAAAGTACCCCCTACCAAGCCCAGGTGGCTGCTGGTTCCTCATTGACATGTTCAGTTCAAGTGGCACTTATTACAATGAGCAGATGAAACATTTCTTCAATCTCAATAGTTAATGCACACTCATAAATGAATGAGAGATGCCTTAATAACTCCAAATCCCATAAGCAAAGAAGTACCCCACTGTACACTGTAAATTCTAATAAAAGAAAATTAAGGATGTAAAGTCAAACCATGAGAAAGAATGGAAAAATGTAAATTTTTGCCAGCATATACAACACTTGGTTACCAAATCTGTGAAGTAGTAAATGCACCAAGTATACCTTCTTAAAGCTTCTCTCTTTTTTGTTTTTGTATATTTGTTTGGTTTTTGTTTCTCCCAAACGTACAATTCATCAGATAATGCTCCTGCTTCTCATAGTTTCTTCTCTTTCTCAAAGGTACTCAGGAAAATTATTTTTTTCCTAGCAAACAGAAGTCTGTAAGAACTTCCAAATCAACTATATATGCTACACCAACTTCTTTTTATTAAAGAAGAACAATTCCAGCACTGATTTTCTACTATGAAGTGTGGCATTTAGTAATTTTCAAACCCTGATCCATGAAGTTGGGCTTCCAGAAGTTCCCAAAACTGTACTTCAGCACTTAAAACACCCCCGTATTTAGCTAGGAAAAGTATCCTCTACTTTTGAAGTGAGGAGAGACAACTATGTACAGCATTCCTTCTTTCTGCCTTAACAAGCAAACAACAAAATGCAGCCTCACTACACCCCCTCCATCCCAAATGTACTTCAAAGGAATTTTTTTCCTTAGGTTCTCTGTTGATTTTTTTTATAGCATTACAGATCATGTTTACTTCTCTAGGAAGAGACTCTCTTCATATTCAAAGTGCTTCATAGCCTATCCCTTCATCTCTTCCAAATGATATTTAGACCTTAACCTCTGACCAGCCCATGGCAGACACTGACCCTCCTCTCCGGTTGTTAAACCGTCAAACAAATCTCTTCAGACTCCTTTGTGCCTGTCAGTCTCCCCATAAACTCTCATAATTGCTGAAATTCCTCCAGTATAGGGATGGACAAAGTACCAAGACTGTTGCTATTACATTGTTCAATACCTTGTCACAGCCACTTTACCTTCTGTCTGCTTCTGTCTATCTGGAGTCTCTTTTATACCTGGAACACAACTGGTTTTCAGTACAGCATCTAAAAGAAGGGAGCCTTGAGCTTTAGCTAAGCTCTTGATACTCTGGTAATATGAGAAAGTTAAGAGCAGCAGCAACAGGGAAACTGCAGAAAGGTTTAATAGATTGGACCACTTACAGCACTAACTTGTGGAAGCAAATACCAATCCCCTTACCTGTGCTGACCTTTATAAAAAACAGTTGGACAAAACCTTCAGAAATCACCACTGTCATCATCATCTCCTCTACTACTTGAGAAGTGGCTTTTTTTACCTTTCTTTGCTTTAGTGACAGGATGAGAGGATATAGTCTTAAGCTGCACCACAGGAGGTTTAGGTTGGACATAAGGAGAAATTTCTTCACAGAAAGTATGACCAGACATTGGAATGGATCGCACATGCAGGTGGTGAAGGCACTGTCCCTGAAGGTGTTTAAGGAAAGACTGGACATGGAAGTTGGTGGCATAGTGTATTTGACATAGTGGTATTAGGTCATAAACTGGACTCAGTGATTTCAGAGGTCTTTTCCAGCCTAGATAATTCTGTGATTCTTCCATTACTGCTAGAACAAATGGAAAGAGTCTCTGCTGCTGGAGTTCTTTATCCCAGTCCCTGAGGGCAGGCATGTTTTCTTCTTCAGCATATTTATTATTTCCTCTACTGTGCAAGGGCATTTCCAAGCAAACAGAAAGGAAGAGCTGCTCTCACTATCACATGATAATCTAAAGGCATATGGAGTACCCACCAAGTCAGCATGACAGTGATGGCCTAATACAGCCCAAGCTTTGGTATGTGCTTTTAAAGAGAACCAAAACTCTCAGAGAGACAGGATATGTGTATGTCCTGGGAATGGACTATGAAACTACTCCAACTTCACTGCAGTTTTTAACTCTGCTAGCTATCGTAAAGCCAGGATAAACCACAGTAGCCTATACTACAACTACAGCTTCTTGGTAACATTGAATAGTTTTTGCTTTCCTTTGTCTGGTCCAGGGCACATGTTGATCAGTCGGATCATGCACATGCAAAAACACATGCTCTGATCCCCTTTTGTTTTGCGGCACAGCTGCACTCCAACTGACAGTGTGTCAGTGTTGGCATCACTGGCAGAACAAAGGAGACAAAGGCTGACACAGGAGAGGGAGACTTTGTCAGGCTCCTGAAGCACCAATGTTAAAAAAAAATGTAAATAAAATATTTTACATAAAAAGCAAACTCTAGGAAAGGATGCACCTGGACCAAGAGCAATTTTTAAAGGAGGAAGATCTGCCCATCTGGTATGTGTGAATCAGAGGGCTCACCATTCATAAAACCCAGCTTTTCCTTACAGTTTTATGCAAGACAGCATGGATTTGGTGAACAGAGATAGATCCAGGGGGTTATTTCCTGTGCTACTAAAACCCTAGCAATGCATGCACTGCCTTATCTCTTTGTAAACAAGCTAAACTAGGCTGGGCTAAGTGCATAGGAAAGTACACTAACCACGAGTAGATTTAAGGCTCTTGGCACTAGACAGAGCCACTTGGTTTAAGTGGCACGTGTCTTAGTATTAAGTCTCATGCTAAGCAGTTGCAACTGGATGTGGCAGGCACGCTACACTCAGCACCGAGTTTAGTGCAGGAAATTGTGTGTGCTCCAACACAGTAACACGTGAAATCTCAGAGCTAAAAATGCTTACTGGGGAATTAAGTCTCTGCTCTTCTTCTCCCCCATCTCCAACTCAAGAGGGCCCAGAATGGCCTTTGTATAGCCTCACCTTCAAACATACCCTGATCTGCACTTAATTCCAGGACTACCTAACATGCAAGGGGCACTTCCAGGGAGACAAAAGGCTGTGTCTCCATCCCAAGCAGCTCACAAACTAAGGATATGCAGAGAGGACTGCTGTGCCACTTCAATCTCTCCCATTCTGCTCCGCATCAGAGCCAAAACTTCCTTGTACTTACCCAATTAAAAGAAGTACATCGCTGCGTTTATTTGTTAGTACAGCAAGAGACATCCTCAGCAGCAGCATTGAAGCTGTGCAATTTTGCAAATGCCATTGTTCTTAGACGTAGGATTTCATTACATAAAGCCTGCCCACTGAGAGATATGTTGGGAGGGGGAGACAGGGAGGAGGGGGAGGGAGGCTTTAAACTGAAGGGGGGAAAAGAAACCCTCAGAGATCCAAAATAAATGATTCGCGATTCACAGGGAGGCAGGAAACAGCTCACACCCAAACAGAGACACTCCTCCATGGCAGACAAGCATCCTGATGATTGTTGGCTTTGTTGTTACAACAGGAAACTCCCCCGCCCCGCTCTGCAGCGCTGGATTCTCAGAGGCGCCCACCGCCACTTGCTTTTTGCTGCTCCCTTTTGTGCAGGAGCCGGCGGTAGGAGCTGCTGGAACATGCTGCGCAGCAACCGAAACGAGAAACATCTCAGAGGCGCGGCATCTTTCAGCTCACCCAACAAATAGTCTGCTTTTATTCAAAGGGCTGACAGTGAACAAGATATTACAAAAACATGTTTCCTGTGGGCTAGCACAGCAAACAGCAGAGTACAAAACTCACGATATGCCACCATATGGCTTCTGCCATACTATTTTTACTAATCATGTAAAACAACATGTACTGTGGTAACTGCAACAACCACAATGCCAGTACAGCCTGTTTGCTCTGGGATTAAAGTGGTTTCTTACTAATTATTTAGGTATAGTTAGTGTTGCATTGAAAAGAAAAACCAAAAGTGAGGATGGAGCAATACGATTTTTATTTAGGTTGTTTGTTTGTTTGTTGTGGGTTTTTTGTTGTTACTTTTAGTTTTTGTTTGTTTGTTTGTTTTGGAGGGGGGACTTATGTTTGAAAGTCAGGTGTCCCAATTTTACCAATTTCAAAACAATGATGACAGCAATCTAATAAAAATACCTGTTAAAAGGCAGGGGTTTATACCAAGCAATAACTGCAGCGACTATTCTGAGCTGAAAGGATGAGACAGAACCAGAAAGCTCCTTCCTGCTGCGATGAACTGCAAACTTAAATCAGGATCCATACTGGCTTGAAATACATGATCTGTATTGTCCATTTTCCTCCTCCTCTCTGTGTGCATACAGATGGTCAAAATCTTACAGCTAACCCTCAGCAATGGATAATGAGGTAATAACACTTCCCAGCCTCCAGCCTCTGTGGTTACTTCAAAATTAACATCCAAACTGCATTATCCGATTCACACCACCAGAAACAAGAGTTTAATTCACCAGCCAGACCAGCTTGTTAGTCAGGAAATGGTGAGAGCAGCTTGATTTCTGCACCTATTTTAGCTCTTTAAAGTTGTGCATGGCTACTGTAAATATACACATCAAACCATCTCTATGTTCCAGCTTCAAGAGAAAAAAAGCAACAACAAAAAACACTGAAAAAAAAAATAACCCACTCCTACCCAGACTTTTCCTGAATACTAATGTTAAAACTATTACAAAATGCTAATTTGGTACCAGCAACCTATGATTAAAAAAACAATGAAGCACCTCAAGCACATGAATTAAGGCATCATCTTAAACATGCTCTTTTCATCTTAAGTTAGAAAACCCTTATATATACACACATCTGGGCCTTTTTTTGCTCTCAGTGATCTCAAAGCTATATTAAAGATGCAAGTCTTTATGTAAACTAATCTAATGCATTTTGGGTCTGAATGAAATCTAAAGACACCACAGTACTTTTGAAGAGAAAGTACTTGTGAAGCCAAAATCTCAGTAAAGATTAATTTCTATCAGTAAACCCCCACTGGAGAAAATTCTCATGGATTACTGGGATGCCTATTAAGCTACTCAAGCATCATTACCTGACATCCAGTACTTGGTAGAGAACATCACTACACACACTTTTGGTCCTTAATGTACTTAAGCAGTCAGTGGCAAGGATGCACTTTCACAACACTTCTGAGACAAGGATCTCAAATTTTCAGTAACAGTAATTTATCCTTACACTTTTGTTTCCTCTCCAAGTTTAAGGTATAGGAAAGGCTGATTTCCTTCTCCACGTTGCACTGTTCACCAAGAGTAAACCTTGAAACAGAAATCCTAGTGCTCAATTTCTGTTCATGTGCTTTAGCTACTCTCTCAATACTACATCAAACTTTTTTACTCTGATATTGCATTTGTGCATAATGTTTAACCCATCTAATGTCTCCCATCAGTAGAGTGAAAAAATGGGCAAACCCCCCAGAAACCTTGCAAACTTACTGGCCACTAAAGAGAAGGAAGAACAGATCGCTCAGCCAGGGCCAAATGTTAAACTGCAGGACCTCCCTTTCCCACCCCATGCTACGCTTCTGTCTAGAACACTGAAATGTTTAGAACTGGGCCAAAGACCTAAACTTGGTCAAAAGTTGGCCAAAAAATGGTGGAAAAACCCCAGTTACAAACAAACAAGCAAACACACCAAAAAAAAAAAAAAAAAAAAAAAGAAAGAAAGAGAGAAAGAATTCAGAAAATCCTTCACTCCCTCTCAGATCAAGACTTTCCTTTACACAACATGTTTCTACCAGATCTTGGTTTTAATTTTGATAATTCATTATAAATATTAAATAACTTCCTACATCAACAGTATCCTTGATAGATTCATAAGTCAGTACTTGACTCTATTTAAATTCTCTATAGGGACCTTTAGTAGGAGTAGCTTTTATTTTCCCCTAACAATAAGAAACATTTGTGTCATCTAAAATCCCAGAGAAACATCAGACCAAAATATGTAATGCTAGGTTCTAGAGTGCAGAGAAGCTGGATATTAAGTTGGAAAGCACTTAGTAAGAAAGCTAACAAATAATTTTATATATTGAGTTTTTTCTATTTGAAAATTGTAGGCACGTCAGATTGATCACACTTATTAACTGACAAAACATTTACATAGCTTGGCTGATGTTTTACAATTCACAATTCCATGCAATTAACAATTGCAGGATCATTGCAGATCACTAGGCTTATGCTAAAAAAACCCCAGACAACAACCCTGTTCTTAATTACGTTTTGCTTTTAGTTGTTTTTCTGTTTATGATCTTGCAAAAGGTGCAAATAACAATGGAAAGAGGTGAGCAAACCCCCCCATAGGACCTCCCAGTACTATTTCCACTTCGGATCAGAGTAAACTACCAAAACCAACTAAATTCCCATGGATGAAGTACCACAGGAAACAAACACTTCACATTCGACAAGAATGAAATTTAATTTTTTCACCATAAATTTCATTTTTCTCTTTGCACAGATTTTGTCTCCCTTAGAGAGCAAAGGTGGTTCAATAGCTGCTATAGGGCAGTGAGACTTGGCTAAATGACACAGATTAATTTCAGTGTCAGGAACTACTGTAAATCTCAGCACTTTGAAAGGTGCCATCACCTGCAAAGGGGAGGGGATGATAACCAGAATCTATTTGGAACTTCGTGGAATACAGACCTCAAATCTATGAGAGGTAACTTTGCTGGAAAAGAAATTAACTCACAGGAAGTCTGATGAACATTTTCGATAAGCAATCTTGAATTTAAGATGCTATTGCACAAAGATTTTTTGGTTTAACATCTCCACATCTGGTTAACTTTCTATTAGCACCCCCAAGATACAGTAGTGAATTATCATCTTTTCCTCTGTTATTATTGAGGCTGTAGGGTCTGCTCCGGCTCTCAGCTTTTTTTGCCTTTCTTCCATCTCAACCTAACATCATCATCATTTTGACTTTGAGAAAGTGACAAAGACATAATTGTGGTAGTTTTAGTTAGGCCTTTTGGTAGGCCTCAGTTTAGTGAGCCTCAGTTTAGCAGATAGTCTAATGTAGATTAGGACAGACAGGTGCCATCTGATTTAAGCAACCAAAGAAATATTTCATAGCAGATGACACAAACTGAGATCTAAATACAGTAAAGTAGGAGTTCTCTCAGTTCCTCATGGCTTCTCATCTGGGAAGAATGTGTTGTGTTGTTTTCCTGGACCAGGCCTCATTGCCACTTGCTGTTATGGTATCTTAGGAGAGTAAAATGTTTAGTCTTTGTCTTCTCTCTGCTTCGATCTGTCCCTTGGGGGACTCCGTTCTCTTGAGTGATTTGTAGCTAGAATAGTGGAATTTGTGTTTGATGGGGAGTGAAGGGTTATTGTTTGGTTTTTCTAACTTGTGTAGGTGCGTGTTATATTGTAGTCTGCTTTTAATTTCCTCTTTTTTCGTGCTTAAATATATAAATAGTTAAGTTCAAGTTTAAGTCTTGGAGGTTTTTTTCCCTTCCCTTTTCTCGCCAGAGGAAGGAGGCTCTGACACTCTGTGTTGAGCAGCTGGCATTTTGCCAGCTCAACCAAATACAATAATAAAGATATTTGTATGTATTTTCCCTCTTTAAATGCGATTTTGCTCATACGAAGGCATAAACACTCTAAAGAACCATACCCGAGCCATCCACAGCTTTCACAAAAAGCTGCTTTTAAAGCTGTCTAGCTCTCTTCCACCTGATCCTATAAACACTGCTGGCAATTTTTCCCCCATGCCTCTAACATATTTTCACTTAGCACCAGTTTGATGTATAAGATCTGACAGCCAGGCAGTTACAGGCCACCTGCATCACTGTCGCCATGACAACAGTGAAAGACAATCCATGATCCCATGCCCTGGTCACACGTTTCAATACAGCTTATCTGTCCAAAGCCACTGAGTCTAATGGAAGAGAGTAATTACAATCTTCTACTCATTGTCAAAATTCTCACCATATAATGCTCTTCGAAATTATTTTATTCCTCTCATGTGGCTGCTTTCGGGGGAAAAAAAAAAAAAGAAAAAGAAAAGAAAAAAAAAAGGAAAACAAAACCCAAAAGAAACCTTAAGAGTGTTTGGGAGAGAGAGAAAGAGCAAAAAGCAAGGCTGTGCCTGATGCAAAAATGCAGCAGTGTGAGCAAACTGGCTCTTGCAGAGTTAAAGGACTAATCAGAAGCAGGGGAATGTACCAACCGCTAAGAGGGATAAATGAAAATTTCTCTTCTATTCGTAGAGCATCACTTAAGATCCTTTTGGTTTCACACTGAAGGTGAAGAGAGGATATTAGCTGCTCTCTTTTCCCCTCCCCTTCCTGGATAACTTCTTCCTATCAAAATGAACAAGCACCATACTGCATTGTGCAGCAGCCTCACCGAGCAGCATGGCTCTTCAGATGATCATGTCACTCTAAAGAGAGAGGAAACCCTGAGACAGCAGATCAGCAGCTCCTTCTCTCTATTTTGCCCTCTTTAACAGACTATCCCTTCATTTTTAAAACAAAGGAGTATGGAACAGCTTCAAAATTGTATCCTTTCTGATCACCACTCTTAAAGGATCACTGCATTCCCTCCATCTCTGGCAGAAAATGCTAAAATGTTACTCCTTTGTCTATGGCCACATAATTAGAATGGGCTGAGTACTTCACCCCAGCACAAATCAGGGGAAAATATGACTCAGTTTGCACCTGTAAAGCAGGGACTTGACTTACCTGCCTTACAGTGCACTGAGAGGATAAAGCCAGGCTGCAGGCAGAGTACAAAAATGATAAAAAATCAGCAAGCAGCACCTATTTGGAACTACAGCAAATGTTGGACAGCAAGTACCCTAGACCATCATCTTGCAGTACATACAAATACAACACCTTCTAGCACAGAATTTAGTGCTGGAGGATCAGGTCACAGCCATAACCAATGAGAGAAGGTTTGCTTGCTGCTTGATACTCTCTGTCCCAACCCTTTTCTCCTCCAAGCACCTCAATGCAAATCAGTCAGCACGCTCCAGTTTATTAGGCATGTAATAAATACATCCTGAATTAGTAAAATGTGATAAATCGGGAACAGACAGACAAAAAGACATTAATTTATTAGAATGCTTCGTCTACCCACGTCCAAACCGCATTAGTAAATAAAAATGTCTGATGACTGCCCATTTTAGAGACACATTTTTAGTTGGGTGCTTTAGGCCACAGTGTTGGCACCAGGAACTGAATGCTTCATTCACAGCAGATTCCTTGCCTTTGCCATCCACGGTTACCGTGGGTCAGCTGACACACAGTAACCTGACTGTATGCTTGGGCCCCAGAGTCCTGACTCTCAACTCCCAAACCACAAGGTAAATAAGATGTCAGTCTTTTTTGGTCTGTACTTACAGGAACACAAACAGGTCTGAGGACCCTCAGTCCTGATGTAGCTCAAGCACGCATTTGAAATACCTTCAGCATTCATGGCAGAATTACTTTAAAGAGAAGCAATGCTGTGATTTAATGAGCATCTTTTAGCACGTTAGCCAAATCAAATGCTATAACCAATGAAGGTAAAAACATTTTAAAGTTTATGAAGAGCTGCATCTCCCTCCCAAAGGCCAGTACAAATGTAGTGCCTGCATGCATGATGCTGCCCACCACAGAGACACAGATGCTGCTGTGGCTGAGCACCAGAGATGGACAGGACTGCTCAAGGGGGCTGCAAGGGTGCCTTTGGAGGGGCAGAAGGCATGGCCTGCCATGGGCTCTGCCTACACAGCAGATCCCATAGAGCATGAGTCATGCAATCTCTACTGATGACAAATAGGCGAAGTCCTGCTTTCACCTGGCATTTTTACGACAGAGGACAGATTTTTCAGCTGGAGCACATCAGGCACCCCAGCAGATCTGGGTGGATTTACACCAGCCAAGCATCTGGTCCAGGGCTCCCCTGCGCAGAGTGCCCCCAACCCCTTCCTTCCTTCTGGCACTGGTTCAGCACCATCGCAAAGGGAAGGGTGCCACCTACAGCACTGCGCACAGCGCTTCCTCCAGCACCATGGCTTGCCTTGGATGTCTCCCAGTGAAGAATTAATCAGGGCCAGCTACCTTAAATGGAAGCTTGGCGATTCTTCCACGACAGAGGTAGACAACCTCCTCAAACTGGTTTTTTATTTTAAGAATGCAGAGGTAGTCTCTCTCAAATAGATTCCTTGCCTTTATTTCCATGGCGTCTTACTGTTGCAGTGTGAGCATTTCCTCTTCTATTATACCTGCATGTCAGTACTATCAAAACCACTGTACTATTTTAAAACAAACCAAACAAACAAAAAAAACCCCTGGAGTTATCTTAGAGTGTCAAACATGCTTTACTTTAGAACTTCTTCAAAGAAGATTTGGTCCCTGCCCCTCACACTTATGTCCTTAAATCCTTTTTCTCTCCTTTCCATAGGAAAGATCAATTCAAATAACATATTTTCAGTCTTGTACGAGCCACATGGTTTGGAGTTCCTCTGTATGTGACATCCAACCTCTGGAAAGGTATTAGAAGTGAGGTGCCCCTTCCTTGTTTTTAATCTAACTAAACCACTATTAATTCATACAGGAGATGCATAACCAATAGGTAGAGTCTGAAAACCAATTCTCACTTTTATGGTAGCATGCTTGCTCTACTCGTCAATGCTAATCTGAGATAAATGTCCCTGTGCAGAATACATGACACACACAGTGTCCACAAGGAAGACAAAGAAGCTGAATTAGTCTGACAGAACACACCTGCCACTGTTGATGAAACAGTTAGTAAATGAATAGGTATCCATAGCCCCTGCAAGACCTAAAGTGCCTAATCCTGTAAACCAGAATAACAGTTTAGCTAAATATGAGGATTAGGTTCTCTTTTCTTCAGGGTCTGGTTTTTATTATGCAAGAATCTTTCTAATTATTACAAATTTGCAATGAAGAACAAGCTCTGGTCACAGTGTTAAGACTCTACAAAGTCAGGAAACAGGAAATATCAGAATTAATAACCGTTCCATTCATAACTGCCTGAGTGTTCTCCCTGCTTGAGGTGCATTCAGGAATGACCCCAGCAAGCCAAAGGCCACAACAGCATTCTTCACTGAAGCTTGATGCAGAATCTTGTCTAGCAAAAAAATTAAAAAAATAAAAAAATAAAAAAAATCATGAGGTGAAATCCACTGCCAATATGCCAGTCAGTGCTTATCCATACCTAGAGGCCTGTGCCTGGAAACAGGTTGGAAGCAGCTGCACGGGAGAGCCAAAGACCACCACAACATAGGATTTGTGTCAGCACTGTGTACAACTAGTCTGGAGTGAAAAAAATCATACAGGAACCAGGCCAGAGAAATGTTACAAGTCTACCCTTGCACTAATCCAGCCATTTTTGGTGCTCTGTGCCTCTGGTGCAGTTCAGCTACCAGAGGAATAGCAGCTGGGAAGGTCCTTCACCAGTTTCTGTGCCTTCCATGTAGTGATGCATCTTTTGCTCCCCAGTCCTCACTCACATCTACAGTTGCTGCAAGGATTTCACTTCTTATCCCGTGTGGCACAGGGTCATGGAGAGCAGGACGGAAGGACACACTGTTTTTGCTGGGATCTTGTGGTGCATGCACAGGATCACTGAAGATTTTACAGTGCAGCTTATTGGCAATGAGCCAGCTGGAAAGGGCCAGGTGGAGAAGCAAGCCTGGTAGCCTGACAGCAGAACCCCAGTGCAGAAACATGAAGGGGCAAAAACCAAATGTCCAGCATCAGAACTCTGCTGTTCTGCCCCTCTCACATTGTTCTGAGGCATTTAGTCTGTTAATACTTTTGCTCCTATGTCTAAGAGCCACCAAAGACTTTGAACTTCCATGGAAACCACTATGACCCAATGAGTCTTCAGCATTTAGAAGGGTAAAATCCTACCACTGAAAGTGACATGGGTCAGAAAATCTTAGACACAGTCTCATCTATCTGAATTTATACATATTTATAGATAGTATGTATTTTTATTTATAACTATTTATATAAAATTAAAGAACACTGGAAGACAAAACAAGATGAGAACAGTAGACAGCAAGAAATAAAAAAACCCAAATCGAAAAAAAAATGAAACCACAAACAGAAATGTGAATCACACCTAAAAGTGGGAGGAAGCACCAAAAACAGTGACCAGAGAGATCTGTGTACCTCTGCACCACATGCTTCTACACCTATCATGCATCTCCCCCACAAATATAGATGTCTCGAGCAGCTGGCAGTGTGCTGAAGAGGAGAGGTAAAGTACTCAATACCTGTTTTGCCAGCTGAGGTGTTTTTGGACAGACAGACCAGATACGGATGTATCTGCACCTTTAGCACTTACATATGGTGATTGCTTCTACACTAATGAGCCACCACATTCACAAACAGCAAGTCATACGTTCAACTGGACATGTCAGACATCTCCAGCTTCATTGTCACTGCAGGTGTTAGTATCTAACTGCATTTTTGTTCTGGTACTTGTTTATTTGTCCTCTCACACTTAATTTATTCAGATTTAATTTTCATACAGATGCAGCTGATGCAGGATCCTGAGCTCGTGACACTTGCCTACTAGGGTTTACAGCAACCCAAAGACATGCCTAAGATCTGCTGCTGGGCGGGGGCAGGGTGTAAATCCTAACTTTGTTTAAAGTCTATCCTGCAGGTTCTTTGAGTTTCAAAATATCACCTGAAGACCAAGGATGGTGTGGGTTTGCCAGTTGGATGCAACATGAAGAATGTAACTAATCCCATAGATACTTTCCTAGTTTATTTCACAACAAGCAAATGCTTTTCACAGCTCTGACCTCCTGCTGGAACGAAGAAGCTCAGCTGCTTCAATGAGATGGTAAGATGGTTTCTTTTGTAGTTAACTAGTAGATACAGACTCTCAGGACTGAAATCCCCTTCCATTACTTCTAAAATGTGCAAGAAAGATGGTTTTGCTAATAGCAAGAGGGGGAGGAAAAAGTATATTCATTAAACTACTTATACAGAGTCTGGTAAGCATCCAGCCCATGTAACTTTGAATCAGTATTCAGTCTTTCCTCAGGACTAAACACAAGAAATCCCCTTTCTCTTCCTGAAAGGCAAACTCTATGCCACAAACAAGCCACAGCATTCCTTCCCTAACATTATTTCCCTATCTCCCTACAGCAGACAGAAACTAATCCTAAAGAATATGTGCAGCAGAGAAGGATTAATAAAAACATTTGCTTTTCTAAGATACAACAATTAACAGATTTTCCAGGTGAAAACAGAAAATACATGACCAAAAATTCCCAGCAGTGACCATTCCCCTATGTCAACAAGTAAACTAATATTAGTTGTAAGGAAAGCCACCAATACAATCAACTGAGTGAAGCCTGACTAAAGGGAAACACCTACAACATGAACCTGGATGCCTTTGCTAACGAGTAATGAGAGGTATTAAATTACAGGCTGCCACAGGCACTTCCTCAGAAAAAGCCCAGCTTTTAGGAAAGGTGGAGACTTATGCAACAAGCAACTAACTATGGAGAAACAAACAGAACCCTCTCCCTAACTCAGTAATACTCCAAACTCATCCTGAAATAAGCACTGTATTTTTATTTTTACTTAGTGAGCCACAATTTGCAGAACTAAGACCATACTTAATGAACAGTTAGACACTATTGACATCGGAGCCATTACCACCGTCTCCCCTTCTCATGATAGATTGCCCTCTTAGCGAGTTTTCATATTTCTCATTAACATTCATTATATTAAACCCTGTGCCCGCCTACAGGTGTGAGCACTGAATCTAATCTCTGTCTGGAATGCACTGTAGCTATCCATGCAGCCTGTTCCAGCCCCTTGCAGTCCTCACACCAGATTATATGCGAGTTACTCAGCCTACCAGTATCTAGAAAGAAAAAAAGTTATATTTAACTGAGGCTTCCATCTTCAGGAGAAGTGTTTTCTAGCAAATATTGCAATAATATCTCACCAAGGGGAAGATCGGGTGGGGAGGGTTGTGGCTTCATTACTATTTCTTGGTTACAGCAACTAAGAAACTAAGAAAAAATAATTAATATTAGAGTATAGCTTATTTGCTCCAGTATAACTGAAGGCCTGGGGGAATCTGGTCTGAATTTCATAGAAAGCTGAATCTTTGAACCAATTGAGAACACCAATTGGATTTGGGCTGAGCATTCCAGATATCATTAAATACAGAAATAAACTCTGCAGGTATTTATTGATTAACAACTGTGATGCATGGCAGATCATTTCTACTCTTGTGCTACTTCATTAGGTATCCATTTTTTTTATTCCTACAAAAAAACCACAATGATGACTCATTTTTCAAGACTTCATTATATACAGAACTTTAGTGCCAAGTGTGTCTGCACAGAAATGGCCTAGATGTATCTGTCTACTTTCTAGCACAAATGTAAGTAGGAAAAGGAGATCAAGCCACATAAAGGTTTCTACATTAATCTATTCCATGTCAATTTTCCCATTTTTTCTACAGTCCAATTTTTGAAATCCTATTTTCAGTCTACCAGAACTTGATCTTTTTCCATGGTCAGACAGGAAAGGTTGGTCACAGCTGAGATTTGCTAATGTTTTCCTAATCACAGAATCCGGTGAGGAAGAAAAGTATGCAAATATATTTTATTACTCTGCACTCAATATCTGACTCCAAAGAGCAAAAGAAAAGCAAGTTCTCTCTTATATGTGTATCTACAAATTAAAAAAAGATCATGATAGTCTAGGAAATTCCAGCTAAGCAACCTCCAATACAGTCCACAGGGTTACAGTTGACAAACTACACTCAAATTATTCCCAAGATACAAAGATTCTCCTTTTCTACAGAAAGCAACACTTACTGGATTTGCTGGAACATTCTTTATGGACTTCTGAATTGGTAACAGAACCAATTACATTTTCATTAGATAATCATAGACTTACATTAGCATTTTTGACAAAACTGCATATCATGTGACACATTATTACACAATTTTCAAACCAGTTGTTCATTTCAGTCACTTCTAATAAAAACAATCTCAAAATTTGTTTCTTGGCTTTGGGTGTCTCCATGAGCTGTGATGAAGGAAAGTTACTTACCAAAACCACAGCAAACCAACTATTCACTCTGAGTGTTGCACCCCAGTTGTGCCAGTACTTCCCAAACACAGGCACAGTCTTCTTGTTCCAGGAATTACCAGGAAAGGTTAAAATCTCATAACCTCCCCTTCACTTTCTGCTGCAGCAAGATCAGTACAATCAGAAGTTCTTTCTTTTAATCCTCACATAAACCCATTTCCTCAAGGAATTTTACTATTATCATCCTCATATTTCCCACCCATGTTCTTCTAAGGATAAAGAGCTATCAGAATCAGGTCTCCAGCAAATCCAACACAGACTTAAAACTCTCTGGTGGTACAAACACGTCCCAGTCTGCACTGATTTTATTGCAATCTATACACTGAATAATGCTGAGAAGGAGAGTAGATAAAAAGGTGCATTCCAACAAGCCAGGCTAACTGATGCTTAACAGCAGCTGAACAACACAGCCTAGACACCTGACCTCACCTCTACTAGTACTTCAAACTTTCTTGATTACATTTGATTCTTTGCCCTTGAAGAACAGGAAAACAAGCCATTTAACAGTCTAGGCACTGAAACTAAGACTGGAGGTGATACCAGCATTTCACAACCCTCAAAGCCCACCTCCTAATTAACTATAAACACTGTGGTATGAAATCTGGTGCATTACTCTTGAATTCAAACACAAATATTTCTTTTCTCACAAATATCTGCTCACTAGTTATTCAACAGGGAGAAGGGGTGGGGGTATACTTTTCAAAATCCTCCACCAAAGCAACTTTGCACTTTTAACACCTACTAAAATAAATCCTCCTCCCACCCCCCAGTTTACAATTAAATTTCTCCAAAATTTGTGTTTTACTTCAACATTTTGTCCTTCTTCATTGTTTTTGACACTCAAACTGACAAATGAATCTGAAATGCCAGTTGGTGAGTAAAAAAAATCTTCCCATTATTGTATGTCATAAACTACAATTAACTTAATAATAGTAATCAGTTTACCCCAGTGAGCAGAACAGTGGGAGCATGTATGGGGTCTGCTTGCTCTGAAGACCACAAACACACCTTCACCACCTGGCAGTGAACATAAACAAAACCCATTTGATCTGGAGACTGGAGTGGAAAAAGTATCATTTTCTCCTATGATTTCAATTTAAAGGAAAAGAGACAGAAAGGGCTGGAGTTTGATGTGCTTAATTAAGAAAGGAAAAAAAACCCCAACTCACTGAATTTTAGCCCAGTAAAAAACAAACAGAACTTAAAATGGTAAGAACATAAAAGAAACTAAGTGTATATAAAGTTTCATTATGATACAAGATATTTACTGGTCATGAACATCTGCGGAAGTTACACATTTGTGCTGCATTGTCATCTAAATTACACTGTTAAACTACTCAACTCCCTTCTTATTCTGATAAGAGAACGTCTTCCTTATTCCAATACAAGATAAGTGTTAAAAAACACACACAAAGGAAGATGTTTGAGCTGATGAGCACAGCAAAGGAAGTGCAGATAGATATCAGAAAAACTGGGTAAGTGACTTACAACAGGAGGATGGGATAAGTGTAGTGCTAAATGGTAAAGAGCCTCAAGTCCCAGCCTATTCCCTCTTCATTTGAAGGCAGAATGACTGATATAAATCCAAGTGATGTAAATTCCTGAATTTAAACAGGATTTAAATTATCAAGCAGGAAATCCTGATAGGAAGAAAACAGATTGGGAGAATTTTTGAGTTTTCTAAAGTAGGGTCAGTTCTTATTGGTTGGTACCTATTAAAATGTGTTATTTGGCAACTCCATATGCCCTTTGTGGGAATACACAAACTACTCTATATTAACACAGCAAAATACTGGGTTTTAATTACTTTTAAAAATACCTTTGGTGCACCTGTGATGTAAGAATAAAAGTTTATCAAATTGGGCTTTCTCTGTATTTAAAAATGTTTAAAGATTAGTAGATACTTTGTCTTTCACCCTATGGGAAGCAGAGATCTCTTCTGGCTTTCTTCACACTCAGTTTTCATCCCTAATCCAACTAATTGAATGAAGTAAACAGATGAAGACACCATGTCAGTATCAGCACAGAAAGCTTCTATTGTCTAGTTTAGAATTTTAGGATGCCCTCGTTCCAGAAAACTTTCTAAATGTCAACCTTTGCTGGTTCAATTTCCTTTAAAACTTCAGTATAAATATGATACTCAGTTGCTCTTTTTTTTTTTTTTTAATGGTTGGATTACTTTAACAGGGGACAGCAAGTTGAGACATAAGCTATCCTATTTTCACATCTGATTTATGTTTTAAAATAAATTTAAAGTTTACTAATAGACCTCATAAATCTGAATTATTAAGAACTGAGTAAAATTCTGTGTTTCAGGTGAGTGTTTTTTACCTACTCACATTTGGTGGGAGGGGTGTGTACATGTTAAAAAAAAAAATCAATTAAAAAAAAAAAAATCAAATCACACTCCAAAGAAGGGCCCGAGCAGAGAAATGGAAATGAACATCTCTAACAAATTACTCATGAAAGAATAACTGTGGCTGACATATGAAAGGAAAAAAAAAAAATCCTCATCCATCAATTTAATCTGGTCAATTTTGAATTATCTTTTTGGAACACAGACTGCAAGTAACCAGAGGAACAACAGCATAAGGTTGGATGGGGCTTTGAGCAACTGAATCTAGTGGAAACTTTCCCTGTCCATGGCAGAGGGGTTGAAAGCAGATGATCTTTGATCTTTAAGGTTCCTTCCAAACTATTCTATAGCCACCACAAAAACTGGAAGAGTGCTTTATGGACCTGAGGAAAAGGAGCATTAGGATAAGATATTCTAAATCTCTAGATCTTGTTTCACAATTTCTTGTCTTACTATTCTAATTCCTTCTAAGTAGGAGATTTCCATGAAAATCCAGACAGAAATTGCACACAAGGGGTAGTGATGCTGCTATTAGTGTTTCCTCACTATGACTGGGACTATGCTATGGGAAATGGGAAAGAAACCTTTCAGACTGCTCTGTGGTGAGCAAGGGATATGGCTTAATTTTTGGCTCCCTGTATCCATCTCCAGTTTGCAAAGAAGTGCATCACTCACATTTGCAGGAAATAAAGGTGGGAGATTTTTCCTTTACGTAGTGTTATCTATTTTAATAAGTATGGTAGCAGTTCTTCAGAGAAAGACACCAATTGCTACTATTATCCACATAATCCACCTTGGGTTTCTTCCTTCTGTTTTATTGAATTCTTTACTTCCTGTCCCTGTCAACTTTCTGGTGCAGAAGCTGAGTGAACAGGGCATAGTATGGGGTGGTCAGTAACAAACCCATATGAAAGTGCCCAAAGGCTGTAATGAATCTGTGAGGCTTTTTTCATTCACTGTGCCAAAATGGGAAAAACTAAAGCAGAAATATGATGTTTATTTTAAAGTTATTTTCAAATCCTCCACTGCATAAAGTGAGCAAGGGAGACTGCACAAAGCCCATTGGAAGAAAGGGCTACAGAATGTATTAAATGAAAAATGAAAATAAAAATCAGAATAGGTGAAGTGGAATATGAAAGGGACTCATTTTTTGTATAGTACATTTTTTAAAGGATTTTTTGCTTCTCTACCACAAAACCACTCACCCAACAGTTGAACTTCAGCCTCAGAAGGAAGCACTAGTACTTTGGCCATTGCTCTGATCTAATATATTACATTTAACACCTGGAACAGATCTCAGTTGGCTGGTCACTGACAGCACATGTAATTTTACAAAATGATAATTTAAAAAAAGGAGATGTTTCAACAATTAAGCCCAAGTCAAGAGAGTTACACATTACCAATCATCTTAGAAAGGCTTTACAGAAATACACAAAAGCAAGGCCATTCAAATTAAAACAATCACACTCTTAGCACAAAGGTGAAGTCAGAAGATGCCTAGGTTAGAGTGCCTGCAGGCTTTGTGGGGCCCTTTGGAGCTCCACTCCACACACCTGCTGTGGGACAGAGCCTCTGTTCTCCCATACACCACACTGTGCAGCAGCTGGACTCCCCTTGCTGTGCTTCCCTTCACATCTGCATCAATGGCACTGACTGGGCATGAAGGGAAGAAGTCCAGGCTAAAATCAAGCAGATCCACCCAGTGGCCACCAGAAAGGGCACTCCCATGGCTGTGAACTCTCCTGCAGCTTCATGGGACTCCCTGCCAGAATGACTTCTCAGCTACACATCATTTCCTTCAGCTTTAAGGGAAGTTCACACTCTTTCTCTTGTCCAACACAATTTCCAAAAGTGAGTAGAGATTAAACAAATATCCAAGCTATAGAATAAAAAGGAGCAATACAAAACCTTTCTTCAAATTATGGTTACTTGCCTTAACATAAGCCCCAGCTCCTGGGGCACATCACACAATGAATAACAGAGACTACACATCTCTTCCCTCCTAAGCCTCCTTATGACCCCAGCACAGCCTGGACAGCTGGTTATTTTTGTGTCCAGAATAGCATGTGAGCTCAGAGCTCATTACCAGGGGTTTCCCCCTGCACACAGGAGCAATGCCAAGGATTTTTTTTTCTTTTTCAATTGTGCGAATGGGCTCCAGCTATTGCACAACTTATAATGTTTTGCACTTTGTAAGAGATTTAATTTATATACTTATGTTTTAAAAATAGACTTTCAGAATTTATAATTATTTTGCTTAATTCTTTAAGATACCTACTGCACTTGGTCATGTGAATGTATTAAACCAGTAAGTGCTTTTAATATTAAATGTAGAAGAAACCAGCTTTTTGATGGCCTTGTTTGTCCTCCAGAAAAAAACCAAAACCCCAAAATCACACAAGTGAATGGATGAACCTGGAGCTCAGCACAGTGACCAGGGGGATTCTGCCTCTCCACAATATCTTTCTCTAGCTTGACCAACAACCCAGGGTGCTCAGATGGATCCAACAGGACCACACGGAATAACCAGCCAGCAGTATGACCTTATTTATTTTTTACCTCATGCTGCTGGTGGCATAAAAAGGCAGAGGAATGCCCTTTTCCCAGTGCTTCCTCATTTGCTGGACTAGCAGAGACAGGTGTTACTACTCCAAAAACACAGAGCCTGCTACTTCTGCCCATCAGGGTCTCTGGGCTGTGTGGAATTAGCCCTTCCAAGACTTTGGCTATTTACTACTAAAATTCAAGATGCATGGGGGGTTTTTTTGTTGTCCTGAAGCAAACCTGCAGCCTTCATTACTGTGTGGGTCAGAATATATTTTTCCTAACATCACACCAGATGAAAATGGCTTCATATACCACCACTGTGAAAAATATTGATACTTCTCCATTCCCGTACATACTGTTCAATGAGATGTCTGGATTACAATCCAATTTTCACAAAAACAATGATCTACACTTTATAGAAGTTTCACTCAGAAAGAATAAAACCAACACTAAACAAATTTTAAATATGGTCTACTTCTGAAACTCTGTCTCCTACATGTGACTGAGCCATTATTGAGATAAATCCACATGCCAGTAACAGAGGGCAAGGAATTGAAGCAGCCAGTAAAACCCTGCTGCCAAAACAGAGAGAGTTTTGTTGTGGGTTTTTACCCACACACACTTCCCTTGGAGGAATTAAACTAACTTAGCAGTTCCAGGATGAAAGGCCTTTGCAGAAAAATGATTTTGGAGGAAATGAAGACTTTTTCCAATCACATAATTTTCTTGAAGTGTCAGAGCCCTCCAATTCTTCAAACTTCCACCTTACAAACGGAAATTAAAAGTATGGTCCCAGTTGTCAAAACACACATTCACCATAAATAAATCCATTACTCACTGCAAGGTTCTCTCTATACGAATTATACTGTCTTATGAGCAATTTCAGCATGAGGCTACTGAACTGCAAAGGGTGGCTGTGTGGCTCTTCCCCAATACTTAAAAAACTAATGCAACATCCTCTGCTACAAAGAATTATACCCTTAGAGCAACATGACATATTTGTTATTATATTGGGAAAGTACATTTTCTTAATAAAACCTGGACCATCAGTGGACATCATCTATGCCAAGCAAAACCAATCATACATTGACTGCACTTAAATATACACCCATATATGCAATGTAGCACAGGTTTACTGTGAGGAATTAGAAATGCAACATTTACATGCTTTTACATCAATTATTCAGACAACAAACAGTCCCAAACACTGAGAATTATGAAGATTTCTGTCTCTTCCCCTTGAAGGACTGACACAGGTCCCTCCTGCTGTTTAAAAACAGTCTGTTTTGCACTCATAAATGCTTTATCTTCTTCCTTTCAGTCAGAATCCAGACAACACACTCCAGCCATCATTTGAATCTACTATCTCTTAAACTTGCAAAAATATATTGCATTTGACATGCAGCTCTTAAGGACTGTTTTAGTTTTTAATAGCTTACAACTTGTAGCCTTCTGGGATGAGGGGGCGTGGTGGTGGGTGCTGTTCCCAGCAGAGATGCAGCAAATGTCCAGAAATTTCTCATACACAAATTGTTTTTCTTAACTGTGAGACATGACAGTTCTGGATTTCTAAATTCAAAAGTTTAGAAATAAAACCTATATATAGGAAGTATTGGAAAACAGGTCAGGAAGTGCTGACAGAAAAAAGTTGTGGATAAAATCATCTATATAAATGGCTCAAATGTAAGCAATAAATAGGGGATTTCTAGGGTTTCCTTTCCCCCCTACCCTATGCAGTTTGCCAAAATTCAGCTTATTACAAGAATATGGTTCTTTGTGGAAGTATTAGGTTATGCCTGTCAGCAGTAACTTTCCAAGGTATACCCCACCAAATTTGCTCTAAATATTACCAGTAAGTTTCAGCTTTTGTATCCACAGATATCTTTGACTTTGTTTCTTTTCTTACATGTTCTCTCTCAAAGATGAACTCTATGAAGTTAAATGAGCCTTTAATACCTCATTATACAAACAATCTCTTCACAGCATTATAAAGAATAAGAGATTGATGTATATTGATATTTACAGAACAACAAAAGTAACAGAAGCAGCACAACAACATAGCTATGAATAACAAGAGAGGAAAATAAGCACATTATTACTTAATATTACCAAAATACTTGAGAGCTTCCATTCAGTTCTAGAGTCCAGGGAGAAAGGAGAGGGTTTCTCTCATGGTGCCT
Source organism: Hafferia zeledoni (assembly GCA_035583235.1). Taxonomy (NCBI): domain Eukaryota; kingdom Metazoa; phylum Chordata; class Aves; order Passeriformes; family Thamnophilidae; genus Hafferia; species Hafferia zeledoni. The sequence goes on from JAWWEV010000134.1 coordinate 9,908,033, forward strand.
CTCAGTGTGAGGCTGGTTGGATTTTCCTGTGCTCTTGCAGCACTAATTGTCCATATCAGTCTTTGTCTTTACCTCAAGGCAAAACTTCTCGTATGAAGGCAAGTCAAATTATCTGAGTACAGATACTTCTTGGACAGGTAAAATATTGTGCTGAAAATATAGTCAGCTACATATGTTCTTCTGCCACTTCCCTCAAATCAAAGAGAGCAACTCTCTGACAGAGACCCTTGCTGAAATTTCAATATTATGAATGATTACTAATTGAGGAATGCTGTGATTGCATCATTTTGACTGAAACATGAAATATTGCAGATCAAACTTAGTCCTGTAAGTGTCCCATAACATTTAAGCCTGCAAAAGGCAGACTTTTGGATCATACAAACCCTATTACAAAGCACTCGGAAGAGTTAAGACATTCTTATAGTAAAACTATTGTTTGTTTGCTTGTTTTTTTGCCTGAGACAGTAATGGCCCAAGTAGGTCTGTTGAAACTCTGCATTAATATTCAAGCTCACCTGCCCAAGAGCATGCAAATCACCCCAACAATCTAAAGTGCCAACTACCCTCTTCACACACTAAGGCACAAATAGGATTGCTCAGCCAACAAGAGGAAGAGAACATAACTATGGCTTACTGCACTATCAAACCTGTAAATCTTCCAAAACCTCCAGCTGATTGACCTCAAGGACAGAAGCTTACTCCCTCCCTCCCAAAACTGTGAGACACCACCACCCAAGGGAAAGGAAATCTCCCAGAGCTGTGTAGCAATACACAGCCTGCAGTGCACTCCTCAGCATTTCTCTCTATATCCATCAGAAAACAAGAACACAACCAGCCGAAAAACCACTGTGCCTAAACCACCAAAAATACTTTCTATTTGTTCCACTGGCTTGAGAAACATGTATTGCCTTCTACCTGCCACAGCAATCACTTTTTGTAAACTTATTTGTATTAGCAATGAACATATAGATACAGGGGGGAAATAGTATTGAAATATAAGTTATTTTAGCAAAACAAAGCTAATCCACACCCCACACCACTTACTTAACCAACTTTAGAAACACATAAATAGGATTTGGACATAAAGGACTTAAAACACACACATGTGGCCATCACTAATGTGTAAGAGGGTCACTTAGGAAATGGTTTTCACATGAACTGCTGCAGTCTGTTGGCGACTTCCAAGGAATATTCAACAGGCAAATAAGAAAAGCAAATCTACTATCCAAAGGCTTACATTTGCTGAATGTTTGCCATATATATTCATTATCTGTATCACCAGCAAGTGTTTAGAATTCCTCAGATCTGAATAAAACAAACAAAAGTCACTACCTAGCTTAACAACAGTGCAGAAAATCAGCTAACTTAACACTCTGTAATGCTTTGATGGACAAAAGATCTGGAAACCAAAACTCTAACTTGCTTGCCTGATATTTGCAGCTAACCCTGAGTATGGCCCTGTTAAACATCCCAGGGTAGCAAAAACTGAGTTCATGACAGGTATCTGTGCTCTCACTGACCGGCTCTGGACAGCACTTCATGAAGCCCAAGTACACAGCCAGAGGCAAAGTTCTACCCTCCAGCCTGATTCAACAAATCCTACACCCTCCTATGTATTTCTGTCCTTCCATTACAGCCAATTTCTGCTTTGCTCCATCCAGTCTGGGTTTCAGCCATCTCCTGACCCACACTTTCTTCCTGTCCTCCTATCTGCTTCCTCAGGTCTCTGCCTTTCTGATGCAGCATTATCTCATTTCTTCTTCCAAACTACAAAAAGAGCCTACCAAAAAAAGTCCAGTAGCCAAAAAACCCAACTCATCCCACAGCCCCTCCAAACCAATCAAACCAAGGGAAAAAAGCAAGAAAAATATCCTACCCAAACTGAGTTCTTGGAAAAAAAAAAAAAAAGAAAAAAAAATCTGTCAACACGTATTACAAAATTAAATGTGGATCTTGTCAGTTAAAATATTTGTTATCACATAAATGGAAGGTTGATACAATTGTAGGCATTTAGTTTCTTTCTTCACAACAGGAAAGACATGTGATCCTCAGGTTAAATTCTAAATCTTAAAGCATGTAAGAACTGTATATTTCTAAACAAAAAACATCTCTGAATTATATGAAATATTTTATTATTCTGTTTATGCTATGCTTCTTATAGCCCCCTATGTATAGGATTCAATCATTGTTTTTCACTTACTGGCCTCAGTTACTTTCCTATATTTGCAAATGTCAGAATTTATAGATTAAGAGCTCAGAAAAACTTCTCTTACCCTACTTAAAAAAAACCCCAAACATATTGTAGAAGTGGGGGAAAAGTAAGAGGTGCAGTACTTTTGTTAGAATTTGTTCTATATTCTACTGTTATTTGAGACAACGACTACAATTTTCTCCTGTACATTTATGGACAAACTAGACAGTCCAAATCTGTTCTGATAACCTCTTTATGTGACTTTATGACACATGTTCACCATGTGTTCACTCTCTGCAAGAAATAAGTACAGATTTGGGAAATAAATAATTTTTAAACCAGAAACAATGTCTTCTCCACCAGTGAGACTCAACATACAGAACTCACTGCAACAGAAATACTGATATTGCTAATACTGTTATCTACTTCTTTTGCTAACAGGTTGGATTCTAACAAGTGAGCTAAATCTGAAATAAAGCATCTGAGAAAGGAGGAAAAAAAAAAAAAACACACCAAAAAAATCCCATCTTCCCCGCCACCCAAAAAAACCCCCCAAAAACCAAGCAAAACAACCCACTGAACCTCCCCATCACTAAGATATTTTAAAAATAATTGATCACCTATGCTAATTAGCATTCAAAGTACAATTTAATGAAAAATCAATCTTCACTAATTCTCTTATGACAAAGCAAAGTCAGCAGAAGCTGCTCCATCCATGATTTTTTCCCCTGGACTATCTGAATAACAATTATCACCATATTGCCCAGACATGGATTCAGATAGAAGGAAAATGAAAATATGTGTGAGTGTCTGTCTTGGACAAAGCGCCACATCTGAGTGTTGCCTCAAGCCCCATATGCAAGTCAAGGCATCACAAACCATGAATGGTGATGACTATTTACATGGTCCTTTCATCATTATTTCACCTATTGTTCTGTGTGAAATTAAAATGAGCATAAAAACCATGAGTAGCCTGAAAAAAAAATAGGCAATTACCGTACTGTAAAGATCAATCAAAACCACTTTTCCTTTTTTTATCACAAAAGACATAAATAAAATTTATCAATTTCCAGAAGGAAATTAACAAAAAAACCCCAAAAAACCAAACAAATATTGTCTATTTTTTTCTTTCCTCACAGCAAGGACAATGGTCACCTACCTGATACAAGTCCACACTGTGGCCAGTAGGATGTTTTCTTTGGAATATATTGGGGTGTAAAAATATTTTCCTCAGCATTCTTCACACTTTGGATCATCACCTCACCCTTAAGAGTAACTGTACCAGTATTCCCCAACACTTCCTTTGGTGCTCTATCTGGTGTTCCATAAACTGCTGAAGTGTTTCCCTCCCAAATTCACTACAGCAATGCACCACAACTACAGGACTTTCAACTGGCGCCTGAGCAGAGAACCACCAGAGGAGAAGGGCACAGGGGAGGGCAGAGCTTATTTCACAGCTTTGCTGACATAGAATAATTTAGTTGGAAAAGACCCTTAAGGTCACTGAGTCCAACTGTTGATCCATCACTGCCAAATCCACCTCTAAACCACATCCTTATATTTCTTTTAAATACCTCAAGGGATGGTGACTCCAACACTTCCCTGGGCAGCGCAATCCAATGCCTGACCACCCCTTCAGCAAAGAAACTTTTCCTAATATCCAGAACTGCTTTGTGCATGAAAATACACAGCTGTATCTGAACATAGAAAACCCATGAATAAAACTCCTGTCTTTGCAGAGTGGTAAAGGATAGCACATACAAAATTACAGGAGATATTTTGAACTGTTGATCAACTTGGTTATGAGAGCTGCTGCAGTTTAAAACAAACTACATGGGACCTTCTTTCTCCCCTTTCCTCTAATCTCTCTTCCCCAGTACCACACCATGTACCTGCACCTTACACCAGGAAATAAACACTGTTTTTCTTTTAGACAGCAACTTTCCTCCCACCTTAATACCATGGACAGACTCACCAGCACAAGTAGGTACAGGACTGCAGCACAGAGACCACTGCATCTAATGGCAGCAAACCCTTAACTAGCCTCAGCTGCCTCATCTAATTAACCCTAAGGGGTAACAGGTGAAGAGACCATTAAGTGGTTAACTAGGTAGGGTTTAGAGAGACAGCAATGTTGCCAGAACCAACATAATAAAGTTTTTGTATTGTATGCAGTGTGCCATGAAAATGCACGTTTTGTTTGCATAAAATTAAAAGACAGGTAAACATAACATGTTCTTGCCAATGGCTTTAAGTAGCATGAAATTAATGAAAACAGAATGAGACAAATTTGTCATTCCTGAAAATGTATCTTTTGAAGATACTTTCTGTTATGGCTGATAAAACCACAAAATACTGTTTCTCCTGTATTCAAATATCTATAGAAACTATAAAGAAATACAGTCTTTGCCAACTTCCTAGAACCCCTCTCTGGCTGTAACTAGACTGCCATACACTTACCACAGTGATAGGTGAGAGAGAGTTGAAACTTTCAATGCCACTAATCAAAATCAATTTTGGTTTTTTTCTGTCCTACATTCACAATTCTCCATTATCCCTACTCACTGCCAGCATTTTCCACAACAAAAGTGTTACTGAGAAGGGCAATAAGCCTCAGTGTGACCAAAAAGTTTTTTGGTTTGTTTTGCTGTAAATGGAAGAGACAAAATAAATGAGGGGTTTAAAATTGTTTTTCATTATGTAGAATACATATTAAAATGGGTTAGGAAAAAATAGGCCCCAGGCAAATCCCATGGGGTGAAAAAAACCTGTAATGCCAAATTCTCTCAATTGAATTTCCAAAACCATGGCAGTACAACCTTTAAATCTTTCAGTCTACAAGCTGCCTAGCACAAATTAGAAAAAGAAGATAACCCTGCAACCTCAGCATGGTATCTCTGCTTTTACTGGAATGCAAACACTGCAAGCTCAGCCAAGAAATGTGTAGTAATAGAAAGACCTACAGATTATTTTGAACCATTACTTCATATCCAGACATGGATTAAACACCAGAACGCCTCAGCCAATTTGGAGCTCAAACAGCGTGGCCACCATTCAGTTACAGAAGCTTACAGTCTTCTGCATGAGTCCACTGAAACCTTCAAAGCTACATTACCTGCTTCGATGACAACTAAAAATATGTACAATGAACAGCAATACTGCTTCCCAAAAACATCATTAAAAATCAGTTATTGATTGTCAGCAGTAGTTTTCCCAATGCAGCCTCAGTTACAAACTGGAATGCAATCCAGAGAAATCAGAACAACAGCCACCAGCTCCAGAGACAAAAAGGAACAGCAGCAAAGATCACAGCTGAAATGCGACAATCTCTTTAGCACTAAAGGTAACTAGTGCCAGCTAAGACAGTCGTATTTAAAGTAATTTTTGCACACACTAGAGAGTCTGAAATATAATATTAGGCACAAACAGAAGCAGTTGGAAATGCAAGAATTTCTCTTTTGGAAAAGTGCTGGTCTATTCTCCTTAATAAAAGGAATTACCTTAAATTATTAACAAATTCACATGCTTTCCAGAACTCTTCTTGGGCCTCATTTGCTATGGCCACCTCCCTTCCTCCTTTAGATTAAACATAATGCAGAAGTGACAAAACATCACAGGAGATTAGATATGAGTTAAAGGAAAGAAAAAGAGGAGGAAAGTATAGAAAATGGGTGTATAACAGTGATTCTGAAACTGACTGGACTATTACATCCCCTTTCACCATCAAAACTGATCATAAACCCTTTCACTTTGTCTTGGAGTGTAGTTAAAAAAACCCAGCATATAAGTACATGTAATGGTTTATAGAGACACGCCTACACAGGCATATTGGCTTCTTGTTGTGACACTGTCCAAGGTCAGGGTAAGGTTAAGGAGCAATTCTCTGCTCTTTTCCTCAGTACAAAATATCCAAGGACTTTCTGAATTAGCTTGAAACTTTCACAAGCATCATAAAGATGATGCAGAAAACCTACACCTTCACTGGAGCACTGAACAGCTGTTCCTCTGAATCTGAAGGCTAGAGGAAAATGAAGCTGAATTGTTTTATTAAACCTGAAATGCTTCTGTATGGCACATAGTGAAAGTCATGAGGGGAAGAAACTGAAGTGTTAGGAAGGGAGGAGGGGAAGAGGCAAAGCCCACCAGCCCCACCTTCCATCAGTGAAAACCCAACTCCCATCAAGCTTCAGTTGATGAGAGCTGAGAACTTACAGAATGCTATAGAGCCCTATATGAGTACCCTGCAGAAAGTGATAGAAAAGAAGAAAGAAAATCCTTGAGCTTGTGATCCTTCTGTTTATTGGTTTAGCTATTCTGAAAGTCATAAATTCAAACCCCTTTCCTACTCTGTGTATGCTGCGGTTGTGCAGAACTGACAGCAAGCAAACAGCAATACATCACCTGTGCTACCAATAGCACTGCAGCATTAGCTTTAGCAGCTTCAAAACATACAGAAAATGCAACCTTTCCACAGGTGGACACACTTCTCTCTTCTCTCAGGTCAACTAAAGACTGAAGCATTCTTATCTCCTAACCAATTTTAACGGTATGTGGTGGCAAACAAAATCAATATGAAAGAGGGAAGTCTTGAAAGAAGGCAATTCAAACCCTTTCTGTAAGCACAGAATTTCAGCAGCTGCAATCACATTAACTACTGCAAGTTTAAAAAGACTTTTTCTCTTAATCCCTATGAAACTAGGTTTCAAGTATTCAAAAAGCAAACAGGAGCATTTTGTGGTGACTTTTGAGCTACAAACATTGTGAAACTGAAGTGTGTGAGGGGGAAGCAAAAGAGCAATCAAAGTTATATGATTTTGTGATTCACCAGCTCAGACAAACTAGGAAAATAAATATTTCAAACTGTTAAGGCTCCCAAAATCCCACTGAATGTACAAGTATGTTGCTTATCTGAACAGCCTGTGAGATCCCAGACTGGAAAACTGATTACAGGTTCATAACTTCAGTCAGACATTGAACCTCACATTTCAATTCACAAAACAGCACACTTGAAGGATTCCAGCCAGCAGTTAGTGGCTGTCAGACCTGTCCTTAAACCCCTGCTAATCCAAGTACATCTCACATGAATTATACATGTCATATACATGCAAGTGTTTAAGTAAAAATGAACTCTGAATCCTTCACTACATACAAGCCCTCCCTGTTTCAGTGTCTGTGCTCAGGAACAGAATCCTGTACCCCAGGTGTAACTTAGCTGAGGTTCAATGTAGGCTACCAGGTGAGCATGTTTGAACTAATAGGTCCCAGATGTTTATCCTGGGATAAGGGTGAAGTTTCACAAGAGCATTAAGATGTGGTAAGTCTGTGCTACCCTGGGGAGGGACAGCCAAACAAATGATGGATCTGATCCAGCTAAAAACTAAGCCAGAAGAAAAGGAAGAAACATCTGCCTTTCCTACCTGCTTGGAGAAGCAGCTGACAGGGAGGGCACATGAGCGAGGGCCACCCTTAGCAAAGGCAGGCAGCAAACCTGGCCCCCGACAAGAGCATGAAAGACCAGACTTCCTCAGTGGTGCAGCTCAGGTTTACACCAGCTGGAGCCACTTGTGAAGCCTTAAGCTTTAGGTCAAGTTACTGTAAATTGAGGTTAATCTAAATGCAACCAATTGTCCTAACACAAGCACATGTTAATATTTTTGGCTCTGCATTAACAGAATGATTTTTGGATGTGTTCCAGTCAAAGTTGTTCATCCTGAACTAGACACTGCCTAGAACTTCACTGCAGGACTTTCATTGCATGCTATTTGGTCAGTTTGAAGCTTTGGTTTCACTATGACTGGCTACCCTATGTCAAAATACAACTTGCCCTGCTCCAGCTACAGTTCATAATAACCCAACCCACTATCTTTCAAAGGGACACACTTTCCACCAGAGCACATAAAGGTCATCAGAGGCTAGCAGTGCTTGAAGTGAAGACTCTCTTCATTCCTTTCAGTTTGCTAAACTGAAACCTATTGTGCTGACTAGCAGCAAAAGGAGGTCAGCACAAAAACTCCTTGTCCTAAACGACAGTAATCACACAGGAGCATCAAGCGTGAGTTGGTATGAAAAGGAGAAAAAAAATGGGAGAGGCTGTGGAGTAAGAAGACATAGAGATCCACCCTTATAGGAAGAAGAAAATAAAAAGGGTTACACAATGACTCCTTCTATGATGCTTATGAAAGAGAAGGAGCATTGCTGGCCTGGGATTTAATTTTGGTATCATCCCAGTTCTGCATTTACTACTGACTACCCCAGTGTGAGCAAGATCAGACATAGCTTATTAACTAAAGAGATGCTTAATCCTACTTAGTCATCAGGCATGAGTAAGGGTTACAGTGTTTCACATCTTGTGGAAAATAAAACATCCAAAAAAATCATCTTTACTTTTCACCTTTGCAATGCCAGAGAAACGGGCTTCTCCTATAGCATAACTGATGAACTCCTAAGCACCTGTAAAGTAAGTTAAATAGCAACATTTTATGAGAAAGGACACAAGAAATGTGTACAGGTTTATGAACATACACACAAGTACATATTAAATATGACAGGTGTAAACTTTCAAAAACTCCTCACAAGCCTGACAGCATTCTTCAGCACTCAGTTTCATTACCAACATTATTCATGAATCACTAAGACAAATGAGGATGTTACATTTTTCACTTGAGATACCTTTTTCAACAAAAAGGATTAAAAGGAGAGACTGAGGGGAAGGGAGGAACTACTTTTCTGTGGCGGAATATCTGCCAACAAAGGAAGACTGTGTTCAGTTCTGGGCCACTCACTTCAGAAAAGATATTGAGGGGCTGGAGAGGGTCCAGAGAAGAGCAACAAGGTTGGTAAAGGGACTGGAGCATAGGTCCTATGGGAAGAGGCTGAAGGAGCTGGGGGTGTTTGTTTAGCCTGGAGAAGAGGAGGCTCAGAGGTGACCTCATCACTGTCTAGAACTACCTGAAGGGAAGTTCTAGCCA
>JAWWEV010000134.1:9932921-9962443 GCA_035583235.1 Hafferia zeledoni
GTGATTATTGAGGAGGAAGCCCCCTCCTCCTCTTGTGAGTAAACATCTTGGTTTTTCCCCTCAAACCAAGACAGTGACCTAAGAAGGGAGGACCCCATGCTAGAGCAGGTTTGCTGGCAGGACTTGTGACCCTGTGGGCAACCCAAGCTGGACCAGCCTGTTCCTGAAGGACTGCACCCTGTGGAAAGGAACCCAGTCTGGAGCAGTTCATGAAGAACTGCAGGTGAAGGACTAACACTGGAGAAGTTGACAGAGAGCTGTCTCCCACTGGAGGTATCCCTTGGTGGAGCAGGGAAAGACTGTGTGTGAGGGGTCCTCTCCCTGAGAAGGAAGCAGCAACAAAGACAATGTGTGATAAACTGATCACTAACCCTGTTCCCCATTTCCCTGTGCTTCTGGAGGGGGGAGGAGGCAGAGAATTCACAAGCTAAATTAAGCCCAGAAAGAAGGGATGGGTGGGGAGAAGGTGTTTATAAGATTTATTTTTTATTTCTCATTACTCTACTCTGATTTCATTGGCAATAACCTAATTTTTCCCCAAGTCAAGTCTGTTTTGCTCATGATGGTAGTAGTTTTTGATCTTTCCCTGTCCTTATCCCAACTCATGAGCCTTTCATTATATTTTCTCTCCCCTGTCCAGATGAGGAGGGATGTCATAGAGTGGCTTTGATGGACACCTATGGCTCAGCTAAGGGCGTGGAACCCCACCTTCCACAGTGAACAAAGTATGCAAATGGTTCAGCTTCTCTCCAGTGATTTTGCCATCTCTGAGAGTTCATTTTATACTATTGTCATATTGAGACTCAGTGACAAGTTTTTTTCCCCTCCTGTTAAGTTGGAAGAAGAATACTGAATAATTTTTGATTTTCATTAGTTAGGTCTCAAACTCCTAATAATTGTAATAGTATATCCATCACTGTTTATGAGACTTTTGATTTTGGTTTTTTTTTTGTTGTTGTTGTTGGGGTTTTTTATTATTTGGATAGGTCTTTAGCTTTTGGAAAACACCTTCTTTAATTCTCTTTGCTGTTTGGTCATGACTACTTAGTTGTACTTTCCCAGGCACATTCAGTAAATAGTGTGCACTGGCACTCCAGACTTCCTGTTTGGTGTCCTTCTGTGGATTCCATACTACCTTTATGGATTTAATTGTCCTGGGTGCCATTCTTAGTCTGTTCTTGGTAGACTTTCTCATTTTTACATAGTTGCCTATAATGAAATGAACACAACAGTGGTGGGCATTTTGACCTCTATTGCCCCCCAAAGAGCTGCAACCCAAGGGTGTTATGTCATTCTTAAAGAGCAGTCTTAATGTTCAGCAAGATAAACAGGCATATGAGGATATATGTGTGTACATGTGTATATATATGTATCTCTGTATTCAATATATATAATTGTGCAAATTACAATATAGGGCAGATGTGGCTGGCAAACAGACAAAAATTGTGAAAGGACTTCTGGTTTTCCTGTATATAGCCAGACATAATTGAGGGCTCCTTTGTATCTGCTTTCTCATTTCTGAGTTTGCCTGAAATATACACTGATAATAATTAGCATTTATTGCTTGTGGCTCTCAGACCTTTCTGAGCATCATTATTCCTCTTTGCAGAGCAATTATAAGCCACAGAACATGAACTGACAAAAGACAGTACCTGTGATTCCTCATTTCACTTCACTATGTATATTGTCATTTCCTTTATTTACTAGGACCCAATAACTTTGTAAACAATTGGGAGCATTTCAAATCGCTTCTTTTAAACTGCTATTATAATTACAGTTGATTTTATGTGGCAAACGTGCCCAGACAAGGTGTTTACATCCTTACTTTCAGTCCCTCTTTTGTCCGCATAAAAAAATATTTATGTTTTATCAATATAACATAGCATGATTTTCATGTGACATATTTTAAGGTAACTGCTGGTCTCTTAAGGATGTTTTGCATCTGAGAGCTCAACCAGGCATTCTGATTGAATAAGGTGAAGCAAACACTGCCCATGTTGCTGAGGGTTTGAGCTCATTGACATTCTCATGGTTCATTGGGACATATTCTAGAGAAATCCAGCACTATAGACCAAGAAGACTAAAGCATCATATTTGCAAAGGTATGTATTCTATAAAAAATATCCCATAAAACAGGGAACAAATAACAGCATTTTTAACTTTTCCATGGTATAGCATTGATATGTATTTGTATAAATTCGGGTTTTGCCAAATTCTTTTCCTATTAGATGTACAATCTCTCCTTTTCCACTTCACCTGTCTGACTCCCATTTCTCCTAATAATCTAGGTTACTCTTTCAGAACTCAATAAAAAGTGTCTTAGCTTTGCAAGTCTCACTCAGAGGGAGATCATGTGTCAGCATAATAATTTTGCATATTGGTCTATACTGATCTAGGGTCTCCACAGATTTCTTTCATGCTAACTTGCATATTGGTATTTTAAGTCCTAGGTCAGTGCACTGATCACAGTTTAATTTTGGGGGTAGAGTTACTTGCTTCACAAGCCAACCAGTTTATCTTGCCAGGGCCAGCAAACGATAGAATATAGGAAGGGAGTACCATTCCATTACAGGTTTGGTGGAGATTTTTTTGAATCTACATTTCCAAGGAAAGCTGCCTCAGGTAGAATGGTACTAGAAGTTTGATGCCTTTTTTTCCCTGAATTGACTGCTATCAGCCATTGTTAATTATGAGTTAAAGCAGGATCATAGACTTCAGTTCCATAAGGACAACAAAGCTGAATTGTACACTACCCAGTTGGTAATATTTGTCACCCATTCCAGTATTCTCACACATTAATATAGTTTTATTTAGCAATATTTTGGTACCAAGGCAAGTTCTGTGTTGCATATCATCTCAAGCTGGAATACCCTGTAGTTACTCCCTTTAACCCCATTTTACCAGTTTTGTCCAGTTTTACATAGCAAGTGCAGCTCTGCATATTGCCAGCTGAAAGATTAAAAAAAAAAAAAGCTTTCTTGGGTGGGGGTTTTCTTGGGGTTTAATAACATACTAGTTCTTCAGTTTGCACGTCAGTGTCACACCATTCAGCTGCTCTACACATCAGGTACCTTTAAGTTCATAAGGGCATCTTATGGTCCACCAAAATTAATCAAGTTGCATATTCTGTTTATGAAACCATCTAACTGTGCAGGTAGGAAAAAACAAGAAGAGAGCTCAAGATTATAGAGTATCATTCCATAAAGAGCAAAGAGACTGACTTGGCAGAGTTAATTATTATTCAGCTGTCCATGGAATTTTGTTACTAAATGAAGAGTCCCGCAGAATGTGTACTAGCTAAATATACCTATTTATTTGCACATCACAATTTTATAGCAGTGACACTGAGAAGTCAAAAACTGGATACACAGCTTCCCCATTTTTCTGTTTTATGACTCAGGAAGAGATCTGTCACCTTTCCCACATTTTCTGGTCCAGTAACTACACTAGAATTTCACATCTAAGCCACAGTAACAATAGCAGTGTGGTACTCTACCAATATTTAAAATTCTCTCACAGTCCTTGCTAATGTACAGATTCTTTGCTGTGCTGAATCAGCATCACTGAAACCAATCTCTCCCCTTAATCACTGACAGAAAGCAGTGCCTTTGCAAGGGCAGAGTCAACAAAGAACAGGATTAAGGTAGACTGACAGTAGCTGTATCAACTCCTATATGATCGTTTTAGAATTATCTGAAATCACTAACCTTTCACTTCTGGAGCATGAGGTTCAATTCTGCAGTTAGCCATGCATGGAAATGAGTTCAGCAATCTCAATTTAGCCTCCACAGAATCATTCATGCAATTTCCAACGATTGACAGATTTTGCTGTAGAGAAAGGGTGAATATGAACTAGAAAACAAAAGTGAGGTTTTGTCAGGTTGAAAAACCAAACATCAATGAATCTGATTGTCAGAATCACAAAAAACAAATTCAGATCTGAAAGACTGGGCCTTCATGGAACCCTTGCATAGACAGAATGAAAAATAGAATAGAAAGCAGGATCTACTGTAAGCACAAAGCATTTAGCACGGCATCAATGGAGCAGTCACGGAAATGGATCTGGGAGTACAATGGTTGCACACCTGAACTCTACTCCTCAAGACACACAGATTCTTATGCACCAGCTGAGCTCTCAGTAAAGCCCACTGGAGTACAGCAGGCAGTTCTGTGTCTCAAAGACATCCTGCATTTTGCAAAGACCAGCAGCCCTGCCTCACCTGTTGCCAGCGATTCCAGGATGCTGCTTAGAATCAAAAAATTAAGTCTGTTTCTAGGACAGTGAGGAAGATTGTGAATCCTCTTTCACAAGGCAACACATCCTGAACGATAAAGAAACACAAATGGAAACCTAAAAATACACAAGAAAGAGGAAAAATAGAAAAGGATAAAAATAAGAGAGGAACAAAGAATGGCAACCCCTCATCTGTCATAATCCTGTTCTCAGTTGCTTTGGGTGATTAACATGAGCCTCCCATACAAAATGAACCCAGGTGGCAGTCCTCATAAGGACAGAGGACAGTCTTAACACAGGCTGTATACACACAACTGCTCCATAATTAGCTTTTTCTCCTTATGTATATTTTTTTCTTTGACAAATACTAAACTTTGTTTAGTTAGAATTCTTTGGAAGTAACCATGCAATGATGCACTGTCATTTCAAGGTTTAAACAAAACTGACAAAAGGTAGTACCTTTCATCTTGTGACACAAATCAAGGCACACGCCTGATGCAGATGGTTCATAGACACCCTTTCAGCAAGGAACGACAACCTTACATTAGTTTAAAAAAACATCTGCCTCAAAAGGATGTGGATTCTGACTGGAGCCCTGTGCATTACTGGGGTGTAAATGCTGTAAATCTCACCTATACCTTTTACTCACTTCTCTGTGATAAATAAAGAGCCAAGATGAAAAAAAGAGAGAAACAGAGTCTAATTAGTTTAACATAAATATAAGCTGCAACTCTTTTTGTAAGATTTAACTGTTTAATAAATAGAGTAACAGAAATTAAGAAAGGGGATGCTCAAAGCAATCATCACCTCTGCAACTCTTGAAATTATATTTAATATTCCTCAGTTATCCTGTTGTGTGGGGAATCCTCCAAAGAAAACTCTAGAAAATCTAACAAGCTTTGTTACTCAGCAAGGAAACTGCTCCTGTTTCCATTCAAAACACTGCAGGAAATCCTCTCTGTTTCACAGCATAATTCTACCTGTTGTATTCCACATTTACTGTACAACAACCTTCCTCCTTGCACAATGATGGTGTACGTTTAAATCTCTAATAAAGATATTTCAAGTTGTGACATATTGTAGAAAATTTTTCACTACCATTTTCCTTCCTCTTGGATGTGTCCATGAGTTTAGGGTTAGGCTGGTGTTAGTGTTTTTTTTCCTCTCTGGGTTCTTTGACAATGTGTTCTGCTTTTGGGAAGAGGCAGAAAGGAAATGCTCTGTCACACTCCTATGACATAAAATGAAGACAGTCATTTAGCCCACCTCTCATTTTATCAATACCACTTCAGGAAGCACAATTTTCCAAAAACAAACAAAAAAACCCCCAAAACAAAACCAAAAAGAAAAATAATGGCAGCAAAATTCAATTCAACCATCCTTTGGCTCAATCCACCAGGCACATTACAACCTAATCCAGCATAGTCTCACTTTAAAATGGGTGGCTGAAAGGTGCCGTGGGATTTATAAAAAGAAACAGATTGTCTCAGAGGCTGATGCCAAATAACTCATTGCCTGAGTTATCACTCCTCAATCAAAAAGTATATGAAGAAACTACATAAGTAATTTAGACAGCAATCACCATGGAGTTATGCTGGCCCCTCATGTCAGTCATGAAACAGCCCAACTCCCTGACAGTGGTGAGTTGTTCCTTTTATCACTGGCAGAACTTCCTAAAGAATCATCAAGGCTACAGTCACGGAGAGCACGAGGACTCTCCAAATTTAAGTGATAAAAATATAACGTGTTTTATTACTTTGCTTTAATTTTTTATAATTTACATTTTGAAAAAAACCCGCAATGTCAACCATATTTAGGCAAAAATGGGATTACTTTAAAGTCAATATTTAATTCCTGTAAGGAAGCTTTCTTCCAGACCATGATCTTTGGGCTTCCATTCCCACCTCTGTCTGCCCCCAGTCTCTCTTATAACTAAAGAAACGTCTTTCAGCCCTGACAAAGCCAGTGCAAAGTATTGGCTGTTTTATTACAAACTGTAATTCCGTCACTTTGGAGGTGGATTTTCTTTCTCTAGTAATGACTCAGTGTAGAAAGCTGGTAATTTTTTTGTTGCACTTTAACACTGCTAGAGAGGTTGCACACTGTAAGTGAGAGAATAGGTGTTTAGAAATATTGCTCTGCCTGCCTTGGTTGCCTTTAAAAATCCTAAAGAAGGTAAAAATATGTTCATTCTCTCATATAATTTTAAATATTTCTTTTAAAAACCTAGCATGAGCTGAAGAAAAGCAAGTTTTCTGGGCCTGATTTCAACTTGAGCAGAATTTCAGTTAATAATGTGGCACACATAAACCCTCTTTTAACAGTCCATAATATTAAACTGAAAAGAGAACTGCTAAAGAACTTTGTTAATTTTTCTCCCTATTAAATCAGTGTAACAGACTTTCAACAGATGTCTTTAACAGACATTGGTATTAAAAGAAGTATTACATAAAATAAATTCAGACTGTTTCCTCAGTATTACTCCCACCATTAAGAGTAGAATTTCTCCTGTATCTTCAAATTATTACATTAATGCCTAATGCAAAGAAACAATAACTCATCTCCAGATACTATAAACCTCTGTCAGGATCCATACTATTCCTATATTTAAAAAACTGTCACTGCTTCCATTTACAGTAACTCCCTATTTCTACAGGTTTAAAAGCTGGCCTTAAGAATGTGTTCTGCTAAAAGTTTCAACCCATGACCACTTTATTTCTAGGCTGGGAAAAAAAAATCCATCTGCTGTTCAAGCTCTTGGGTGCCAAAAATGTTTTGTAGTGTCAGGTATTTTTCTGAGCAATGTATCAGCTAATAAATGTACCTTTGCATTTTGGACTGTCTGGGAAATGTTATTAAATATAATAATGTTTTTCATGGCAAAACCCCCACCACAGGTGATGTCTGTGGGTCAAATTGTCTATAATACCCTTTGCCTGAGATAAGTACCTAAGTCACACTTATGCTCCTGCCATAAAATAAACTCTGTTGCTCTGATGTGAACATACAGTTCTCTGTTTCCAACAACAAGGCTATTTATTCACCTAAGTAAACAGAGATTTATGAGCTACAGATCTCTATTTCCCCCCATTTGTGCAAGTAACTTGACAATATATAAACTGCAAGAGTTTAGCTAGGTCTTGATAAAATCTTGTCTTAATATTGATATCAGTCTGATTTCCACAGAAACCTGGAGCATGATAAGATGGGAACAGCAAAAAGTTTTTGGTCTGGGTAAGTAGGAGACAGGATCTAGGACAACATTAAAAAACATCTGGAGACACAATTGGCTTTGAAGTTAGGATTCTCTGGGGTAATTCTACTGAAAGTTGTGAAGTCATTCTTACTTGTCTTTTTAATGCATGTAAAAATATGTATATTTAAACTGAGTAAATCAAAGTAGACTTTGCTACATAATACTCTTACATATCTATTGCATGAGTGAGAGAAAGAAAGGAGCAATAGCATAACAGTTAGGCATTAGTGTGGTTAAATCCACCTTCCCATCACAGACTTCTAAATGCTCAGCTTATGACACTTTCTGAACAAGAGACCTGTGAGGCTTTCAAAAGGATAGTGCATCTGAGAAACCTGCCCAAAGCACCCCAGTTTTAATATCCTCTGGTGGTAGGATTCAAGCTAGTTGTATCTGCCCAGCTACATGTAGGATCCATGTACAGACCTTGCTTGCAAGAACTGCTGCTGTCACTAGACACTTTGTGATGTAAGATAAGTCATCTGGAGGGCCCCTAAGAAGAGTAAAAACAATAAAAGAAATCCCCTAACCCTACACAAGTCACTTTTCTGCTGTACCCCCAAATATAATCTGGCACAGCAGACAACCTTGCCCACCTTTTCTCTATGCACCTTGGCTGCTTCATCTGTTAAAAAGTTGCCTGAAGGGACCAAAACTTAGAAGAATGCAACCACAGACTAAGGAGTTGGTGACTGACTCTGACATCTGAGAACAGCTCTGGGTAAGCTGCTGCTTTTCTATCAAGAGTGGGATCATTTTTTTCCCCCTCTAGGTATACACATTTCATAGCAAAATGTTCTGTTGCTATTCAGGATTCACTGGTCACTTCCATTACAAATGTTCTTTTCCTGAGATTTATAATCAGAGCTTTTGTTACAATGTCCAGTGCCAGACAAAATTTGCCTCATTTTGGGTTTCATTGCAAAACTGGCATTATAAGCCACCTTCACAGAAAAGTTTGCAATTCTTTTGGCAATTTTGAGGTAATTACTAGGTGATGTTAAAACAATACATAGCTTAAGGTCAACAGTAGCAAAAACTCTCAACTACAAATTGATTTGGCTGTTTGAAAATCAAAAAATAAGGAATCCTCTGCATTCAAAGCAGAATCAGCATTGAGTGGAGGGTTGAATACAATGATTGAAACCAAAGCAAATGTTTGTGTGAATCCCAGTGACAATCAAAATAGCTGCATTTTGCACTGCTCTAATTATAACTCTATAATTTTAAGTGGTAAGACCAAAAATAGTCATTGCAATATGTCATCTCAATGTAATTTTTCTTCCCAAAAGACATAAATCAGCCTATTTTTTTTTTTTTTGGTAGAGAGTAGTAAAATAAATAGCAAATAGTCTTCCAGAAAGTTTTAGAGGTTTTTTGCTTCTAAAGTTTTAGTCCTTTGTGGCAAGAGCTCCTGGCATCTGATTATGGGCTTTCCCCTCATCTGACTTCATTTAGGATCTACACCTATCAAGGGACTTCCAGAAATATGTAATGATTTAACAAGGCAGCGAGTTCAAGTGGGGGATAATTAGGCTTTCACCCTCCCCTTCACCCTGTGCCACTGTTTTTAACTCTCTCTCATCTCCATTGTACCCTTAAAAGCAGCGGCTCTGCAGCCAAGGATTGCACACTCCCCACAGCCAGCAGCTTCCTCTGGAGCTGCAGTGTGTAATTACAACCAGCTGCTCAGGGCTGCTGAGATCAGGGCCAGCAGCACCAATGCCCAGGCTTTGGGAGCCCCCAGCATCTGAAATGTGGACACCCACAAGGAGCTTCAGCCATTCTGGAAGTAAAAGTTAAGGGAGAGCAACACTCCGCTTCACCCTCAGAGATGCTGAAAGAACTGGGTATTTCAGCCTCTCTCCTCCCTCTCTGTTTCACTTAAATCCACCTGTTTAAAGGGAAGAAAGCCTCCCTCCCTGGCCCCTGCTGCTGCTCTGAGTGACCCACCACTGTGACGCTGTGGCTCCCTCCCTGACTGACAGCCCACACTGCACACCCCACAGTGGAGTTGTGCATCCCACAGGGACAGCAAACAGATTAAGACTCTCTTTGAGTAGGATGTGCTGGCTCCTCTGGGCTTCACCAGCACTGCAGGGCTCTTATCTTTTAAAATACAAAAGTCTTGCTGTCAGTTGTCAAAGTTTATGGTAAACCTAAACAGTGTTCTGAGGTGTTTCAGACTCAAGGACAAAAGCAAAGTGGTGAGGTAGCAGAAGAGGCCATATAGGCCATTTAGGCACACATACACACAGCTGGAGTGGGTACTTCTTTGTTCTGCCTTTTCAATTTCTGATAACCTTCTGAAACTTAATTCCTTATTAGTATTCCTTAAGAATAATGCAAATTTCCATTTGTCCACCTTCAAGGATGGACATATACCTCAAAATTCTAACCTCGACTGTTCATTGTAAACACTGAGCAAGGGCAAGCTCAGTTGACTTTTTCATTTTAGGCAATTTGCAGCTCCCAGTGATTTAGCTATAGGATTTGCTAAAGGAAGTTTCTTAGGCTTCTAACTAGCAACAAACTTAATAAATCAACAAAAATACTTAGGCCTAATATATCAAACATTATAAAGCACTAAGAATTGGGTATGCAAACTCAAATGGCATTGTCACTTAAGTGCCAGATCTGGCCTTTTCCAATTGAATCACAGAATAGTTGAGGTTAGGAGGTATGTCTGGAGATTATCAACTCCGAACCCCCTGCTCCAAGCAGGTGGCTCACAGGTGCATTGACTTTTCTCTGTCTCCAAGGATGGAGATTCCACAACCTTTCTGGGCAACCTGAGCCAGTGCTTGGTAATTAGAGACATTTTTTCTTTACATCTGTACATCTCTGAAAAATAATAACCATAATGACAGCATTTTTACAAGTTTCCTCCAGAGAAAAGATGCAATTTCAAGCATGTTAACATGAAGAAATCACTCACATAAAAGTCACTCTCAAGAAAATTAATTTAAGGTGGAAGTACAACAAATATTGCAAAAATCCTTCTGAGCCTACAGCCTGAAGTAGAAGTGGTTTAAGACTAAAGACACAGGCAAGGCATAGATTGCTGTTCTGATTAAGGCACAAAGCATTAGGAAATAACAAGCATGTTAGAAATGTCAATACCAAAGAGTGACTGGAATTACTTAGAATGGTTCAAGGTGGTAAATCTTCAGCAAATGGAATGTACTCAAGAAAGGAGAAATTTAGGTCAAATCTCAGGAAAAGATTTCTAATGGTAAAGTACAGAAAGTTACAGAATATTTGCCTGAAGGAAGAGACACATGGCACATCCCTGGAGACTTTTAAAACTACACTGGAAAAAGCACTAAAGTATTTGGTACACAATAATCCTTCAACAGGAAGGAGAAAGGCCAGATGATATAACTGGGCTTTTCCATCTCTGCTTTCTGTGATTCAGTGGTAATTCCAAAAGCCAGTTCTAGTTTCAAATACAAAAACCCAACATCCAACTGTAGGCAGCCCCTGTTTGAAAGCAAATGTCGTAGAAGAACTTACCTCTTCACCTCAGCACAGAATGCAAATGCTCTTTATAAATCAAAACAGATCCCAGGTTTTAAGTTACTTTTATTTGAATATGCCTACATTATGGTGAGAAGAAAACACATAAGAAATGTGAAGTGTCATTGTGTTTGTACTTACAGCAGGGATCAGATATGTTCAACTTGGGCTCTAGCACTGAAATTTCCAGATTTTGAATGGAAATTATACAGATACTGATTAATTGAAGTGGATTCTGTAGGTACTGTTATAATGTTGCTCAGCATGAGGAAGAGTGATAGATCTGAGATTCTGTGAACTTTCAAAGGCAGGTTTACACCTTTCTCACTTTTTTTTTTTTTAAAGCTGTTGTTGAAAGAATAAAGAGGGGAAAAAAAGAGGAGGGGGGTATATTTTACATAGAGTTCTCTGAAAATTTTACTCTTTTCACTTAAAATAACCACTACCTGTTCTTGATCTCACGTTTGGAAAGAGCTGCAAGCTCTCTGCCATTCTGAAACCCACAAAGACATCCACATGCTGTTCTTCGAAAGCTGCTGTTCTATCACAGCTGAACACAGGTGATTAGCAAGGATTGGGCCAGCAGTCCCGCTAAACTTCCCGGAATAGCTGAATTACATAAATGGTACTAAAAGCGAGTAAGCATTACAGGACTGGATAACCAAAAGCATGCACAGAATGCAGAGGCAATGCCGTTTCAGTTTCTGTGAGGAGTGTACTTTTGAAGAGATTTCTCGTGATTGTTTCGCCTTGGCTGGTTCATAGCGTGGAGCAGTCTGAAGCTGGATTAGTTTCCGATAAAGTTAAACTGGATGACGTGTTCCAGCCATTGCTGGACTACTCCAGACCAGAGCTAGCACAAAGCAAAGCATCCTGCAAAGCATGGGCATCGGCACCAGCGAGACTCACTGCACAGGTCTCCTCCCACCGTATGCCACTACTTCCTAATGTAGAACTCCTCCGACAGCCCCTTCCCAAAACTGATGGTCTGACTAACAGGACTGTTGGGAAGTTAACACAGAACCTGAAGCAACACCGCGGACACCAGAACTCGGGCTCAGCAGTTACTTCTTATTTCCGACCCCCTTCTTAAGTCTGGTTTTTTGGGTTATTTCAGCACTTGCACCAAGTGAAGGGTAAATCCTACGGGGTGGGTGTGCCCCCAGCACGCCATTCCATGCACGGAATTCCAAGCACTGGCTCTCCAGCCTTCCCACCCGCGCTGCTCCCACAGCGCGGCCCCCACTCGCTCCGCTCCCGCTCCAGCCGGCCCGGCTGCGCTCGGAGCGGCCGGAGGGAGCGCACGGCAGGGCGGGACGGGACGAGCTCTGCGCTTCGAGCTGCGGTGCTCCCACTGGAGAGGCTCCCGCTGGAAAGGCTGTCCCAGGTCGGCCGGGTGCCCGCAGCGGGCACCTCGCCCCGCCGCTGACAGAGCCATCCCCGCCCGTGCCCAGCCCGGAATGCCCTTTAAGCAGCCGGCACAGCGCCGAGCCCCGGCATCCAGGGAAACGGAACACGGGGAACACCCGCCGGCAGCCGCACAGAAGCTGCGGAGTGGATCGTGCCGGAGCGGGGCGCGCTCCTCCGGCACCAGAGACGGAGCGCCGCGCCGGGGCCGCCCCCGCCGCCTCCCAAAGCCCGGGCTCAGCCGTGGAGCTGCAGAGGCGCCACCCAGGGGCCAGCGGCGGCACCGCGCCCCGCCCGGGCCAGCGGAGGGAAGCGAGTGGGACGAGGGATCAGGGAAAAGGCCAGGAGCGGCGGGAGCGGCTGCAGAGTACCCACTGACACTCGTGAGGCAAGGCGGGATATCGCATATTAGAGAGGGCTGGCTCTCCTTTGACTTAAACTTCATCCAAACACTTTTTTTTTTAAAGAGGAGAAATGCAAATGATGAAGATAAAACAGATAAATAAAGTAAAATGTAACATTCATTTTTTGCCCACCAGATGCTGCAGGTTGTATTTTCTCTCTCTCTTTTTTTTTTTTTTCAGCCGCAGAAGAGCATGGAATGCTGCCAAAGGTGACCCTGTCACTGACAGCACTTGTCACACAGAAGGCAAACGAAACTCTTTGGCTTACAGGGACTTGAGCAAGAAAGAAGGGACAGGGCTGCACTTTGCACAGGTATCAAGACCACAGAGAACATTCTGCTTTGAGAGCATGTGAATACAGTTAAACTAGAACAAATATTTCACCACCCTCAGGTGCTGACCAACATCCTGGAATGGTCTTCCAGTCAACACAGTGTAGGCAAGAAAAAACTTGTATTTGAAGAACTTATAGAAGTAGTTACTTTGTGGTGATGTCTGCAGTAATAATGGCTTGGATGATCTCTCTGGTTTATGTTCCCATTACCTTTATATGTCTAGTCTAGAAAGGATGAGACAGCCAGATTCTAAAACAGTCAATCAGATGTCTTGTGAGTTGCTCCCCACTGATGAAGAGGCACAATGCAAAGCTCAAATGGGGAGAGCCCCTACTCCCAGCTATGACAGCTGCAAGGTGGGCACACCAAGGCCAGGCTGAGTCTTGAGTGGTAGGGTAGCCTTTCTGCAGAAACACAGGCCCCCAACACAGCACAAGCAGTAAGAACCAGCAGTGTCACCCTGGGGGTGGGGAAAGCAAACCCCTTACATGGTTTGCAACACAAAATTGCTCTGTGAGACAGGTGAAGTAATCCTTCTGCTGTATTTAGTATTATGAAGGCATCAGTCATTTGATTAGAGGGTTAGAAAATATGAAAGATCAAAAGAAGTGCAATTGTTTTATCTCCAGACAGGAAGACTGAGGAGGAGTATGGCCACAGTTTTCAAAGGAAAGGAGTAATTTGTTCTCTGTCCATTGTCCACAAGAAGTAATAGATTTAAATTGCAGCAGACTTTTGTAGTGATAAGCACAGGGAGACATTGAAACATACTGCCTGGAGAGACTGTGGTGTATTTGTCACTAGAGAACAAGTTAAACAAACATATTTCAAGACTGATATAAACAGAGCAGAACACTTAATGGGAATGAAGTTTGCAACTGCCAGAGAACCCTTCCATTTTTTTGCTATCCTTTAATGAGAGAATTTTTTTTCTTCAAATATTATTATGATTCTAAACAAGGGGATAATACTCCATTTTTTAAACTAACTTTCTGAATGAATTGAGAAACCACAAGTATTTCTGTATCTCATCTCTCTATCAATGAAACAAAGACAGTAATACACAATTCATGAGGATACTGCAAATCTGTAATTCCCTATTGCAACCTTGTGGATGTTGGGAAAGGTGGTGATGTACGAGTGTAAAACATTTCCAGAATGTCAGTTTCTTTTCCATACTTGCACTGTTTTAAATACTTTAATTTGTGTTCCTTTCTTCTCAAAGAGTTTTTAGGCTAAGTACACTGTGATCCATACCAGGACTGCAGTACACCTCTGCCTGAAGAGGAACAAACCAGAGTTCATGTAGTTTAATAGGACACTGAAGTTGAGAAATACCTCTAGATAAAAACCCCACAAACCCTAACCATTACATTTTATACTACTACAAGTGTCTTCTATTGCATAAATTTCACCAGAAGAAATTTCTAATTTAGAAACAGGGATCCTTTTTGCTCACTTAGGCACATTGAAACATCAACTGAAAAAGTTCTACCTCCCCAAAACATTTAGTGAACACGTACAGCCAACAGTAACAGTGAATGTTTAGAAGACCTGTCCAACTAAAGAAGAGCTGAAGGACCTCAGTAGTACTTCCCTTCCAAAATGCAACAATGGGAGTAGACTTACAAGAACTTTGAAACATTCTTTGTTGTTAATAAGGTTTATATTTAAAGAAAAACAATTCAGGTGAATATGGCATACCGTATGGTCCAGAGAGATAACTGCAGTTCGGATCCTCTAAAAAAACCAATCCCCAATTAAAATAATTTTTATAAGACTAATTCAGACAGTTCTTTCTAATCATCATATTACAAACACTTCCTTTTTGCAGATCCCTGCAATGATACCCAAAATAAGCCCTGTTGTTTCTTCTTGCCACACCAGTGTCCTTCTCTCCTGTCAGCTTGGCAGCTATTCCTCTCAGTAGCCAATACAGGCCCCCAGTTTCTTTGTGGTTCAAGCACTGTGGCTATGACAGTGTTGTGGCAGTGTCCAAGACAGAAACTCTGCATGGGAAAAGCAAGAAGGACAATGCTGGAGGTGCAAATACACCTATGGCACACCTCAATGCAAGGCCTATCAAAAAATGTTGGGAAGCCCTCCTTGATCCTCAGCAGAAACTTAATCCTGCTTTTCTGCACCATAACCCAGCATTTTCAAGTCCAGTTCTGACATACACTTTTTCCCTGAGCACATGTATAAATGTATCAATTACTGAACTGACTGGGATTGTTAACACAGACCTTGTTCCTCATGTGTACAACTACATTCAAATGTTTAAGAACACAATCCTGGAAAAGTAATTTGAAAAATAATTTCCTTTTAGCATCCCAGCTACTGAGATGATTAACTTACTAATACTTTGCAAGTTCTCCAGCTCTCTAGAGACCTCTTACATTTCGTATTATTTGTAGAAGTGCAAAATACGTAATTCCCTTCTAGCTTAAACCAAAACTCATTGCAATCAACTCAGCTTAAAAAAATTATTATTACAAAGACATCATATCAAAACTGCTGCTAAATTCCACTGCTCTTTTTTTTTTCTTTTTGTACTGCATTGTTTTTAAACTGATTACTTGTCATTTATTAAAACTCTAGATGTGTCCTTGAGGGACATGGTTTAGTAGTGGACTTGGCAGTGCTGGGTAAACAGCTGGATTTACCAAAATTATACTGTGATTCTATGAAGCCAATTATAACAAAGTACATTTAAAAGCTTATTTTAAATATATTAATATCCATAGTTCTACATAGGACTTTTATTACTTTGCTTTATACTGGTATATTTAAACATGCAGGGAAAATTTTGGCAAAGATGTGATCACCAATCACATAGGAAGTCAAAGAAAGGCAGACAACTTTTGTGCTTATCAAAAGTCACCTCTGCAAGATGTATCATATGTAGTTTTGCTATTAAAAAAATAGAATCACAGTAATAAGCAGAAAATGAGAAGAGAGAGATGATCAAATAAGTTACTGGTGGGGCTGCTCAGTCGTTAGTACTATACATCATTTTCAACCTCTGTTTTCTGCAGCTCTCTAAGATTTCAAGTGGAAGCAGCATCACTGCCATCTTTCTTCTGTACCTGGGTAAATGTTTCACCTTCCCCAAAACCTTTCAGTGGGAAAGTTTGTGAGGGCTCTCAGTTAGGTAACAGTTTGTAGAATCAGCTACAGAGAGGTCAGAAGTAAGGCAAGAGCCACTGCAGTTTTGAAAAAGGACCTTGTTTGGGGCTAGAGTCAGTCTGAAAACTGGAGTAGGGAAGGAAGCAAACAAACTCTCCTCACAAGTAGTGTGGGAGTATGAATCCAGGAGAGAAGTTAAAGATGAAGGAGGAACGGATTCATTGAGGTAACTGCAGCAGATGAAGAAGGTTGAGCTGCAAATCAGAGAGCAGTTGAGTTTAGGCATGATAAGATACTAGAATATATGTGATAGTCTGATGTACTCTGACCAGGAAGTGATTCAAGGGAAGGAGGAACCAAAATTTTACAAATTGCTTAGAGAAAGGAGATGGCATCATGAAGTGTGCAAAGTTTGAGTGACTGTCACTCTAACCCTTATACCATTGTCACTGCTACCTGTACCTTTCAGGTTACAGAGTTCTCTTTTGATGGACAGACTTAATTCCATTTAACACCATCCATGCTTGACACTGAGACAGGTGAATAGGAAAAAACCAAACCAACAGAATAATAATATTCAAATTAAATGCCACAATGCAAAATACAAAAAGGAGAAAATTAAATTGGTTAAATATAAAGTGTTAATTGTGACACTGTAATTTTGAATACTTGACATTGCAGTCATAATAGTGTTATCCTAAAACCAGTTGTATGTGGACAGACTGTAGACAGATGGATAAAATTGTTCTCATAAATGAGAGTCTATAGAAACACTATGTTCAGTGTAGTAATTTAAAAATATTTAAACAATAAATTAGTCATACATTTTAATATATTATTATTAAAAATAATTTTACTCTGAACAATGGAATGTTGTATTAATTAATGCTAACTATTTACTAAATATTCATCATTCTCAAAGCTGAAAATTATTCCAAAACAATGGATTGTTTTATTTGTCAGCTACACATATTAGGGCAACAAGAACCTCCTTGAAACAGGCTCTTACTCTGCATTAAGTTGAAGAGCTGTCAGTAAATATCATGCAAAACACATGCCTATTGATATTAGAATATGAAACAGAGGTTCAAATCCTGTTGTCCCAAACTTGGTCACAAGAGAAGATATTGTCAAATTAGTGAAAGATGAAGATGTCCAGAAGCACAAGGCTGTAATGACACAAGCACACTTAAAAAGAAGGGCCCACATTTTAGTTGAGATTGTGGGTTTGCATCCAACATACACATGTATCAATTGTGATTCAACTGAAATCCTCGTGTAGAAATGCTCTCTGTGCTTGTGATGCTACAAACATTCAGATCCAATGAAGTTAAATAGCTTCTGTTCAAATTTGGATACAGGTTTTGGGTTTTTTTATGAAATACATTAGAGCAGCTACAGGGAAGCTACCAAACAGTCCCTCCAGCCCAGTCTGATGCACCTCCAACAGCAGCCAGTACAGTACTCACAGGAAGGGTATCACCATATACTTGCCATGTTCATAAACTGTTTGTAGCTCAGGAACTTCCTTGAGCAAAAGGTAGAGGCTCAATAGGTTTAAATATTTTGTGTTTGAAAATATGTTCACTTTTATGTGAACATTTTCCTTCCTGTCACACCTTCTGAATAATACAGCATGATAATGGAAAATAAATTGTGCATAATTTCATGCCAAGTTTCAGGATTAGCTGTGATGCAGAACAGATGAATTTCCGAAGAAGGTGTAGATAAGCTGCTTGAGTTCAGATTCCTTAGGAAAGATACTGGGGTCGTTTAAGACAGACTAAAGAATTCTTCAATAGTAGAAGTAGACATGCACCGTGTCAAGTCAATGCTAGAATTATCAGGAAAGGTGAAAAAGCAGCTCTCTTTTTTTCTCTCTCATAAATTCCATGCAGACTTAGTAAATTATCATTAATTTCAGCAAATGACAGAAAGGTCAGTAACTTTGGTTAGAAAGTAGATTTAAAAATTTGCTAAATCAGCTCTCTCACTTCTGAGAAGCTAAAGGCATCCCATGTAAATAAAAAACTTTGTTTCATTTCCATAACCTGTTGTCCTGGTTTTAGCTAGGGTAGAGTTAATTTCTTCTAAATAGCTATACAGTATTTTGGATTCAGAATGAGAATGGTATTGACAACACACTGATGTGTTGGGTTTTGCTAAGTTGTGGTTATACTAAGTCAAGGATTTCTTCTGCTTCTCTCATGCCCTGCCAGTGGGAGGGAGCATAGCTGAGACAGGTTACCATTATTATTATATTTTACTTTATTTTCAATGATGAAGCTGTTCTTATCTCAACATACAAGTTCTCCTTAGATGTTCCTCCCCTTTCCATCAAGGTGAGGAGGGACAAAGAGGGGGTAGAGATTGAGTGAGCAGCTGTGTGGTGCTTAATTTCTGGGCTTAAACCATTACACCTGTAATGTAACTAGTTTAGAGAATGGACCATATGAGGAATTTCAACATCTGCCTGTAGTATAATATATTCAAAACAGACTGTTGCTCCTTAGCCCTGGGCCAAACTGCAGTATATTCAAAAGGCCGCTGCAAGAACAACATGATATTCCTTGAATATTTCTTTGGCAAGATAAGATTTCCCTGCTACAAATATATATAAAATTGTGATTTGCTGAATGTATAAGGAACAAAGAGCAGTCGTTCAGAAACCCCAGCCTGCCTTTAACCAATCCTGTGCTTTAATGAGCTGTCTCTCCTGCCTCTCAAATAAACTACACTTCATTGGTTTTCTAACTTTCTGCATCTGAAATACAGTCCTTCATATATCTAGTTCAATGCCTCAGACCCTACATTAGCCAACAGCAGCAGGGAAATCTCTCATCTCCTGAGGAGGCTTTTGCACAGCTCTTCTCCATGCTACCACAGGTAATAGCCTCTAGTGTTTCATTTTTCTTGTTGATAAAAGGAACTAATTCCAGAAAGCTCAAGGAAAACCCAGTCATTTCATCTATGACTGGCTGAGACACACTCGTTCTCTGGGTCCCAAATGTCACTTCTGAGAGTAACACAGTCCAGCAAGAATTAAGCCATTCAACAACTGACCTGAAGAAATGATTGACCTAGTTTTTATCAGAGCATTTTCATGCAAAACTCCAAATTGATTTCCATCTTGTCCATGTAATTGTAGAGTTTTTATTCCTTCTCTCCTACATTTCTTTTAGCAAATCTGGAAAGAGTGTTTCTAGTTCATCCCTGATATGGAACAGCAGATCTAGAATATGAATATTTTGTTCTAGCTCATTAGTAGAAATCAAAATTGCAAGTCTTACATTATTCTAGTATCATGGAAGCTTTAAACTGCATTGCAGGATAATTCTGGTCTCTGTTTTCCTCCTTCCAAGGAACTAGGATATTTCTACTCCCAACAAGCAAGGAGGAAAAATTACCACCCTGTTTTCTTTGTCAGCAGCCACATTTTTCACTGAACAGCCACTTCCCTGCTCTCCAGCATGTAAAGGCAGCAAACCACTTGTAACACTGTCCACAGACACCAGCAGCATGATTTTGTTAGTGCCTGAACTTAAATGCAGCAGCAACATCACAATACTAATATTTCCATTCACACTGACAGCACGTCCTGAGAAAACCTGAATCCAAAGCACCATCACAGTGATGCACTTCATCTCCTGCCTGTAAACTTTCTTGCCTACAGCTACTGGTGGAAAAACCCTGTGGGGTTGAATCACTGCTGTAAATTTCAAATAGTGGAAGTAATTTCTCCATGGAGAGCTTAGATCTCTCCTGTAGCAAACTGGCAACATCATTGCATGTGTCAGTAAGTTCTAATAGTGGAGTCCAGCATCAGAAATACTCTGAAACATGGCTGAGCTGAAAGAGCCACAAACTCCCATTTCAGTGCTGAAAAATGTTAAATCATGCAGTTGACTCCTGGAATGGTTTCACTTTTTCATCCATCCTATGCAGTGCTTTTGAAATATAGATAAGTACAGATAAACCTTCTGTAATGGGAATGGAGCCTTTTAAAAGTCTGCAGACCAGTGAGTTTGGAGGGGAGCTTGATACTTCCACAGAATTTCCAGCCTCCCTACTCCCTCCTTCTCCAAGCAAAGTCTTGTCTCATTGGTTATGGCTAAGGTATTTTCTCTCTTTACAGAACAACTTCAATTTCTTTGGCTTTAATTAGGATTGGTAGCCTTCAGGTTATTCTAAATTATGTGTGAAGGTATTGATTCCTCTTCAGAGGTATGGTAAGCACCAAGACATCTAGGTGTGAGAAGACTCCTCACCAATCTCTGAAGCTCTGAAACATGTCCCAAGCAAAAATTCCAAACCCATTCATATTGCCACAGGCCATATCCTGCTGTGAAAGAATCTATTTCCTCATGTTTTAGAATTATTTGATTTTCAAATGGTCCACAGAGAATCTAATGCTGATAATTTTTTCCCAAGTATGTGCAAGACCAAAGAAATGGCCAAGAGTGCAGTTAGATTATTCTGAGACACTTCCCCAGGGATCTGGCAAGCTTCTGCCCACTTTGAAACTGTTTAATTAGCCAGCCCCTACTCACACATTAATTTTGCACAGGACCAATATAATAGAACTTGTGTCTTTGCCATGTTGGGGAAAAACACTTGAATTCTTAAGCAGAAAGTCTCAGACTACCCTGTTCCACCTCACTGGAACATAGAGCATAGTGCTAAAATACTCTAAACAGAATCTTGACTATCCCCTGATGAGCACTTTTCTGTCAGTTGGTACTGGCTCTGCTGGCTCACACTTTGGAAAATCAACCATCATGGTTATCTCTTTCAGGGCAGGAATATTCAGCAGATGAATGTAATTGCGTTGTTCTTCAGATCCACACAAACTTCAGCAGGTACAATCTCTCCAGGAACTTTCTTTTAAAATAAATCTTTCTGATTTAAAGTAACTTCTGAGCTTTGAGCTCAAGTTTTACCTGTCAGATCAGGTAAAAGCAACCCACCCTAGCAATCAAAACATCTACCATGGGCAACCCTGTGTTTTAAAGAATTCTCCTTCTCCCCTTCTGTTCACCATCCTCCAATTATCAACAGAGTTTTTCTGCTTCACCGCATTTATTCACACTCTCACAATTTCCCATTTTAAAAAGCACATTTCCTTATCTGCATGCAGATATTCCAAACTGCCATGGATGAGGTTAAAATCTGCTTCCATCTTTCCCTGCAACTGTATTTACAGGGACTAAACCAGTGTAATTCCTTCTTCCAGGGCAGCAGCTCTCTGCACTTGGCAGCCCTTGAGGAGTGGCATGGCCTTCTCATCCCTGACCTCAGCCAAGGACAGCCTCAGTGCTGTGCCTTTCAGGATGTGCTCAGCAAAGGATTCTTTACCTCCCACTCCCCTAAGTGTGAGAAGAAATGGTCTGAAGGAGACACACAGGCTTTGTGCCTGATCCTAGGACACACAGAGCTGATCATCTAAATGCTCAGAGCCAAGGAGGCTCTCAGTGCTTTGTTAGATTGGATCCAGAGTGGTAAAACATTTCATTCCAAGTGCATTTTCATACCCAAATACATATTGTACTCCTCAGCCCTTTTAGAGCTTGCTCTGTTGTTGTGTTTTACTTCTCATGTTTTTAAATTCCTTAATTTCAGTATAAAGATTTTGAGAATCCTCCTCCTGGTTTTACAGAGGGTACTACACACTTTTTTTTTGTTGTTTTAAGAACTACATTGTTCAATAAATTTAGCTCTTCATATTCCTAAATTACAAGGATAAGTGAAGTTACATCATGTGAATTATGAAGTGATAATGTCTTTAGTTCTGCCCCAATCAGAAGTGGAACTGTTTAAGCCTTGTAATAATCATGTTCAAACATATTCAGATTGTAATTACTTTTCTTCTGATAATGATAGCCTGTCTGATTGGTTGATTACCTATTTGACTTTGATAAGTCTCAAGGTCAAAGAAGATAATTACAGACATCTGTTTTCTAAGAAAAATAAACTCTTGAAAAATAATATTTAAAGTGACATCTGCAAATAAGCATTTTAAAAGCATGCTGCTTGTGGGAAAGTCACAGCCAGGCAAATAAAACAAAAGCAAATTGCAAAGTTACCAACTGATCACACGTCATTTGTAAATGTGCAAATCTTCTTTTGTTACTTAGAAAAGTGTAAATAAATTCAGTCTGATCAGAACATTTTTGAGTAAATGTTAAGGTTAAAAATAACTTAAATTCAAGTAATGCATATTCTGTACATTTTAAACCACTCTTGTAGGTATCATTTGTTTGAAAAAGAAAATTAATTGTTTAACCAGAGAGTGGATAGCAAATTAAGCACCATACCTGTTGCTATTTCCAAGGAAAGAGGGAGAATATCATTCAGAGAAAAGCAGCCTCAGTATTTCAGTGTCCTAACATACAATGACCTGAATGGACTCCTTTAGTTTTAGCTGTCATGTCTCCAGTGGCCAAAGGTGTCCTGATCAACAGTCAGTAGCAAGACTATGGAATACTGAAGCATTAGTAACTGGTAAACAAACAAATCTAGAGCAAAAGGCATATGCATTTATCTCTGGAAGAAGAAGAGGCAGGAAAAGAGCCACAGGACCTAAGAAATTTTCTAGAAAGCAAGTATTTTTCACTCAGATGCTTTGCCTCTGCCTCGTACCCTCTACTGCAGGTTTCTCTTCAGGCAAGTGAGCACAAAAATGCTGTCAAACCAAGATACTCTGCTCAAACTAATGATGACTTCTCTGTTCCCAATCTTAACCCATTTCTTCTGCATCAACAAAATCCTGTAGTTTAAACAGCTTTTCTCCTCAGCAGGCATTCAAATAGACACTTCAGCGGGAACCTCTGTACTCCTTGCTCATCTACAAAACACAGATTTTTTTTTTCTTTTTTTAAAGATCAACAATTATACTTAAGAACTTTCTGGATGCTCCCCAGTGATGAAGATCTAATTTATGTTGTTCAACAAAAAGCAGAAATCATCATAACCCACTAAAGCTATCAGCTGACAAGAGACACATTCTTCTCCTGTTCTTTGCAATACCAAGCCATAATAAGATCAACTTCAACATAATTACTTTAAATATTCTGTTAGATCAGTGCACACAACCATCCACTTATGTTGATCTGTAAACTTTTCAGTTTTGTGTAATTTCGCCTTGAAGTAAATTCCTAAATAATTCTGCTTAGAATATGATTAATTAAAAGAAATTGAGATACCATTAATTATCTTCCAAACTAGTCTCTGGAGGTAGGTTAAAATAAAGTTAGAGTCTTGAACATATCTTGAACAATGCAGCTAGTTGGGTTATGTGATTGAAGATTAGGATCTTGTAAGAGAGAGAAAGATCCATTCCAAAAGAAATCATACTGAGAAAGCAACACAATGAGGAAGAACAAAAATTGATGAAAACATGCTGATAAGCATTATGTCTTACTCAGTAGGGAATGCAGAAGATAATTAGGAAAGTCATAGGCAACATTAGATTCAGGATGCAGGCAGCTGGCCTGTGTGTTTGGAAAAGCAGCTATCTGGGTTTACATTTTGTACATATTAAATCAAAATATCAGGGGGCTGAAAATTTGCAATCTATTCCCAAAAAGAATAACCACACAGTTCAATTTAATTTTAAAGCACAAAGAGAGGTCATAATCTAAAGAAAATGGAAGATATGGAGAAGTAGGTGAATTTTTCTACATTTCTTGAAAATCTAAAAACTCTGAGAGATACAAAACAATGGCTGGATCCTTTTCAGGTAAAATCTTGTTTACAGTATTGTGCTATAGCCCCTCTAAGAGACACCTCTCTTTTAGAAACAAAGTCTAGTTTCTGTTGTCAAGGAAGTGAGGTACTGAAGAAAATTATACTCATATTTTGCTAATATATGATAATCAAAATTTAGATATTCTCTAGATCAAAATTTAGATCTTCTCTCTCACTCTGCAAGTGAGTATTTGATAAGTACTGAAATAGGAAAAGCAACTGAACATCAGATGAGAACAGAGATAAGCAATGGGATAAATTAACCCCAACTAATATTAGCATTGTTCAAATATAAAATGACAGCTCTCCAGAGAAGGATAAACAGTCTAAACTAGATATGATTTGGAGTGGGCTCAAAAGAGCACCCAAGGGGGTTGCAGACCATGGAGTGAGGGGTAAAAATCTTGGGCTATTCCTTATCTGCCAGGATGGATGTGGGAAGAAATAAGTAGAAACTACTTATCTCATTTGATGCTGAATCACAATCAGACTAAAGAACTGCTGCTCTTGCTTTGAACAGCTTGACAGCAGAAGAAATAATGCCGAGGCTTCAGGTTTTGCTGTTTTCTGAAACAAGTACTGCCCTTAGGTCAAGTGAGTTACAATTGAAAGGAAAGGGGAGAAGAACTGACTCCTCAGGAAGATCTTTCTTTTCCATTCATTCATCTCCACTCAACAGCATGGTCTTCAAGTCCCTCTTATTGTGTTGCCTACATAAATTAAAGCTTGAAAACTGAAGAGAAAGAAATAAGTCCACATACTGCTATGTGAACCAGAACTACTCTTCACAAATGAACTTTCAGCACCTGAGAGGAGAAATGGTGATGCTCCTCTCCCTAAATTTCTTTGCTGCAGAAGATGGAAGAGCCTGGGTGACTTCACCAGGTCCTTCTGAAACCAGCAGAACTAACTGGAATTGGCTGACTTCAAGGCAGGCTTAAATACACAGACTTGTAAGAGGAAGCATAGTATGCCCTAAGGGTTCCCTGCTGCCTGAAACAGGTCTTAAAGCAAATCATTGTATTATTACATAATTGGCCTTATCGCTGTTACGTCAAACAAAGATAGACATAAATAAAATAATTCACTTGGCATACTGACATTTGTAGAAGGTTATCAGCTGTGACAAGGTTTCCCTGCATGCAGGAACACTTAAAAACTTAGGGAACATTTCAACAAACAAGCACACTGATTTTGGGGGGGTTTATATGTCTCTTATTGGAACATACACTTTGCAGTATCTGTAAAATGTTTCACGTTTCTAGCCATGACACCAAAAGAAGATGGGTGTAACAAATGGAGAGATCCACGTGGTGTGTGTCTACTGAAAAGCTGCACCCAAATCATCCATTTGTGAGTATCACTGTTACTCTGTCCTCCAGTCAGTACTGGAAAAAACAAAACAGAACAACAGCTGATGCATCCTTTTAAATACTTTTTTTTCCCCTTTTTTGGTTTTTTGTTTTTTTTTTTTTTTTTTTTTAATCACAAGTCAATATCGACCATTTAAAAAGTAATTTTTCAATGAAAAAAGTCTGGAAGCAGACTTTGAGCTGGCCTGTCATGTCAAAGAGGGGAAAGGACCTATTTTGTAATCAAACTGTATTTTTAGAGCATATACCAGGCAGTGAAAGTGAGACTCCTGACCCTGCTTTGACACTTCCTGGCAAAAGAAACAAATGCTATAGACACGAGAAAGAACCTCATCATCGTTCAATCCTGGTTTTCAAAAGTGCTCAACAATGGTCCAACCTATGTTTGAACACACAGACCTCACTACACAGTAAGAACAATCACGTTTTTGTGTTATATTTCTGTAGGCACATAATTGGGCTGTATCAATATACACCGAGTATTTTAACTGGCAATAAGCCAACACATATTTACAATATATGGTTGGGAAAGTTTTGAACTTTAAGTAAAAGAGGAACAACTCGCCAGTAACGAACAACAAATGGCAAATTCTTGTCCCTGATGTAGATGCCTGTTCAGGTAATTTCACAAAAGGGAAGCTGTACCTCAAGAACATTTTTCATTGCCATCCTATTGAAATTTTTATTGAAATAGGAGACCCTGGTATAAAATGACCCCAAGATAACATACACATTAAATGTTACTCAAGTCTCTCAAGTAGCATTGTAACTATGGGTGGAATTAAGGTGCAACTCAAGATGTAACGGATTATATTAACCAAACAAACATTATTTCACCTTATAAATGTTTAAATTTTTTTTTTCTCACAAGCTACTTAAGCAAAGTGTAGGGTCCTGAGATTCTTCAAGATAATTCAGAACAGCGTGTTCTTCTGCTGTAACACATTTGACAGGAAAAGAATTTTAATTTCTCTAATGATTGCAGAGACCTTGTCTGACTCCTTGGATCATAAAATCTTAACAAGAGTGTTAACAGAAAAGAGGCATCACGTCATCTACAGCTTTGCATGGCAAGTTAGATGATTTTTGAGCATCCTAGAGAAAGAAAAAGTTATAAACCTTTAACTAGGGCACTGTGTTACTGCAGCACATATGAATTTTGAAAGCCAAGAAGCATTGTGCAGACAGTGAGAAATCTTTCCTCACATGAAATCATATGGGTTGTGGCTTTCCCTGGCTGCTATGAACAACAGAAAAACTAACATATTGAAAAAGGCTGTTTGACCCTGCAACTGTGAGAGGAAGAGAACCAAACCCCATTATTTCACTCTATTTAGTCACCCCAGATGACTCCCATCTATCTCCTTTGAAAATTATCCATCTCCTTTTGGGGAGCAGTGTTCTGGCAAAATTGGAAATTTTCGAAGGACACAGATCTGCTGGTCTCAGTGATCCAGTTTGTCAAACTGTTTCCCGGAAAAATGGCCTGTGAGATGCCAAAGTACCACAGAAGTCAGAAGCAGCAGCAGATATTTCATTGTTAGGAAAACACTGTAGCTGAGTGACTGTGCTGACTGATGCAAACAGAAACAATCCACAGCAGAACACAACTGACATCATTGTTTCCCACCTCAAACTATCTCATGTCTCACCACGCAGCTCTCTTTGTATCCTTCCTCTTCTCCCATCATCTACTGCTCTTCAGGAACAGAAGGAGCCTCACATTTATTTACAAATGTAAAACTCTTCCTTCCCTGTGTAATAAATATGTTGCTTTCTAAGTAGCTTAGTCACCCTACCCAAAAGATTCACAGGTCTCAGCATTGTTCTCTTGTATTTCTTAAACCTCACAACTGCAGCTTTTGTGAATTCAGGGTTTATTTTTAGCACCAAACTGAGTAAAAGGAGTAGCTACCAAAACATTATCTTGTTTGGAGCAGCCAGCATCCTTTCATATTATGTCTCAAAGAGATTTCATGGGGAAATATTCCAAGGAACTTGTCTGAGCTACAAGCTCGATTTCACAGGAAGTCGCATTTATTACATAGGAAAGATTGTTTGTGGAAAATATGAGAAAGATTCCTGGTAACAGAACACAGTCATGACTTGACTAGGATTTATGTTTTTTCTCTGTGAAGTATAGTACAAACCCAGAATTATGTATCTTTTTAAGCGCATAAATTTATTTACATTAAAGCTTTATTCCAGGGGTTGAATGTCAGAAGAAGAAAAGGTCCTATTAGATATTCCAGAGAACAGCAAATTCTGCCATGACTTGCTTGCCATATCCTGTCTGTAGTATTAACTCCAACAAACAAACTGGTTCACTTGTACAGGAACCAGGAGAAAACAATTAACTTTTTATTCCAGCCAATAGAATTTTTTAGTAAATAACAGTTAAGAGACCCAAATGTTGTTATCAAGTGAAACTTGACTAGGAAAGCGATTACTGTCAGCACAACACAGGGCTGGTGAAAACTCATAAATCAGTAAACAGTGCTTGGTTAATAATTTAACCCCAGTCAGCTGGAGTTTGAGGCAGAGGTGTATTTACTGAGTCCTGCAGGCCCTTATGTTTCAGTTGAGCTTATGAGAATAATCACCTGTATGGGTGGATGCACAGTGCTCATGCAAGGTCACAGTACCAAGGCTGCTGGTTTGAGAAGCACTGAAACAATGAAGAAAAAGACCAACTTTGACTTTATAATCAGGTATATGCAGTCAGCCTCTGGCTGCAGCGTGCTGCCATAGGAAAGCAGTGCTTTGAGAAACCTTCTTACAGTTTATTCTTTACTGCTTTCATCTGTCTTTTTACCTTTCCTCCCACTTCCTCTCAAATAAACCGTTTGGCCACTCTTTTAATAAACACCTGCTTGAGACAAATGACCTGTACTTTCCATCAGAAGTTAATCTGCTCAGCACAAGCAGACTACCTGTGTGTCTGGTACATTATTGCTGTATAACATATCTAAGCCATGACTTGTCTTATCCAGCCATACAGCTGAAAATCCGATTCTCATCTTGATCACCACAGCATCCTTCTCCTTGGCCTCGACAGGTGCAATCTTGTCTGTCTTAGTTCATTCAAAATACTACTGCAAAGATAATTTCTCTTGCTCTTTTTTGACCAGGTCATCTCTCTCCTTGTAGTTTTCAAATAGTAGCTGCTTCTCTACTACAAACTCAACTCACTCACTTCCATTGCTCAAGCTTCCCAGTTTTCTTCCTCCCTCACCTTCCTGTGTCTTACTGAGATGCTTCATTCTGATCACACTTCCATGCCAGCTTGTAAGGCTAATCCCTTGTGTTCCTGAGCTTTCTACCATGTTTCCCATGGTGATTTGGTGATAACCTAAAGACGCAACATATCAGCAATACTGCCCAATTATCTTCCTCCACAATTCCCCCTTGATGCACTAAAGAAAACTTTGACAACAGTCAGAATGTCAGCGTGCTGAAAATACTGCCTGGCACAGGGCCATTATCCCACTGTTTCCTCACATTTCCACCTCTTTTTAGTTTCTCTTAATTGCAGCCTCTTTGGAGCAGTGATCCTCTTGTTCTGTATTTGTACAGCATCAAACAGAGTAAAATGTCCATGTGCAGCTAAGGATAAAGTACACAACATAAATATAAACAATAGTGAAACTGAAGAGCTTTTACAGTTTCTTTGAGAAAATACTGCAGGGCAGAGCCTGAGGAGCTGCCAGTAAGCTCGAGTTGTATTTGTTCAGGAGAACTACACTTATGCAAATTATGCAGGCACACCTTTTCATTTCTACAGGAAATTGTAATATTTCTATGTAGCATTTCTTGCAAAATGTTATATAAAAACACATTTTGTCAGAAATCAAGAGTATTTCAGAGTTAAAAAGTTAAGAATAAGCAATTTTTTCAGGACTGTTTCCATGGTTGTAAGTAAAAACCTCACAAATTGCTGCACTCTGGATTAAATGCAGAGGTATGTTTTACTATGAGATCAAGTATTTGGTGCAGAAGCTTCTCCCATGTCCATGTTCAGAGATGCAGATGCACCATGGCAACAGGAAGCTCAACATGAGCCAACAGTGTGCCCAGGTGGCCAAGAAGGCCAATGGGATCCTGGCCTGGATCAAAAAT
>JAWWEV010000134.1:9970928-9983299 GCA_035583235.1 Hafferia zeledoni
TAAATGAGTCTCCACTTCCACAAGCAAGCTGTGCAGGTCTCCCACAAACCAAATTCCCTGATTCTCATGGAAAGCAAAGGGCTTCTGTAAAAAAATTGCAGCTCGAGTTCCACGCTGCTGTTTGTTCACATACATGTGCACACAGCTACATAAATGTATCCAAACACACATATCTGTACCTTCTGCTCTCTCCTTCTTCAAAGGCAGAGCATTGACTGAGGAAATGAGGTAAACAAGCAATCTGTCCAAAGGCCCTTCTTTCAAAGGGAGCTTTAACAAGCTCTGGAGTCTTGACTCTGTAGGGCAGGACAAATAATTCCCCAGGTAACCTGCTCTTCAGTGCCACATGGAGTGGAATGCACTTGGCACAAACCCAAGAGCCTGACTGCATAAATTGCAGGGATTGGTATGTCTCACAGGAAGAAACCAAACTCCTCCCTGAATCATCTTCTCCTTCACCCTGAGGAGTCTTTCTTACTGGCTCTTATTAAAATACAGCTTTTACTCTCTGCAACACTTTTGCTAATGCCTTTCATCTAGACGTGAATAACAACTGCACAACATCCATATTCACAAGGCTACTGTGACAGGCTGCCTAAAAGCAGCTAATAATTTACATGGAAATTGTATCTACCAGAGGGTGCCCATACAGCCAATACAGTAGAACAATATTGACACAGGCTCAAGAAATTAATTAAACCATTTAGATGAGGGCTACACAGTTCAGGCAAGACAGAACCCTTGGGTTCCACAAGCATATGATTTTACAAAATTTAGAGATAACAGATTATGTAATTGCATATGTTTTTAGAATCTGCCCTCCCAACCTCAGTTGCTGAAATGCTTCTACTGTACATAACATCTCTGAAAAAAATAAAAAACATAATAAAGACAAAAGATCAGAATGTTTTCTAGCTTTACCATCATCATAAAAGCTTTGAAACATACTGCTGCATCACTGAGAAAAAGAAAACAAAGCTCAACTGATCCAGAACCCTCTTGTGATACTCAAGGACCTGGAATGAATCCAGTAGGTCTCTTTACAAAGACTATTCAAGAATCATAGAATATACTGAGTTGAAAGGGAGCCATCAGGCCCAACTCTTGGCCTTGTGCAGGGCCCCTCAAGACTAATAAGGTAAATTTTGAAATGCCTTTGATCAGTATGAAGCAAAAATGAGAAACTCAACAGAGTTCTGAAAATGCAAGATGTGCTTGTTTTTCAATTATCTCTAAGGGCAGCTGTCAGTAACGTCACTGACACCAGCAGAAAAGCTAAAATGAAACTATACATTTAAAAGATCAGAAGAAAAAAACCCCTAAGCAGCAGCATTGCATTTGTAATTCTTGTAAGCTGCACCAGTTCCAATGCACAGCGTCATTCAAGTGGTGGTGAATGATGCCACATCCAGTTGGTGGCCATTCACTAGTGGTGCTCCCTGGGATTCAATATTGGGCCCAGTCACATTTCATATATTTGTTGATGATCTGGACAAGGGGATTGCATGTAGTCTCAGTAAGTTTGAGGATGACACCACGCTGAGTGGGGGGATTGGTCTGCTGGAAGGTAGGAAGGCTCTGCAGGGAGATCTGGGCAGGGTGGATGGATATGGTGAGGGCAATTGTATGAGGCCAAGTGCTGGATCCTAGACATGGCACAACAATGCCATGCAGTGCTACAGGCTGGGGGGAAGTGCAGCTGGAAAGCTGCCCAGCAGAAAAGGACCTGGGTGTTAAGCAAAGTAAGGTCAAGGGACCTCCCCAGGAAATTCAGTTCCTAAGAGCAAAGTGGCAAGATGGATGCCCCTGGATCCCAACGGATGTGGTCACCAAAATAGCAACTATGTCTTCACTGACCAGCAAGGAAGAAATGCAGGCTTTTCTAGGCTCTGTGGGCTTTTGGAGGATGCATATCCCAAAGTACAGTCAGATTGTAAGCCCTCTTTGTCATGTGACCTGGAAGAAAAATGACTTCAAGTGGGGCCCTGAACAACAAGAGATTGCTCATGGAGTGAAAAACGTGTTCTACACCACAGCCAGGAAGAATGATCCTTCCTGAAGCCTCTTGGAGATTATCATGAAGTGGCCTAAAGGTGAAAATTCAGACTATCATCCAAAGAGGAAGAGGAGCAGGTGACACATGCTGAGGAAGCCTCACTATAAAATCAGCTACCAGAAAAGGAAAGGTGATACACTCTCTTTGCTGATGGCTCCTACCCTATCATAGGGACAAATCAAAAATGGAAAGCTGTCCTATGGAGTCCCATTTGGTGAATCACAGAAGCCATTGAGGGACAAAGTGGATCAAGTCAGATGGCAGAGCTGAAAGCCATCCTGGGCCTTGAAAAGCAAGTCCTGTGATGACATGGCACTTCAGAGAGAACTGTCAGATAATGGGACTCATTTCAAAAATAGCTTCATAACACCTGGGCCAGAGAACATGATATTGAGCAGGTACATCATAT
This sequence comes from Hafferia zeledoni, assembly GCA_035583235.1. Lineage (NCBI taxonomy): Eukaryota > Metazoa > Chordata > Aves > Passeriformes > Thamnophilidae > Hafferia > Hafferia zeledoni. The sequence continues at coordinate 9,973,394 of JAWWEV010000134.1, forward strand.
TCCCTGTCATGCACCAACCTCTGGGAAAATTAAATGGTACAATGGACTGCTAAAAACCACAGCAAAGGCAATGGGCACTGGGACCTTCAAACATTGGGATATGCATTTAGTGAAGGCCACCTGGTTAGTCAACACCCAAAGCTCTACCAAATGAGATGGCCCTGCCAAATCAAAACTTTTGGGACTGCAGAGGGAGAAAAATCCTTGTGATCCACATGGGAAATATGTTAGGGAAGACAGTCTGGATTAGTCCCACCTCAAGAAAAGGCAAACCCATCTGTGGGATTCTTTTTGTTCAAGCATCTGGGAGCACTTGTGAATAATACAGAAAGATGGGGAAATACAATGTGTACCTCAAGAGGATCTGATCTGGGGCAAGAACAGTCTGTAATGTTGAATTGTGTGTGTAATACTGGCTGCTAAATGATGCTGACATTGGGTACTGTACACACCATGGAGAAATGAGTATGGACCACTCCAGTTACACCTGTCATGGACTAAAGGAACTTAACAAGCATCTTAGGGGGATGGTCAGTAACTACTGAAATAATATTTTTGTTTGTGCAGTTGTATGTGTATATACATACATATATACGTATATAGTTGAAGGGTGTACATCTGTGCATGTTATGGATGATGTAGAATCAGGAGGAACTTCTTCACAGAAAGGATTGTTCAACATTGGAGTGGACTGCCCAGGAAGGTGGGTAGAATCACCATCCTTGGAGGTATTCAAGAAAAGACTGGAGTTAGTGCCTTGGTCTACTTGACAAGGTGTTGATTGGTCGAAGTTTGGACTCTATGATCTCAGAGGTCTTCCTCAGTTTAAATTATTCTGTGATTCCATATCTTATGCCCTTTGTCCTGAAAAGTTTCATGCATTTTATTTGTACAAATCAAGATTATGCCCAAAAGTGTGAAAGGCAAACTGTACATTCAGAAAACTTCTAGTCAGTGTGTTCAAACTACATCCAAAACTCTTTCAGCAGCAAAACAAGATGACTAAAGTGGGGTTTTCTTTGAACTTGATTTCTCTTTCTGGCTCCTGTCTGCTATCACAGTGTCAGATGCTCACTAATAGATCTTCATTTGTTCACCTTTCTTGATGGGGTTTGATGCAACTGTACATGTAAATAAAATCGCCCACATTCTTAAGTATTTGAGGATTATATTTTAAATTTATTGCTCCTACATCTGTCCATTGCATTGTCTTGGACTCCAAGCAAAATCTTTTGAACGCTAACTTAACTTTCCCTCTTTTCTCTATCAAAAACCTCTCCAACAAAACTCCATATGCAGTCATACAGAAAACAAAGAAGAACAACAGCAAGCCAGTCAGGATGGACACACAGTTCTTTTACAGAAGAAACCTGTAATAACAGTGTTTGCTCAGCATGTCTGACGAAGCAGTTAGAACTCAGAAACCTTCCAGCTTAACAACTTCCGGAAAAGAGCTCAAGGTTCAGAGGAGACGCCACACAGAGTAAGACGTGTGCAGCTGCCAACAGTCCATGGTAACACCTGCCTGTTGGACTCATTAAAGATTTAACCAGAGAAGTCACGTGTACACTCAGAAATGGCTGACAACTGCCATGCTTAACACACAGCTCAAAAACTTTGGGAAAAGGCAGCAAAATGGAGTTACCTTCGGATGAGGAAGATGGTACTTTCACCAACATTTCTCTGGCAGATGATTCAGGTAAGAAACTGCAATACTCTACTGATAAAATGCAAAAATCCATGGGCTTAATAACAGCACTGTGTGAGCACATAAATTTGTAGATCTTGATTACCAGGTTCAATGTATTTTTAGCAAATGCCCTCAAGCAAACTTTTAGTTGTGTGGTTGAATAAGCCTTGCAATTAGCTAAGAATTGAGATTTTGGGGTTTTTCATGTATTAGCATATAGTAATATCAATTCTTCACCTGAGAACATGGAGCTTTTCACTGTTTAGAGAGACAGTGTCACAGAAAATTTACCTTAGTAGTTACTACTATCAAATAAAATAGAGCTAATGCTGGTGTTTCCTCCTGAATACAGGACAATTATCTCTTTGATATACTCTAGTGAGAACTCACAAGAAGTGATGCAAATTAATTGGTAATGGAAATAAGATGATAATTTAAATTCCCGTTATTAAGCATGTAATTGTTTTAAAAGAAACTACAAAAGTAAAGATTACCTTCCCCTCCCCCACTCTCCTCCTCAACTTACAGAACAAAAATTACTTGGAAGGGGAAGTAGGATAGTTCTACGTATTGGAAAAATGAAGGAAGTTAATATGAATTGAAAATAAATTATTTAAAAAGGTGTGGCCAGAGTATCAACTTGATCATGTCAACATGGCTGACATGGAGCTGTGCTAATTTACACTACCTAGGAGGGCTTATTTATGAATAATACAAGTCCTATTCCCTCCCCACCCCCTTTTTTTCCTATAAGGAATGTTATTGTGCATGCTATATTTACCTCCTACATAAAAAAAAACAAAACAAAAAAAAACACAAAAGGATTAAATTGATCTTATTTTTAGAACATAATTTTCTAGCAATTCAATATTAGTGTGATGGTGCTGAGCTGGGTATTTGAATGCACTTCAATTATACAACATACAGCCTAATGACATCAAGATGTGGTTTGACCCAAACTATTCACAAGGAGACAATCTGGCAGACCTTGGTCCAAGCTCTGCAATAATGAAGGTTTCCCCTGACAGTGAAGCTCACTCTTTTCCTCTAACGGTGTAGAAAAGTGAAGAAAATGTATCCTATGAAACACTGTTTCCTGACTTGCTGCACAGCTGGTAACACATCACCAAGAGATGAGGGGCAGCATTCAGTGGTGAGATCATCTTGCCCTTGCAAAGCATCCAGAGGCAGATAAGTTAGGAATGACTCCATAATACTGGATGAGTTTGAATCTGCCCTGTCTCACAGATGGGTGTTTTTGCCACATGGCTGACTTAGTCTTTCTGAAGTCAAGTTGCTTCCTTTAGAAGGCAAACACCCACCAGCCTCCTTTACTGCTCTAACCTCAGCACCCCTGCAGCTTGGAAAACGTTAATGCCCATGAGAAAACAGAGGCACAAGGTTACAAACTCTCACTCAAGCACCAGCTGACAGTGGGTACCCAAGTCAGCCCCTGAAAGATGTCACTGCTCAGCAACAGGGCAAATAGGACTCTATTGCACCTCAACAACTGAGCATTGCAAATTTACCACACTCTTAATTGCAGTCACACACCCAAGGTCAGAGAAAGCTCATGTTCACCACACAAAGGACCATAAACAAGGCTTCTTTATTAAAGATCTGCTACCAATATCACAGCTTTTCCTGTAGTAGTGAAGAGGTGGGGCCAATCACTCAGAAAGTAGAAGTAAAATCAGAATGACTGAAAATACATGACATTTTCAGGCAAGCTTATAGCTTGAAGGGACAGAGAGTAAATAGAGGAAGCTTCATTGTGAACATTATAACCCTGGTCCATTTCTTCTGCCAAACAGGAACACCTTGAGGTTAGAAAAGTATAAGGGAATTCCTAACCTGTAACAGGAAGAGACTATGATACACTTTGTGGGAAACAGTCTTCCTTATCTCTCCCAGCTGAAGTTAAGATTAATTACAGTAACTTTAGGGTATTGAAGCTAAACAAGCAGAGTGGACCTTCTAGCTGTAACTGTAAGGCTGGAGAAGACCATCAATTCCAGAAGAGCAGTGAAGCTAAAAGTCTACATAGTGAGAGACAGCAAGATTCCTTAGCATAGACAACAGCAAGTTCAAGCAAGGAATAAGAAACTAAACTTGCAGTATGTAGATAATAAGTGGACTTTGTCTGAGAATGACAATGTTTTACATGCAAATGTTCCATAAGTAAATATTTAAAAGGTTCACGAAGCCACACTGGCTTTAATGAACTTGAGGACATTTGTTATTGCATAAGGTTTTCTCTTCATTTCTTAAAACATATTGGAAAAGATACTAAACAGACAAGCAGAACAACATGCTATGTATGTACAGTCTGAAGCACAATCAGAATACAGCCTTCTTATCAAAGTTTCCTTAGTACAGTGAAGAGCCATTGTGTCAAATCAACAGGGGTTACTGAGCCTGACTAACCAAGTGCAGTGCATGAGTATTCAAGAGGTATTGCTCTTTCAAAACAGCAATGTTTCTCTATTTTTTTTAAATGTGCAGGTATTAAAAATAAAATGCTTCTATGTAAATCAGGACAAAGACAAAATGGTAGTAAGACAAAAACTTCTCAGTATTTTAATAGCAGTATCAACAGCACATGAAATCAAGGAAAGCATTTGCTAACAGCATTTGTGAAAATATTTTTCATCTTTAATGAAAGCAATACCTTTTAATTTAGAAACTCATAGCACTAGATAAAGTTCCCTCAAAATGCAACCTACTCAAACAAAAGCACAGAGGAAATTAAAACCAAACATAAAACAAAACAGTGAGATGATGTCTAACAGCTGCAAAAATTTCTTTATTGTACTTCTGATCAATGTTGAATAAGTGAATCAAGGCACTTTCCTCATTGTAAAGTTATCTCACCCTTTTAAAAAATATGCTTTACAGATAGCCAACTCTAATGACCACATTCTCATGTAAATCCATCCTTTTAAAAGCAGATTCAAACCCCAAAATGTTTGGGCCTAACTTATAGAAGGACAAAACAGTTTTTCATCTTGTTAAGTTACCAGCAAAGCCTTATGGAATCTTGCTAAATATCCTTCTACAAAATCTGGTGGTAAACCTATAGCTGATGATTACAAGGAGGATCGAATTCATAACAGGACAATGTTATGTCACATATGTTGGTCTTCACAGCCTAAAGCTGCAAAGAGTTCAGTTCCCAGTCCATTTGAAAACGCTTTTTTGTGGAGTCACGGTAGACATGAGAACATTTGCACTCGTGCCTCAGTGTTGTAAAGGACAGGATGCAGCTATATGCAGACTATACAGCTATATGTAGCTCTATGAAGGCAGGCCTCTCCAGGAATAAAGGAGAAATAGCACTTCCTAAATCTTGGGGGTTTGTAGACTTCCTAAAGAAACTGGACTTTTTTTATCCCAGCTGTGTGCTCATCATCTGATGAGGTTCCATTCTCACTCAGGACCTAAGGCAAAACCAAGCCACACACAATAACTAAGGACACAGACAAGAGTTAGAACAATGCCAGCCAAAGTCATTGCTTATTTTGTGTGATTTGATCTGGTTGGAAAAAGCACTAGCTAAGAAACACTCAAATTCTGCATTTGACACAAGTCTCTAACTGTAAATTTGCACAAGGATGTGCACAAGGCTACTACAAAAGCCTTTTGAGGTTACTCTGAAAGAGTAACAAGATTGTAGAGAATTTTTGTGTAAAGCAACATTACATGAAAAAAACTCCGCCATCTCAGAGTCTTATTTCTGCAGAGAAACAAAATGATGAAGATTTGATGTAAAGGGTCCTGCAAGTTAGCACTGCAGGGAAAAAGAATTAAGCCATTTGTGTTCCTTTTTGTCTTTTTCTTTGTGGCAATAACCAAAGGAGCAAACAGTGCAGTTGAAATAGCAAACTCATCTCAGAAATATGTACAATGCCTTCCTCTGTCAGAGAAAAGAATATGTTTCTGTTGTAGTGGGGAACAGTGAAACCTCTGTAATCAGTCAGCTTATGTAGGCACCTCTGGTGCCTGCAACGTTGCCAAAAAGGAAGTCAAAAGCTGACTGGTTTGCGCTGTGTGCCTTGGAGAGAACAAGATGTACACCAGAGTTTTAGAAATAAAAAGTCAGAAAATGTTTGTCATTAGCACCAGTGACTTAGAGTTTGAGTGCAGAGCAATAAAATCCTCTCCCCCTGCTTGTTACTGTACCCATATATGTATTCAGGTAGCTATTAATGATGCTTTACATCCAAGGGAGAACATTTCATTTTAGGCAAAAAATGTGTAACTGAATATAATTCCTTTTGCCAGCAACGTCAGCTAGTTTTAGAAAATCTAACTGGAACTCAGGGTAGCCATAAGTACAGATAATTGCATTTGTGAGGTGAAACGTTGTTCTTATAAAATTAATATAATGACAATATTTTGAATGCCTCCTCTGCTTTAACCAAATGTCTTAGAAAATATAAAACAAATTTGTAATAAAGAAAGGGATTAGCACCTGATCTTAGTTACATTCAAGTCAGTTTTGGCTTCAGGAGCTCTGACACAGTGCTACAAGTCACAAGATCTCTTTATAGTTCTTCAGTGAGAAATCTACTCACCTGAAGCAACTAATCTGGTGTGATGTGTAAAAGCAGTTTAAAATAAACCAAACAGTGGAATATAATTTAGAGCAGAGTTCAAATATTTCCAGTAACAAAGAAAATACTCTTATTTTTTCTTTTAAACTGCACAGTGGCTATTGGACCATTTTTATGCTGCTCCACAGAAGAAAACAATTTCCAGCATTTGGGAAAATTATTTAATTTTCTTAATAATGTATACGCTTTCTAAAGCGGAGAGCAGTAAGTTTGCAAACAAAATGGGAAAAAAAAAAAAGCTCTGTGAACATTGTCTCTCAGCCCCATCTCAGCCTTGTGCTGCATGTTCCAAAGACTCAAAATGAACAGCCACACAGCAAAGATGACCAGTTTGCTCACAGTTATTACTATTTTTTACCTCATTAATTTTGCCCCTCCCAGTCAGTGGGGAAACCATAGTGAGGCACCTACTGCCACATCCCTGTCAAATAGATGCCAGGCTTTAGGATTGTTTCAGGTTCTCCTGGGAATGGTCCCCAGATAAGACTTGCCATGCTAACAACTTACAGAACAAAGACATGATGCTTTCTAACAGAAGAGTGAACAAAATACTATAAGCTGATAAAAGCAAGGACTGTTATATGAGGGCTTGAATTGGCCAAAGGGGACACCAAGCAAATTCCAAACACGCAAGGTACTATTTCGTTACTCTACAGATATCACAGAATCAGTTAGGTTGGAAAAGACCTCTGAGATCATCAAGTCCAAACTTTGACTGATCACCACCTCATCAACTAGACCATGACACTGAGTGCCATGTCCAGTTGTTTCTTGAGCACCCCCAGGGGTGATGACACCATCCCCTCCCCCTGGGCAGTCCATTCCAATACGTATGTAATCACCCTTTCCATGAAGAAATTCCTCCTAATGTCTAACCTGCACCTCCTCTGGTGCATCTTGAGCCTATGTCCTCTCATTCTGTCCCCAGCTGTCTGGGAGAAGAGGCCAACCCCCACCTGGCTACAACTTCCTTTCAGGTAGTTGTAGAGAGTGATAAGATCTTCCCCAAGCCTCCTTTTCTCCAAGCTAAACAACCCCAGCTCCTTCAACCCCTTCTCATAGGACATGCACTCCAGACCCTTCACCACTCCATTGCCCTTCTCTGGACATGTTCCAGCACCTCAATGTCCTTCTTGAAGTGAGGGGCCCAGAACTGACCACAGTACTTGAGGAGTGGCTTCACCAGTGCTGAGTACAGGGAAAGAACCACTTCCTGGTCCTGCTGGTTGCACTATTTCTGATACAGACCAGGATGCCATTGGCCTTCTTGGCCACCTGGGCACACACTGTTGGCTCATGTTCAGTCAGCTCTCAACCAGCACCCCCAAGGTGCTTTTTCCACTGTATCACTGTTTAGCCACTCTTCCCTCAGCCTAGAGGGCTGCATGGGGTTATTATTGTGGCTGAAGTGTAGGAGTTGACACTTGGCCTTGTTGAAGTATTGGTCACAGCCCATCTATCCAGGCTGTCCAGGGCCCCCTGCAGAGCCCTCTTGCCCTTCAGCAGATCAACACTCCCACACAACTTGGTGTTCTAGTATGTATAGCTGTGCCTTCCCTGGGACACATCCTGCATTATAACAGGAATCTGATTGTTTTGGATATACTCTAAATGCCCAAAGCTTGAAATTTAAAGAGCATAAAAATTTCAATTGATAATATATTACTCAGTGCAAGTAAGGTGAGGTAAGGACACATTAAGCTTCTGTTGTTTTGGCTGATTTTTCATAAAAGAATACTTTGAGCTGTGGGGGTTTTTTTCTGTGCTGTGTTAGGTTAGAGTATTTTTTGTTTGTGTTTTGAGGCTTTTTTGTGTATGTGAGGTTTGGTGTTTGTTTAAAACTGGTAATGCATTGGATATTTAGAATTCTAGAGTTGATTTCTTTGCACCAGAAGGCAGAGGGAGGGTTGGGAATGCACACCTTTTTAAGGGAACACAGGATGATCTAAGCATTCTCTCTGTGGAATTTGCACCCAGCAGTATCAATCCAACAGTTTTGGTCCCTGGACTGTGCAGACTGTGCACAATAGGGTTGCTCCCTGCTGCCCCAGCACTTAAATATACCTCCTCAGAAAGCAGGGGATGAAGGACAGGGAAAGAAAAAGAGCAATGCACATTAATCTTTCCAGGGTAAGGATTTGGGACCCAGCCAGGTCACAAAGAAAACAGTTTCTAAGTGTTGGGGCCAAGGAGCACATGCCAGCTGCACAAGCTCAGATATCAGGGAAAAGGGATTCATGATAAGCACTCACAGTAAGAAGATGTGTTGGTGAGACCCAGCACATCAGAGTTTACTGCAGTACAAACCTAAGGAAGCCTCTGTGCAAGTGTTTAACACTAACCCAGCAACACACAGAACTTTGTATACTGAAAACACTATCTGCTCTCTGCTGATAGCCCCTCTGCAATGCTAACAGTGCAGGCTCAGAAAAAGACAACTTTCTCTAATAGAAAATCAAAAAACCTCTCACATAGGTTAATTTCTGAAAAGGAGTTTCATTCTGGTGCTCATTTTTAAAAACCAGAGTTAAGAATCAAAAGAAAATACTACAGGCAGGAACCACAACCACCCAAAGCAGAATGAACCCTCAACAGTACACATACCAAAAGGAAACAGCTTTTGAAACTACTTCTGTTTTGGCAACAACAGCAGAGGAGCCCCTTCAGTCCCATAATTTAACGTTAAGGATCTTCCCACTTTACTCATTTTGGAACAGTTTAGACAATAATCTCCAAATATAATGCAGCAAGAAAAGTGGAGTTTCTACAGCAGAGAAGTGCATTTCCCCAAGATAAGCCCACGGTACTTTTTTTTACTGCTCTTACAGTATAAAAGACAGCAAGTTCCTCACCAGATAAGCAAGTTCTCCATCCATCTGTATAAAGCTGCAGACTCTGGCCATATTTTTACCCCCATTAATCAAAGTGCTGGAGATTGTCTCATTAGAAAGAATTATGAGAACCTGTTGATTGTCAGGTTTGCCCCAGAGCCAGTGCAGCAAGCAGGATCAAAACAGTGTGAGAAGCACCTGTCACTTTAGAAACAGCAATTAAGAAGAGTTACTAGCAAGCTCTTAAAGCCCAGTCACCACCAGAGAAGACTGCTTGGAAGGAATAAGGAGGGTTACTGTGTTGAAAACACCCTTTATAAAGATGATATACTTTTCAGTATACTAGATAATGGAACTGAAAACACTCATTTTCCAGTACAGATAGACAAAGAAAACTACTTACAATACATTTTCATAACCTGAAAAGCATTCAATCTAATCTGAATCTATTTGATTGTAAGGTTAAAAAAAGTTATTAACACTGAGGAGGCAGCCAGATGTGGATATTAGAAATACACTGTGCTGGTTTCAAGGTAAACCAGCAGGAGAAATGAACTCAACACAAGAGAGATTATAAATCAGAGCTACAACTTAATAATAATAATACAGTAAATACACTGACACAAAGGGAAGTTGCCTTCAACTCCCAAAACCCAGCAGTATAACCCAGTGCCCTGGGGTACAAACCCAACGGGGTTTGTTAGCCCTTGTGCTGAGACCCGCATGGTTCCCCCAAGTCCAAAGCAAAAGGAAGTGAAAAACCTGTTGG
>JAWWEV010000134.1:9983399-9999936 GCA_035583235.1 Hafferia zeledoni
AGTGCCATGATCTGGTAAAGGGACTGGAGTTGGACCAAGGGTTGGACTTGATGATCTTGGAGGTCTTTTCCAACCCACTAAATTCTATGATTCTATGAAATTACAATTAATCCAGATCCTGCTGTGCAAAAGGCTTGCTAAACTGCCAGGCTGAAAGCAGCCAGGCCAGGTGTACACGGCAATGAACTGGTGCAGGTGAACCCTGCTGGACTCCATCTGGGACACTCCTCTCTCCCAGAGCTCCGCATGCTGGGGAGTCACCAGCTGTCACACACATGGCTCGGTTTTCTCTGACCTTCCTCAGGCTTTGCCTTCCCGAGCTGGAACTGAAGAGGTTACACCCCAGAGAACAGCGGCGTTTCCTTAATTTCTTCTGAACAGTAGGCAGAGCAACTGGCCGCTCTGCTCTGAACACTGGCAGTGTGTGAGCACAGTAAGAATTAATCAGAAAAACGCTGACATTAATTTAGAATCACAGAGTGGTTTGTGTCGGAAGGGACCTTAAAGAGCATCCTATTCCAACCTCCACGCCATGGGCAGGAACACCATCCACCCTGTCTTTGAACACAGCCAGGGACGAGGCATCCCCAGCTTCAGGAGCCTGTTCCAGTGCCCGCAGCGGAAAACATTCTTGCTTTAATTTAATTTAAGCGCGTTCTTACTAGTTACTACCATTATCTTATCGGTAACTTGGCGGGATCTAATGAGAAAGGCCGGGTACGACTCGGACAACTCGTAAAAGAGGCACCAGCGCGACAGCTCGGCCGTGCTAAGGAGACCCCTCCCGCATCCCACCCCGGCTCTCCCACATCCCGCCCCGCCCCTCCCGCTCCCGCCCCGTGCCCGCCCCGCCCCTCCCGCATCCCGCCCCGCCCCTCCCGCATCCCGCCCCGCGCCCCGCCCCGCCCCTCCCGCATCCCGCCCCGTGCCCGCCCCCGCGCGGCGCAGGCGCGGTGTGAGCGCGGAGCGGGGCCGGCCGGGGCGCAGCCCGCGGGGAGCCGGCGGCAGGTCGGGAGCGGCGGGAGGCCGGGACGGAGCGCGGTGCGGGGATGGAGGGATGGATGGAGGGCGGGCGGGTGTCCGAGTGGCCGTGGCGCTGCCGAGTGGCCGTTCGGGGCAGCCTCTCTGCGGCGCCGCCTCCCCGCGGGGCCTGAGCGGCTCCCGCGGCGCCGGGCGCGGTGGGATGGGATGGGGTGGGATGGGGCCAGGACATGGGGAACATGGGGATGGCGGGGCTGGCACGGCCGTCCCGCGGGCCCGGGCACCAGCGAAGGATGCGGACAAAGCTGGGCCCTTCGCTCCTGCGTTCGGGAATAGCCAATTCCAGAAGGATCAGTGCCGAGAAGGCAGCAATTACATCACTGGGACGGCGATATTTTATGCGATAGAGTCATCCGGATCGGTTATTTTTGTAAACAGGAGCATAGTTACTTGAAGAACCATAGTTACGTACCACATATCGCCCTAGGAAAAATAATTAAAGAAGGAAAGAGTGTTCCTCTGCCTGAGGCTTAAGTGCAGGCCTTTCACTGCTAATTACAAACATGCATCTAAAATCCAAATATAAAGGCAGTTCCATTAACAGTTGCCTTCACAATGTTTTTTTTTTTCCTTTAAGCAGAGCATCTCTCAAGAAAACACTCTTCAAAAGCAGAAAGAGCCCATTCTACAATGATGAATGCCGACATGGATGGTATAAGTTCTTAATGTTCTTCATTGTTATTCGTTCTACTTAGTATAATTTCTGTTAAAAGAGGTTGCACTAAAACTCTCATGATTTATTGCAGCTGTTGAGGCTGAGAATCAGGTGGAATTAGAAGAGAAAACACGGCTTATTAATCAAGTTTTGGAACTGCAGCACACACTTGAAGGTTAGCAGCTCGACACGTCAGATTTTTTACAAGCACAGAGTAATAAGCAAAAGAAGAGAAGCTTAACTGCTCTGCCCTACCTTAGGCACAGTGTCCTGAAGTATGTCCCTTAAAGCAGCTGAAGGTACATAGGCAAGGTCTTGGAACTGATTTTTTATTTCCTCTGTGTGAGATTGTGTTTGCTCGACTCTCTTTATACACATCAAGTAGGAGGAGCGATACAGTTAATTTGTTGCTTATTAGCTGATACACATCTTTGAGTCTGTTTCCACGTAGTTTAGTTTGCAATAGCTTAATTCAAAAAATCAAGAAAATAATAAAGATACAGACTAAGTTTAACAAGTTTATCAAAATAATACAGGAAAAATGGGGTTTAGGTAAAACTTCAGTAGCAGAATGTTATTATATTATTATATTATGTTAACAGAATACCTTATGGTAGTTTCCTGCATTAAATGTGTGAATAGTCTGATATAGACCCGTAGAACATAGTCATTATTGTATGCAATGGTGTCTAATATTTTTCTTATAATATCACCTTCGCAGATCTCTCAGCACGAGTAGATGCTGTTAAGGAAGAAAACTTGAAACTGAAATCAGAAAACCAAGTTCTTGGACAGTATATAGAAAATCTGATGTCAGCGTCTAGTGTTTTCCAAACAACTGACACAAAAAGCAAAAGGAAGTAAGGGTTGACTCACAGATGATGCCATTGTATTGCTGCTGTCTGTTTTTGTTTTAACTGGCATAGGCTACATGAGCTAAAATACCTTAGTTTGTGGCTTACTGGATACTTAAAGATCATAAACTTCGGTGGTAAACAGAATTAAGAGCATTATCATGGACAGGAGACATAAGTTTGTGTATTAAGATTAAGCAATGTGCAAATGTAGTGTAGCTAATTACTAAATTTTGATATTTGTTTTAAAAATGAGCATATCTTGTTAAAAATTGGATTCAGTTTGTCAGGTTAAACAAAGGTCTGTTGGCACTCTTTGAGGTCTTAGGGTAGAGTTCTTGATTAGCCAAATAAGTTATAATATTGTGTTGGAGCCCTATTGGATAAAAATATTCAGACTAATTGCATCACTTTTTTCACCTGAAATATATTTAATTACTGTGTAGCACTGTTCATAGCTTTGAAACAAGAACCCATAAACCAGTCAAACATTTCTGTGAAGTAGTAACAGTATGACATTGTTTGCAGGGCTTGCATACAGAAAAACACTTAAGTTTTTTGGGAAGTGTATGGGGAAGAGGAAGAAGGGGTTAGCAACTTAATCAGGGAAATACCAAACTGATGCAGTATTGGAGTGTTGTAGTATGTACACTTGAAACCATTTCCACTTTCCCATTTCTTTGAAGAATCATCAGGCACAGCATCATAATGTATGATTTTCCTGAAGTTTTTCAGTTGTGCATTGAAGAGTTATGCAAAAACCTGAGTGATAAGCTTTTCAGAAACAGAAGGTCAGCAATGTTCCTCATGCAGTGAGGAACTGAGAAGTCTTTTTTCCTTCCCACCTTTTATTTTCCTCCTGAAGTGCCAAACTTGTCTTTTCTTCAGGCCTCAGAGCAGCTGTTTTCCTGCCCCGGAGCCTGAGCTTGTGAAGTGCCTCTTGAGGCACTGCATAAAAACACATAAGGCAGAAGGCTGCAGTGGAACAAAGGTGGCTTTTGCCTCTCAAAACCGTGCTGCTCTGAGCAATGCCTGGTGTCAAGGTGCTGTTTTTTACTGGCTTGGCTGTTAGCAGGTTTTGCAAGGGAGCTCAGCCCAGATTGTGGGTCTGAGCACTTCCCATGGAGGCAGCATGTCCAGCATAATCAGTATTAAGGGAGAGCAGAAGCTGGAATACAAACAATGATGTGAGTTTTATCAGTACTTAGTTGCATGTTTCATCTTGACATACAGGAGCAGTGCAGATTTATTTATGGATGTTTTCTAAAACTGAGTATCTCTTCAGTTATGAAACCATTTTACTTGACCTTTTAAAAGGAAACCACTAGTTCAAGGATCTCTTTCAATCTAGTTGTGAATGAGTCAATGGAAAAGTAGAGTAAATCCCTCTCAAACCCCAAGTTTCTTGGCAGCTAAGCACAGCTGTGTCCCAAGTTTAAGCTGACATTGTGAGGTTTCCTATTTCTCCCCTTTTTAAATGGCTCTACAGCACTCACTGGAGTGTTAGCAAAGTCAAAAGACTGCAAATAAAGCACTAATAGTTTAGTCTCGAGGGCTGTTTACAAGTCTAGGTCAAGAAACCAATGATGAAAAATGTTTTACCCACCCAGACGCAAATGGGTGATACTGTTTGTGTCATTGGGTCCTTGTAAACATCTAAAATTGTTTTTAATCTTCTGTGGACTACTCTCACAGTACTGGAACTCTAAATTAATGCTAGCAGGTAGAGTAGATCACATGGTTAGTCCAGAGTTTGAGCATTAAACAAAGAACAGTCACACCAAGCACTTGACTTCTAAAGGTTGCATCGCATTTACAGCCATTGTAGCTTTAAAGCCACATCACTGCCCATCTCCATGTGCACTGTAGGAGCTCACCTGGTAACAGAGCATGCGCTTGATAGACTTGAGCAACTTCCCAGTATAAAGTAATCTTAAAATCACGGGTTTGTATTGTAGATTGGATAGTGATATTTTATCAATGAGTGTGTATATAGTAGTTATTTCATCTCTATGCGATTTTACATCCCACTACTGTGGCCTTCATTTAACTTATGAACATTTTAAAGATGTTGTATTTCTGACTTTACACTAAATAAAAACTTTTGATTTGTCTTGATTAGTTTGGTTTAACATTTGTAAACCCTAAAACTTCTCACAGCTACCTGTAGTCAAAAAGTGGAAAAATAGTAGGGTTTGCCATCATTTTAATGGTTTCTACATAGCTGAACTGTGTGAAAGACTAGATGAAATCATCAAGTATTGAGATTAAACCTGAGTTACTGAATCTAGTTTTATTTAGTAAGGTTTCAGTTTCTGACTCACTTGCTACTTTTAGCCATGAATCTTACATTTCTGTATACTTTTCTGTTCTGGCTACAGGAAAGGGATTGGGAGATTGCATCCAGTGTTGTCAAAAAGATAGAACTGGAACCTCTCCATCTCTTCAAGCTAAGTTAGAACGCAGGAAATGTTACCTTTTCTTACACAGTTAGTGAGCCCTACCTTAGACAGAAACCAGAATTATTACTTCATCATACCTTCATGAATGTGGATGCCAGCTAAGTAGCTTCAGCTCTAAGTAAATAGAAGGGTGGACTGGGCCTTCCCTGCATGTAGAAAACTTCAGTCTGGTTACCTGGCATCCTCAGTAAGACCTCTTTTATGAAACCACAATGTAGCTGGTGGGAGTGCAGGCTGTGGGGGTCTGATATTACGGAGTTTCAAAGATGACTCACAGTTTTAATAGCAAGGCATCCTGGAACTGAAAATTATTGCCTCATTATTTTTAAAGCTCTTTCAAGCAGCCATGGTAGCAAGATCAAGTATTTTTCCTGAAAAACCTCAGACAGAAATGGATGATGCAAAGGAACTGTGGGTGAGATCTCAATGTTGAAAGGACAGGGTTCCCCTTTTCCTTGATTTTCTACATCTAGAGCCTCAAATCCCCAAAGCTCTGATATTCCTCCCCTACCAGCAGAAGACTAGATCCAAGTAAGCTGATGTGTAGAAGGATATCTTCTATCTCCAGGTTCTGGGTGATCAAAGTAAGTCAGTATTACTGCAAACACCCTTGGGCCACGGGTATCCACTGAGCTGTGGGTAAGCATTTTACCCATCATAAATGGCTCTTTATTTACTGAAGTGAGGTACAAGCAAAGATGTTAATAAGGCATTAATCAAGACTTTATGGGAACCTTAAGTTCAAAACCCTAAGGGAAAAACAGCATCCCCTGTAGAGTGACTAATCCCTGGAGTAACTAAATCACGTCAAAGGAACTATAGTTAACTACTAACTATAGTAACTTTATCGTATCAAGACAAAAACCCCTCCAAAACCCCAAAACAAACCAACCCCAACCCCAGAACCACATCCAAATGCTCTAACAATTCCAAAGGGTTTTTATCAGGCTCAGCCATAATCTATTCAAAGTGAGAGCCAAAATGGTCCCTGGCAGCTCACAGTAGCTGTACTAGCAGGATACTACACTGGTAACAACTCCCAAGTATGGCTGAGGAGTAATCTGGAGTCTTCACTTCTCACCCTTTGCATGTAGACCCTAAATAAAAAGGTGGGAGCTTGCACTTAATGACACAACAAGCCCCAAACCAAACAAAAAAAAACCCTGAGACCTTTCCATGTAGTTCACACCAAATAAGAATCCAATATAATTACTTTCTGAACACTTCAAAACAAGCACTTGAGGACACTGCCTTCCTCATTAGGGTTAACTAAGCATCATTTCTTACAGACTTCTATGGAAACTCTGATGGGAAAATACTACCTTTTGTGTGAACTAACTTCTTGCCAGGCACAAGAAAATCTGTTAGAATCCTTATGAATTAATATATTTCTGCATGTTTATAATGTATGATTGCTTTTGCTAGCACCTTACATTCTACTACTACCACAGGCAGCTGTTGAGCAGCAAGAGGTTTCTGGTGACTGAAATTTTATTGTTTTAATATACAGCTGAACTTTAACAAAACAAAGTTTCTTTTACATTATGCAGTTTATTTCAACTACATTATGAGAATGCCCAAGTTACTCACATCTTTAAAAAACTTAATCCATCAAAAATTCTTATCTATATTAATAAATTTCATATTAAGGAAGAATTATTAAATATTTTTAGGTGGCAATATACACTTACCAAATATTCTACAAACAGAGGTTATACCACTCTGGCTTGGAACATGAGAACTATAAAAGTTTGCAAAAATCATCTGTATATCACTTCTGCAGATTTGATACCTGCATTCAAAAGTAAAACAAGTCACATCAATTACCACTTGTTCTATGAGTATTCTATTTTAAAATGTCTCTTAAAAATAAATTACTGTAACCAATGCCTAAAGTGAACAGGTGACCATCCATGTAACAAGACCAACTAAAATAAATAATTTACAATAAAAATTGTTGCTAGCACAAAATCATCATACAAAAACAATTATTGCATTTAGCTCTGCACAGAAAAAAATACCTTTTCTCATAGCAGTGTGAACTGCTATAGATGCTACATCTATACTATCATCCTCTTTTAGCTGAAAAATGTAAACAGCTGATTTTGTGCTAGAGCTGCATAAGTACTATAATTTATTCATTTAAAAAAATATTTAGAGTAAGTTTATCGCCAACTAATACTAATTTCTAAGAAACTTCAAATCTTAAGAATCTTCACCTGAAAATCAGTTGGCCAACTTGTAATTTCACTTTTATTTTCAGTTGGAAACACCAGTTAACTCCTCACAGATAGTATTTCTCCTTAAAAAAAAGGGAATCAAGGAACTTCGGGATGGCTAAAGAGGTCAGAGAATTGAAACAGGAGGTTAAGTAGCAATGAGTCCCCCTTTTTCCTTCAAAGCTCAGGAACTTGCATGCTGTCAGGCCCACTGAAGTGGCACACCAAAGGTTACCATCTAGAGCTGCAAATACCAGCCAGAAATAACTCAGTCCTTTCGTACTCTTCTTTTGCGCACTGATTGCAGTGGATGATCTCCTGCACCTTCATCAGCTTCCTTCCTCTGAACAAAAAAAAAAGATTCAGCATTAGAATTTTAAACCTATTTTAATTTAATTATTGAAGCTGGCATGCTACTTTATTCCTCCACCTGAGCTCCCAGTCATGTTATCACTAAATGCAACACTGAATTGATAGGACATTTTTTTCAACAATACTAACCTAATGATAAATAAAGTGGGTAGAAGACTTTTCCTTTCTATATTCAGAAAGAAGAGAACAGTACCTCTAAACTGATGTCAGAAATTTGGGGTTGCCCACGTATTCGCTGGTTTAAAAGCAGTGACTTACATTAATTTAGCAACTTAAAGTGCATCTTATGCTAATTTTAATTTCCACTTCTGAAGCAAGAAGAATTTGAAACATTCTCATTGTCCCCTTTGGAGAGCTAGAGATAAAGCAAGATGTTCTTAAATTGGATGTGGTGTTCCCAGTGTAAAAGCAATAAGCTTACAGAGGCACATAAAAAGCCTCTCCAATGTGAACTCCCTTCCCAGACAATGCATTGCTTCCTCACTGCTCTGCATCACCTAATGGCAAACACCTCATTCAGAGGGAACAGCTCACAGAATGTGGCCCAGCCTGAGTGAGGACATGGTGTACATGACATGTCCCAACTAGGTCACCAGCGCATTCATGACAGAAACTCGTAGGTGCTGACAGGACCGGGAGGAAAGCAAGCCGTGGCCTCGCTGTGATACTGTGTAATTGGCACAGACACAGTCACATCTTGTTGCTGTTTTCACAAAGAGTCCCAAGAATCCTAATAGGGTTCATCTGATACTGTATTCCTAAGTAAATGTACAAGGAAAAAAACTTCCTATAGGAACAAGAAGTACTAAATAAGGGGTAATTAATGAAAATTTCAGTACTGCAACATGCAGTCCAGTTTCCTACAGGAGTTTTACATTAAAATCAGTTAATATTAACAACATTAACATCAGTAACAACTCTCCTAATCTGGGAAGGGACTCATTGAGGGAATGACAAGCACAAGATGGATCTAAGGCATTTCAGACACACTGGTTTCTAAATAAGGGATAATGAGTAGTTGATGACAAAAACGCACTGAAATTCCATTTTACAGTGCTATTTTATTAAAAACATTTTGTAGATTATCTGGGTGACTGGATTAATCCTGCAGAAGCAAAATTAAACTGCAGGTGCTGAATTGAAAAACAGTATGGTCATTTTGCCTAAAACCTGATTTTGGATTACAAACTCCCTAAAAATAACTGAAAATTTAAGGTTTTTCTAAGTCTCACAAAAATGCTATTCTCTTAGAAGAACATGTTCCATCAATTAAGTAGCACAATGAAGACTGACATCTACTGCAGTATCCAAATTTTCAAGACTTGCAATTCATTTAATAACCTGTTAAAAACTATACTCCTGTAAAAACATTTCATGTATAGGTACATGCATGACCACTCCTACACTATACCTGCATTTATACAGAGCATTTGAGATGTCAAACTCAAATGAAAACACATTTCCACCTCAAAATTTTTTTTATGGCTCAAGAGAAGACAAACATACATTTGTTGCAAGTAACTAGGCTTAGTTAGAAGTATGATGTCAGGTAAGGGCTAGGAGAAAATAGGGAAAAAAACACAAACTTGCCTCATCTTCTGAATCAGATTTGTTTGACATATCACCTTCTTCTTGACTTGCATCTGCAACATCATTTTCTTCTTCATCTGCAACTTCCTCTTCATCATCAATATCTTCACCCCCTTCACCCTCATCTTCTGCAGAAGAAGTTAATTTTACTTTGTAAGCAGAACAATATTAAAAATGCACTATATCCAGACACACTAGTAAGGAAAATAAGCCAGTTTCAGTCTTAGAATGAACTGCTTGTTTAAAATAAACCATAAAAGCATCTCTGTGATACAGGGAGTAGAATTCTCACAAATTAGTAGAAAGGGATCATTTTCAGATTTAATAACCAATTTTAATGGCTCCAACTTCACCTCTTTTCACAGTAGCCCCTATTCCCTTCAGACTTGTTACTGACTGAAAGGACTTGGTTCACTTTACTTTAAGTCAAAGTATTCTATTGGGTGGTTTTGAGACCAGAGTCCAAAACAGCCATCCCAAATGTAACTAAGTTCTGACTTGGATAGGAAAGCAAAATATTGCAGTTATCAGACATCCAGCAAGGGGGACACCCACACCTTAAAAGAACTGTTTCCAGCAGGGAATTCTTCTGGCATACTGTTTGGTTGGGGGATAAACAGCCCAGTGCTTGCCCCTTCTTATGCATTACTGCAATGCAGTAACTGGTCAGAAAAGCACTGTACTCCCCTCAGCTCTCTCAAGGTATGTCCAGCTTGCACTACTGGTGCACTAGTACATTTTGCAATACTTTCTATCATGAGTAAACAAGGAATCTTACCTAAATCTGCTAGAAAGGATACACAATGGCATTCTACCACTTGACAGTCTGCCAGTGGCTCAACTAAAACCAGTAGTGAAGCAGTGCTCAATTCTATCCTTTTCAGGTCATGCCTACATCTCATAAGCACTACTTGAGTGTGGAAAACAAAAGCAACAAAACCCCCACAACCCTCACTTCCATCTCTCAATTCTTACTGTTGCATCTCAGCAAAACTGAAACAAAAGTATCCATATAAATTCCTAAATTCATGTGACTCTTGATTCTTGGTGCTGAAAATCTAGAAATGCCTATTTTATTAAAATATTTGAGACCTCTGTAGAAATACCAAAAAACTTCACCTGCAGTATAGTTATAAATTGAGCCAAACAGAGCTTCCCTAATTGTTATGAAATAAAATTCATTTTCCCAGCTGTCAAAATACCTGGTACATGTCAACAATAGAATCTTTCTACTTTTGCTAACAAAAGGAGAAATATGACCAAAAAATGGAGATTGTGGTTTAAGAAAGATGTAGACAAAGATTTCTGTTCTAAAAATATGTTCTTAACAGAAGAGCTCAGCAGAAATTCACAAAGCCTTTGCTCATATTCTAATGAAGAGATTAAAAATGGTAAATGATGCAAATCCAGCTCTTCCCATAAGTACTAATTTCAATAAAGGGGGGGAAAACCAAAAAAACTTTAGACATCAGAAGTTGTAAAAGCCAGAACTGGACAACTATATTATGTAAAATTATTAATTTTAATAGTAATTTAAACAGTATTTCATATAAATAAATTTATAACTTGACAAATAAGGTTCAGACTGTGCCCCTGAAATTCCATTTTGTGGCGACACACTTTTACTTCCTGAAATAGTTTTCTAGAGGGCAAGGAACTCAAGGAGACAAAGCAGAGTAGTAGGTAAGTCAAAAACACAACATTCTTTAGCAGCGTCACAAAAATTAACATAGAACACAATAAAACAGTAAATCCCATGGACAATGCCCTTCAAGAAGTACTCTGCCAGCAACTCATTTTCACTGGAGTCAAAGAAATCTCCAAGTGTTTCTAAACTTTGCTATTGTGCCACACTTTCTTTTTCTTTCTTTTTTTAGTGATCCCAAGATAAAATGTGGATCTCAAGTCACTCAGTATTACACAGCTCAAACCCCATTACCTTCAATTCCAAAAAAACAGAGCAGATAATGACTATAAAGAACTGTAAAAATTATAAGGAGCCAAAAGAGACTAGCAGAAATATTTATGACTACAGATACCACAGGGAGCAATGGCAGAGGAAACTCGCATCTCCATGTGATGAAAGCTGGCACCCACCAGCTTGAAGTTCTACCATCAACAAGGAAGCAGAGGGAAGAAACCAGACAGGAAAGATCATTTGCAGGTCCTGGCCCAAATTATTCCCCTTTCCCAGTACCTGAAAAAGAAGCCTCTCTTCCCATCTTCTTTATAAGCTCTCTTTTTGTCTCCTCCATTTCTCTTCTCTCTGTAGCAAAAAGAACCAGGAAAAGGAGACAGAAGACAAATCCTCTGATGCTTTCAGATAAGAAGAGGCAAAAGATAGAAAGACAGTGATAGAAAAAAGGGAAGCTTTCAACCTGCAAATGGTGCAGAAGCTAAGCAATTCTTCTTAGAGAAAGAAACTGTGAAGTTGTATGACAGCAAAGTGTAATCCTTCCCTCTGAAGCACAAAAATTACTTGAAAACCTTGGAATAGTCATACAAAAGCTAGCTAGGTTAGTTTGACTCAGTGTTCAGTTTAGTAACTAAAAGGGTCTACAACAGAACCTACCTTTGCAACACCATGAACAGCTGTTGCAAGTAGAATTTTGAAAAGTTGTGGGAGCTAAACAGTGTTCCCTGCAATTGCCTGGACCTTATTTCTAACATTGAAACATACAGTTTAACACAGCATTTATTAAGTGATGTGTTGTAATTAATTAAATTAACTGGCTGCCTTAAAGAAGAAAATGGAATTGAGGTATCTCAGCCTTGCATATTAGGTACAAGCCTTATCTATGATCTGCATCAAGACTGGGTAGAATAAAACAGAGTCTGTAATTCAGGAGTAAAGAAGAGTAAGAACAAAAGGAAAATGTAGGAAGATACAAGGATGAAGTGATGTACCTACACTTTATGCTACTGTAAACAATAGCATAACAAAATAATTAACTGCCTAGCTGAGGCTCTTGAATAGCAAGGCAGACAGTAGGGACTAACTCTGGTGTGGCAAGCACTGTGACAACAATGTACTTAATTCTGTCAGTACTGGCATGGGAACAGCTGATGCTCAGAAAACTTTCAAGTCATCCAGACAGAAGCCATCAACACTCATAGGATGTGGTGCAGAGATAAACACCACCAAGTTTTAGTCAGTAATACAAAGTGATGTCAGTACCAAAGAAAAAAACAAACAACCAAGAATGTCTGCTTGGTTTCTAATTATCCATGCCAGTCTCTTGTCATTTTCTTTGTTCTTTTCAAGGAAGAGAGAAGCAAGAGGCAGACTCTTACAGAGTTCCGAAGCTAAAAATTTTCTCATGAAAGTCAAGATAAATGCACTATAAGTTATGTGATTTGCTTTTTATTCAATATATAGACTGAGGGAAGTGCTAACAGCACATCAAAGCCATAGCTGAATAGAACTAGTAATCTTTGATACAGTAATACAAGATTTTATCCTTGGATGCCAAAGTGCAGCTCAACCTACTGAATCATCGACTTCTCACTTGGGCAGCAGGACAGGCCTTTGCAGATGTGCAATGTGTTGCCAAAAAGCAACACAAGGGAAGCAGAAAACATCAGTATTTCAGGTCTTTTCAGGCTTTAACAAGAGCAACTACAATGACTGAACAGCAGAATAGTTCAAGGTACAACTCCCACAGAGAAGTAAGCAGAAAAGCTTATTTTAAAGCTACGCCAGACACTTTTTAAAAGTAACAATGTGACTTTAACCACTTCAGGTACTTATATCTGAACGACTAAAATTTGTTCAATATATTAAATATTTAGAAGGGATAAAATATGCATCACTGTCTACAAACATAAAAAAGACTGCTGGAAGCACGTTCATTTCTTTAAAGTGAAAAGATACTGAGCAGAGCCTTACTTTCTGCTTGTATTTATCAAAGTGCTATTAGCCACAGGATTCTACTTGCTGGAGGTTGTCAAAGAGGCAAAAAAAAACTCAGAGCAAGGCAGATTTCATATATTCTAAGATAACTGGCTGTAATTATTGGCAATACAATCCATGAATGAGTTCTATTCATGTCTGTATTTAACCAAACTGCAAGCTGACACGGTCATCTTACCATCTTCAGCAGGATCTTCATTTTCTTTTTCTTCTTCTATTTCACCATCTTCAAACTCCTCTCCCTCTTGTTTAAATTCTCCTTTTCTAATTTGCTTACATACATCAGTTTTTTTGAAGTCATATTCATCTGTTTTCTACAACAAAAATCAATTTACATTTCAACTCAAATTAAGAATTAAACACAACAGCCACTGCAAGTCAAGTAACACCAATGGCACATTAAAAGTACATATTGTTGTGTAGATGCTCAGAGTTTTCAAATAAAGTATTAAGAATAAAACCAAATAAAAATAGAATAAATTTCTCTAACCTTTGCTGGCCAGCAGAACAACACACCTAGACCAACAGGGAGAGCTAAAGTCAAGATGTAAAGAACCCAGAGCCATGGGTGGTCTTCTGCAGCAGTCACCAGTTGACTAAACATACCAGGCTGTATTAAAAAAAATAGTAAGTCTATGAAGTGTAGTCTATAAATTTACATTGTCCAAAGAAAGCCTTTCTTTACCTTTGCTTTTTAATGACTAACACAATATTGCATTTCAATGCTAGTAAAGTAACAACTCTACAGATTGCAAATAAATAGCAGGTGCTAAGTAAGAAGGAACAGATGTACTACAAACATACTAGACTGGCCATGACTCAGCTTTGTAAAGTGACATTTAGTGTCTTGGCAACCTCACACTTTACACTCCTCACAGCTACTCTATTTTTCCTGCATGCTGTGCTAACTCAGCTGAAAGCTCCCAAAGCATCAAAAACCTCCGGGCAGCAGCCAGGCTCCTGAGGAGCAATGCTGGCTCCACCTGCACTAAGCAACTAAGGAATTTCAAGACACACAGTGGAGGGAGGGGACTCTAAGGATTTTTTTTGCCATTGTGTGTACAGGTATAAATAAAGGTCCAGACATAAACCCAAAGGTGTTGGAAATGGGCAGGGTTGTGGGAGGAGATGGCATTCCTGATTGCATGGGCAGATGTGCTGTTGCACAGCTCATGCTGTGACAAAGAGCACCTGTCAGGAATCGGCCATATTTGCCACCAACCTATCGATTCTCTCCCAAAATTGCAGCCTGCTCTTGCCACTCAAAGAAAACAAAAGGACTGTTAGAAACGGAGTGCAGACGGCCACTAGAGGGGCTCATGATCCCGTGTGGCAGGGCAGGGCCTTCCCA
Source organism: Hafferia zeledoni (assembly GCA_035583235.1). Lineage (NCBI taxonomy): Eukaryota > Metazoa > Chordata > Aves > Passeriformes > Thamnophilidae > Hafferia > Hafferia zeledoni. The sequence continues at coordinate 9,997,857 of JAWWEV010000134.1, forward strand.
CAGCACAGGGAAGAGATCTAGGGAAAACCACAGGGGCTGGCCAAGCACAGCACACAAACAAAATGTGGATGCATAGGAACAGAGTGAAGAACAAACAGAAGAACAGCTGCAGCTCCATAAACATACATGCAATATTTTCAGAGCTGCACAATACACATCTAAGCAGCCAAAGCTCTAAAATTATTAAACAGAAACAAACACTAGACTATTTATGCAGTCCTCATGGGAGGGAAGCATCTAAAGAACATACAGCATGGATACAGCCACAAGCTAAAATGGGGGCTAGAGGGTGAAGAATAAAAATGGTCTTTGAGTGTAAGGAACTCAGTTTTCATTTGCAGTCAGGTACTGAATTTCTAGTATCATTATGAATAGCAGAAGACTTAACATGAAGCCAATTTCTCACTAGGTGTTTAAGTAAAATGTAGTACCCTTTTAATTTCAAGAAGATACTGATCTGGGAAAAGTAAAAAGCCAAACTATCAGAGTTACTCAGCAAGATTATTAATTGCAGACAAATTATTATTCTGTCAGCATTAATTGCTAGAGAATTCTTCCAACAGCACAGCTTCCTCATTACTTTCTGCTGTCAAGAGCGAAGTAAAGTTTATACCTCATTAGCACTTGCTACTAATTTCTTCAAGCCCCAGCCATCTGCTGCCCAACGATCCGCTACTTCTTTATCTGAACAGATGATGAAGTTATCAAAGTAGATATCAGATGTCATAGACCACAGTTCTAAACCAATAGCACTGACAGTGGTCATCTTGAACGGGTGAAGATCTTCAAAATAGTCTGGGTTTGGTATTTTCCGAGGGCTCCAGATTCCCTGTTAATGGAAAAAATGTAAACCTATAGCTCACCAAAAAAACAAGCTGTGAAAGAAATTTTAAAATATTTAGAACTTCACAACTATGTTAAATGCATTATTTAAAAAGACAAGCAGTAAGGTTTAACCTGCCTAAAAACAGAACTGGAAATGGCCTAAGGATTTTGGCAGATGGGTCTCAATTTCATGATTTAGGGCAGATCTCATAGGGGGTTTTTTGTCCATACAGTTTACATTGTGGTTACAGCAAAAACTGACTGTTCAGAGAAGTGTTGGGAAAAATTTGTTAGGGAAAATTTTAGAAAAGGAAAATTCAGCCTTATGACATCTGTGCAAATTAGAGACAAATTTTGTTTGCAAACCTGCTTAGGATCTTAAGCTCAAAGAAATCACTCAAGTGATTCCCCAGCCATAACTAATACAAAGTAACTCTCGTTAATATGCAACTGATTACCTCTTACATCTGAAGGGGAGGAAGAGAATGTAATTATCTAAAATTGATGCATCCTCTAAAATTGAACTAGTAAGTCAATCTGCTTATTGAAAGGCTGAACTTTTTTACTATAAAAAAGACAGTTTATTCAAAAGACTCATAGTTAAAGCTCAGTGTAACTCAGAATACAATTCTACAGAGCATATTAAATAAATGGTAGGGGTGCAAATCATACAAAAAGCAACTTTAAACAGACAAATCATTTTAATACATGAAGCATTACTATTTTCCAGTATACTTAAAGAAAAGAAAAAAGCAAATTAAAATGCAAAAAACCTCAAAATGTTTAGTGAGGAAATCAACTCATTCTAAAATATAAATACACTGTAAAAAAGTCCTAAATAAATATACTACTTTGATTTGCTTGCTGTGTTGAACTCTGTACCTCTTAACAATGACCTACACTTTGACTATTACCTGAAAGTTAGGATTATCTATCATAGGAGCTCTCCATTTGCCTTTATACTTGGGGTTATTCTTCATGGGACGCACCCACTGTCCACAACCAGGTGCAGTCTCACATTTTGGATTAGAGATCTGTGGGGCTTCCCACTCCCCATCCATTTCTTCATCCCTAGGGAGGAAAAAAGAAATTACAAACAACTGATTTAAGACGGGACAAGGTCTGAAACACTGGCAGTCTGAAGTTAGGATCCATACACATTTTGCTATAGAATCATTGAATCATAGAATCGATTGGGTTGGAAAAGACCTCTGAGATCATCGAGTCCAACCCTTGGTCCAACTCCAGTCCCTTT
>JAWWEV010000134.1:10000036-10013886 GCA_035583235.1 Hafferia zeledoni
CCACCTGGCTAGAACTTCCCTTCAGGGAGTTCTAGACAGTGATGAGGTCACCTCTGAGCCTCCTCTTCTCCAGGCTAGACAACCCCAGCTCCCTCAGCCTCAGCCTCTCAGCTATAACAACCTCAGAACTCCAACCAGCTCACAGAACTTTACCCAACAGTATGAACACTTTTTTTAAGGAGTGCTACCTTTTTTTTTTTAAAGGTCACATGTTCGTAACTACCACACCATGACTGACCCCAGTTACATCCCTGCATCTGCAGCAGCTTTAAACACCTTTCTCTAGGGTGCTTACAGATTGCTTTGAGACTACTGTATTATGACTTCCAAACATCAACTTAAAACTGGAGCAAATTCTTTCAAAGGTTCTTCACATTCTGTTTTTGCTTATATATCTTCAGAAAACAAGAAGCAATGGACATGTTCATGTTTTTATAGAAGCAGTCCCACAAACCAACAAATATTTGGCCATACCTTAAACATTCCAACTCACAAGACAATGAGATTTGGATTGACCTCCACAACTGAAAATCTGCCACAGAGAACAGGTCGTATCTACAAGACACATGAACAACCTACACTTACCAGTCCTTTGGTTTTTTTGCATTAGGGTCTGGAATATATTGTGGTTCATCATCAAGCCATCCCTCAGGCTTAACAGCATCAGGATCTTCTATTTTGGAAGGTTCATCTTCATCCCTTAAATTACAGACTTATGTTAGAAAATACAGCAGCCTGACTGAATTCTCCTCAGAGGGCTGTAACTGGCATGAAAGGGATGATTTTCAAATACACAACAGAACTAGACTCACTGATCATGAGCATTAGACATCCAATTATCTATTTATAAATATCTGAATAACATTTACATTGTTTCAAAGTACTATTTAGTCCAGAAACTGCTGACATCAACTGGCAGGTGTCAGTCAAGTCTTTCCATTGAGTTTTTTCCCTACCCTTCCTGAGCTGCTGAATGAACAGCAGTTCATACATCATGAAGTAGAAATCACTGAATGTAAATTAAGACTACATGGTGGAAAAAACATTCGCTTCTTATTCAGATGTAGCAATCTTAGTTATTAATTGCAACCATAGAGGGTACAAAATCAGCAAAAATCAATTTTTATTTCTCTCCTTAGAAGACGACCAGATCCTTGTACTCACCTCAATTATGTTTTCAAACTTCAGTGCTTTTAGTGAAACATATTCCAGTTGTCATTGGCAAATCCCAAAATAAAACCAGGCAAATCTTTCAAATAAATAACCTGTATGTAAAAGGCATTGTAGAGATAAAAATATTCTCCTTACCAATCGTCTGGTTTGACAGCATTTGGATCAGGTATTTTTGGTCTCTCATCCCAATCATCAGGCTTCTTATCACTGGGATCCTCTATTTCCTTGGAAGGGTTTACTGGAGGAATCATATTCTCAAGGAGACTTCCTTTACTGACAACTGTTTGGTCAATTAGCATTTCAAATGTATCATCTGGTTTGAGTACTATATTGAAGAAATTTGTATTAAAGAAATGAGGGAGTCATTAATTTTATAAATATCTTTAACCAAAGCTATATAAGAAGCACAGACTGAGTCAAATAATAGCAAACAGGATCCTTGCTGGCAGAGCAGGAGACAAACTCCTCACTCAGGTACTGGATCTGGACACAAAAAGTTGCCCTTGAGGGGATGTATGACCAGCACCAGACTCCCCAAAAGGAAACTTCTAGAAAATTCAACTGCTGAAACACATCCAAACACATTCTAAGAGACTTTTCAAAAACGTACCACTTGGCCAAAATTCTGCTTTTTATTAAAAAAGCGCAGGCAAGGAAAGACAAATCTGCCCTAAAAGGCATCTTTGCTACTAAATTACTATCTCACAGTTGCAAGCATGGAAACAAGAATTGTGCCAGTAACACAGCTGAAGGATGAAGGAAGTATCTTCTCACAGATTCAAACCTTTAACTGCCATTTCCCTCAAATGCCAGACTGAAAATACAAAAAATTCTCTTCAAATGTTGACGTTAGCAAGTGTGAGTGAGTAACTGAGCAACTGAGAAGCCAAGGTCACAGAACTGAGCAGTGTCACACTCAGGTGCATCCAGATCCAATTCTAATAAGCACTTACAAATGTACACACTGGTTAACCAGTATATTCAACTGTCTATTTGACACAACAAAGATTATTAAGTAAAAGTAAATACTACTCCACTTCTATGACAGTTCTCTGAAGATGGGTATGAAAACCAGAGTAACAGTCTTGGAACAGTTTGATAATATCTAATGAAGATCTCGCAGCCCTGGTTTTCAAAAGTACTAAAATATTCATAAATGCAAAAATGAAACCCCCGTATCATCCTTAGTTAAAATACAAAGAACTAATTTTTAAACTTCTGTTATCAGTCTCATTAGAATTACAAAGCTCTGTGGAGTCTATTTTAAAATTATAACAAAGTAAATGCAATCTGAGTTTAAGTATCCTGAATTTCTAAAAACAGCCCAAATACAGGAATGCATGAACTCCTTTATTATGAGATTCCTATTATCTAAAAGTGAAAGTTTGCTATGGCACACTACAGCAATCTATTTTAAAATCCACTGAGTATTCCCAGGGCACAGCGTTTGAACGTGCCTTCTATTATTTTTATTATTAAATGGAAGTTCGTAAGTACAGTTAATTTGGCTGGATTTGCAGCATGCCACAGATTAGCCCACTCTGCTCTGATTTTCTACCTTCTGAGAAAGAATAAAAAAAGGGAGGAAATGAACTGAACTTTCATCTCTGATATGCTCTTCGCTGGTGCTGGGAGAGTTGTCATATGAATTAAAACCAGCCCACATTCATTGACCTTAGGAGAACACGCTTACCTATCTGTTCAGGCACATTCTGCATGTGCAGGTGTCTGAAAGCCCTTCACATGTGGGGGACAGTGGTGTGTGACATCCTGCAGATTTAACTGAATTCCCGGGAACTCCTGACACTTTCCTAGAATACTGGACAGTTGTATGTCTTACTAACTTTTCCGTTAAAAACATTTTTACCATAATAAATACTAAAGGCATTAATCAATTCTTTATGCTAACAGCTGGCTGGGGCTGGTATGGTTTTTTTTACTGTAACTGAATATTAAAAAGCAGCATTTGAAAGCCACTTTTATGTCCTGCAGTTGAGCTCAGTCGTTAAACCACTTAAGCCCAGTTATTAAATCATTTAAAGCCAAGTCATTAAGCAACCACCCTTCAGAACTGAGACTATTACAAACAAAAAAGCAGACTCAATTACAAAACTTTAGCAGACAGAAACACATTGTAAATTTATCCTTTCCAAACTTGTAAGAATTAAACAATACCAAGAGTATACAGATGTGTTTTCTTGTCCAAATAGAACTTTTTTAGGTCTACGTCAGGACGTTCAGCATGTTTTTCATCATATTCTCCAGTTTTAGGATTCTTATGTCTGAAGATAAAGTGTAGTTTGTAATCTTCTCCACATTTATCTGGTCCAAACATAATAGTGTAAGGTGTTTTGTCAAAAAAGTATTCCTGTAGAAGCAAGAAAGCTGAGCATGTGTTATACTGGACATTTTATGAAGTCATTTTCAGTAGCTCTTTTCCTTGGCATACAGCTTAGCTACCTTTTTCTAAAAGGTAAATGAAAAGTAGTAGGAAAAGTCATGAAAGGAACTGAACAGTCCTCAGTCCACCTGCTGGGTGCTCTCTGTTCTCAGGGAACAGACTAACTCTTTTAGTCTCTTCAAGGAAGATGAATTTATTTAGACTTTATGTTAAGTAGAAACACCTGCGACAAATCAAAACACCCAAGTGTATATATAGCTCTACAAAAATTATACTAAAAGATAGAAGGGAACAAGTTACTGTCCTTCATAATAATTGTATTTTCCAATAAAGATAAAAGACAGGATGTTAATATCCAGTGTTTTATCAGCACTTTTTTCTCTCCACATTAAGCAACAGCAACAAACAACCCTGAAAATATCAGATATAGTTATTCTCCTCCAAGAGTATGTTGTACTAAGCTGTTTAGTTATGTCAGTACCTTTCAACTATTTAAATATTTTCCGTATTTGGAACAACCTGCATGTGCTGTGCAGTAAAAAAACTGTTTAACAAGTTATGAGTTAAGATCCTATGGCTTGTATTAATACAAAAAGTCCGACTCAACAGATATAGAAGTCCTTTATCCTGGATATAAGACATGGAGAACCAAGTTATTCCTCCAATGAACAATTCATCACAAATATTAAGAAAGAGGACGTACCAGATTCAAGTCATCACTGCTGGAGAGAAGTTTAATATATGCACCACCACAGTCAATGCCTTTCTGAAAATTCACTTCATATCTGGGCAATGAGAAAGTGAGAAAAAAACCCACATTCCAAGTATGAGAAAAATACGAATTAACTTCTACTCTAGAGTTCTAATTATGAATACAGTAAGACTGTATTAGTCACTACTGTCAAAAGGTTTTAATTGCCAGACAAACTAATACAGCAGTGATGTCTGTCAAAGAACACCAGTAAGAAGAATTTCAAGGTAGTATCAACCAACATGCAAATGTCAAAATGAAGTGGAAATGGACAAGAGTTCTATAAAGTTTTGCCATCCTGAAACTGTCCACATGACACACTGAATTTGGCCAGAGAAGTTATCTGGATATGTCTGTAAGTACAACAAAGCAAGTCTGAATATCACAAAAAAGTAGTCCTGTTGCCATGGTGATGAGCACATCATCACTAATATTGCTGTAAGATGTTCAGGACTCAAGGTGTTTTTACAGAGCTGCACAGAAGCTCTATTTGTGGAAAAACACCATAGTCAAACTACATGATTTAGATCCTTCAGAGCAAGACTGAAAATCAAGATTAGCTTTTTCAGCAAATATTGTAAAATATTAGATTTCTGTCCAAAAGTATTTCAAAATAGTTTAAATATCACTTTTAAATACTGGTACTACAATCTTAATTGATTATTGAATCACTCATACTTACAATTCTGATAGCTCTGGACACAATAGGTCAATGACATATGGAAGTCAGTATTTTTTTTACAGGGGTTCTCATTATTTTCTTGACTTAAAGATTTTAATAATAAACATTAAGTAAAAAAAATCAAAGGGATTACTCACTGAACAATCAAAGGTTGATTATCAAAAACAAACGGTTTTGTTAGCATTGCTGATATTGCATGATGCTTTGCCACCGATTTCAATACTAATCCTCTGTCTCCAGGCACTGTGTTTTCTTTCAGCTCTTCTACTTCCCATCTTCCTAAAACACACACACACACAAAGTCTTTCAAAAAAAAATGCAGGCTGAAGAAATCACAGCCTTGTTGAAAGCAGAGTTAACAACAAATAAAGACTAGTTGCCCAAGCAGGGAAGAAATCTTGACATCTGATGTCAAAGATATTATTTCTCGCTCTTCTCAAATTTACAGAAGTCTACAAGAAATGTAGATCTGTATGTTCAGACTGTTGTATCTTACAGTGGCTGGAGGAACATTAAATATTTCTCCAGATTTTAGATTTACTCCTACCATCATGACATAAAAAGCATTAGTCACAAGGCACTGTGTAAGCCAGAGACCTGCATCGCTCCCTCTCTTCTGCTTATACAACATTAAAATCTTTTGGGTCAAATCTAATCATAGGACAGATGAAGTTCCCCCTCCCCCCTCCCAAGGATCTTTCCAAGAATTATCAGATTTGATCTTAAAGACAAACAAACAAGCCTACAGCTTAAAACAGAGAAGATTATATATTTATATATTCTCCAAGTTTGGGAGAAATACAGTTGAATACATGTGTGGCCAATATTTACAGGATAAGATTTCTAAAAGGGCAGTTATATTTTCTCAGAGATTATCAGCACCAGATTCACTGGGGGTTTGTTCCAGGAAGGAACACAGCACAAACCCCCTACGTTTTGCAATTCACTGTATTCTTGAAAAATGCCTGTGTCAATGTCAAAGGAGAAAAAAAAGTCACAAGTTCTCAAGCACATATTTTAGAGAAGATCCATAAATTGTGAAATGCCAATGAAACAGCTATTTACTGTTATTCAACTGAAGTATGATATGTGAAAAGTTCTTAAGGAAGGGCAGGTATGTATGTCAAAAAGAAATTCTTAATTTCCTCTAGTCTGCTAAATAGAAGAGAGGAAAATTCTTTTTTAAGTAGTATTCCTTCCTGGAAACTAAGGCCAAGCAATAATGGTTACCACTTTCTATTGACATTAATTGATTTCATTCGACATATGAGCAGTAGCAAATGTTTCTCTTTTCCAATAGAAACTTTTCTCCCTACTCCCCCTTGAATGAAGTAAATTCAGGTTCCAAAATTATTGCCACAGATTCCCTCATCTGTCAAACAGTTTAAAATTTCATTTAAGCAGCCAATTCTAGACTAGGAATTCACAAGTCAAGTGCAAATTCCAATGATTAAACCACTAAAACAACTTTTTCATTATTGCCTTCCAAATTTGTTTTAGACTGCTAAAAGACTAAACTGTACAAGCACCACTGGAGAGCCCCACATTTAAGTATAGACAATATGAAGAAGTATTTTAAAGAAAAGTATCATTCACTTAACTTTCCTGTTTCAAAGGAAACACCACGAGACCAGCCCATGAATCAGTGGGACATACAGAGTAAGATGGAACAGCTGCTTTAGAAACCTGTTTAACAACTGAAATTGAAGTGGTAAATCTCTCTGACAGGATTTCTAAGAGGATGGTTCTCAAGAAAGCAACATTCATAAACAAACAATACTGAATATTCAGATGCCAGAGAGTATTCTATTATCCATTACAATAGATTGTTGGGATGACTTAACAAAGTTATCTTCACACTAAGTAACCCAAAGAGCAACATTTTGCATCTCAGTTTCAGGGTAACAGTCATTATACAAACTAACATTTCTGACCCGTGACATCCATTTAGATTTTCTTAAGTTCTGTGTAAGGGGTAGTTATTTCTCAAAGAGCAACAGAACATCACAAACTATATAATGGTGGTAAACATTAAAACTGCTCACCATCATATTTAGCAATGTTCCCATCCATTTCTTCTTTCTTGGTTTTAGACAACACCCACCTAAAACAAAGAGTTTACTGATCATTGAACCATCTATGCAAAGCTGTATTATTGAACAAGCACAGAAAAAACAGCTTTTCTTTCTAGGCTGTGAACCTGTAATAATGATTTTGACAGTCAGCATCATGGAACATGAAAAGAAAAATTAAAGTAGATTAGTACAATACAGCATTTCGAAATATTTTCTAAAAATGCAAGTAAATATATAATTGTAACTCTAAAGTAGTTCAATTCCTGAATTATTTAATTCTGAATAAACTTCAGTTTTATATAGAAGCCGAGTTTGGCAGAATATAAGAATATTATGTAAATATATAATGTACACAGAAAATAGCAAGTTTCACATATAAAACCTTCAATATGATAAGGAAAGACAAAAAAGTCCCCCAAAAGAACCTTAACTTTATCTGGCAGTGACAGTACACGTGAGTGTCCAAATGACAAATGCAATTATACACTGAACAGGTTCCAAGTGTCCTGTACACAGAGGATCCAACAGGGCAAACACTCCTCATCTCCTCAATACCATGAGCAAGGCAAACTCAGCTTATCAAATTGAGGTTACCAAAGATATGCACAGTCTACACACAAAGTGTCCATTTGGAGAGGAAAAAAAAGGAAAAGGGCAGCCCACCCTCATCTGAACATACAGTGGTTCTATCCTGAGCCATGCACAGGAATATATTAAGCCAACAGTGTTGCTGAACTCTTCATTGTATCAACTACAATAATACATTCTCATCAGGAATTGTGTAAAGAACTATTTTCATTCATTCTGAACTATCCTCTGCAGGGAGTATTTCAGGGATGAACACGGTGTCTCTGCAGCTTGAATTTCAGTCACATTTGCTCAGTGTTAACAGAGATGCTGGAAAAGCTGCACAGCATGGACAGCAAACGAGATTCTTGGACCACCAGGACAGAGACCGGTCAGGAAATAAAACATCTCTACAAGTCACACAAAAGATCTTCAAGGTGCATTCTCAAAAAAGCTCCTCTATTCTGGTGATTTACCTAGTCAATTTATAGGTACTCTTTTCCACAGTTTTAGGGAAGAGAGGCAACATGCTGCTTACTTTCTCATAAATCTTTCTTTCATACTCATTACTCTCATGTAAATTAAGTACAGATAGACCAAAAAGTGCCAAGCAACGTAGCTAAAGCTTTGAATATTAGATTTAGTGGGAAGACAAACTAATCTTTGATCAGATGTCAAAAAGCCAGAAATTGGGATGAATGTCTCTCAAGTATCATTCAAGCACCTCAGTTAAGTCTTTGCATCTGTTAATCAAGGTTCTCAGTGGTTTGTTTTATTTTTTTAAGAACCATTATCACCTCTTCTATTTAATAATTTTTCCTGTCATCTCAGGTACTGCTTTTGCACTTAATATTTAGGAGTGACCACATCATCAAGACAAGTGATACACTGAAGACTGGAGCTTGCCAACTTATTTTCCTTCTATATTTGGTCTAAATATTCAACAAAACAGGAAAATAGAAAAGAGCACAATGTGAGTAGTAACAGACTAATGTTCCGTGGCCTGTAACTCTACAGAAGAGAACAGTTTAGAAACAACTGGAAAACGGGACTAGGACTCAATCCTACAAAAGTTCCTGCATCTGCTACCATGTTGTTTTGTCTAAGTTCAAATCCTGCACCCTCAACAGGCAAGTGTCTTATGATGGTATAACCTCACTCCTGCTGTAGTTGGATCTCAGTTTTCACACAGGAATTAAAAAGTGGGCAGATTTAAGTTCCACTAAATGAAAGCATCACATCACATTTCCTTTCACATCCCTGCCTGGCTCTTCCCAGGAGTTGGAATTTGTTCCATCAATTTTATTAACACACGAAAACACTTCTTGTCATGATTCTTCACAAATAAAGAGATGGGTCTTTTGCTCAAAAGCATCCAAATGTACAGGAGAAATAAACTAATGTGAAGACCTTATTTTTCATTAAAAACAGAGGCTTAAATTCACATTTTAAAAGCTGTTCCCATAGCAATAAAGTACTCTAAGATAACACCAGCTCTTACTAAAGAGATTTTTACCATATTCAGATTCTACTGGATGCACACTCACTTATCTTGAGCCACTGACACCCTGCTAACCTGGCTTGATTCTTTTTGCTTTTCAAAAAAAAGAAAACTCAGTGCTCATGCAGGCCACATTTACATGGTATGCATTTGGTTTGTCCTAGAGATTCTACAACCTGTACACCTGAGCTAGAAAGAGGACTGAATTCCAACTTGTTTTCTAACTAGAAGTAGTAAGTCTATTCCAGAAATAGAAAGTAACAATTACATTCTTTCTTACTGACAGTGCATTGGTGGGAACTGCAGCTCACAATACACAGAATTTCACTGAGCATCACAAGTCACACTCTGTAGCAGCTGCACCTGACATTGCCACACTGTCATAAGGACACTTCCAAGAGACAGACAAGACAAAAATTTCTGGCTTAAGAATTGTTGAGGTAAACCTGAACACTTTTCTAAAATTTCAATACAGTAAGGACTACCTAGGCACACTTCAGTAGTCTCATAAATACCTAACTCCTCTTGAACATGGGAAACAATAAAATAAATTAATAAAAATCTGCTAAAAAAGTCTTTCCCAATCAAGGTTTTATCTATAATGGTGAAGGTGCTGCCTTCTTACACATACTAAGGTCATGTGAAAAGGAAGAAAGGGTTTGCTACTGAAATACTAGTTAAACTCAACTGCTAAATCTTTATCTTATTTTCCTTGATGTCCATAAACCCAGAGTTTATTAAAAGCTTCCTTAAAACACAAAAAAAGGCAGCTTATCTGAAACGTTTGTTAAATATCCTGCTTAACATTTTGATGTATCTGGAGCAAATATTAACAGCTTTCCCTGTAAAAATTAATTTATATAAGGACACTCACAGAAAAATGAATACAAAATAAGTCCTGCCACTGTAAAAGTTTCTCATTTTAAGGCAGAAGCTTACCCAGACAATCCTCCATCAAAGGTTTCTGTAAAATATACTTCCCCAGTTGGCTTTGGAGTCTGGTACACAACCTAAGGGACACATACAGATATATAAATTAAAATTTTTCATTTGAAATGCACCACCATTCCTACAGAAGACCAACATATTATCTAGCAGCATAAAACCCCTTCCTCACCACCCCCATTTCACATCTGTGGATTTTATAAGTTGTTCAAATCTCTTAACTAAACCTTTGCTACATCTTATGTATAACAAAACCCCCAGAAAATCTACTGAACTTGCACCAATTCTCTGCTTCCTCCCTGTTTCTTTCTTTACATGTTTTCTGTGTTCTCTTTTTACTGTCTACCCAGCACATTACAATGGGGCTACACAACAGAAAGTTGAAAAAATAACTTATTAATATTGCTTACATCTATTTGCATCTATTTTGAAGTACAGCATAACAAAAGAAGAAAGATTTTCTGAGAGCAAAGACAGTGTCAAAAGGCAGCTGTGACTGATGGAAGCCAGAAACTGGTTTGAAGTCAAATCTCAGGAAGATCAAGATGCTTTCTGCTTTCTTCTCTAGAAAAACTGTTATGCCTTTCAGCAAAAGGTTCTGTATCTGGATTGAAGTAAAACCCTTTTATGACTGTCCACTGCAGGTAGGAGATTTTACTTGGGTATAACAGAATCACTCTAAGTTTACCCTGTATGAAAAACTCAGACCCCACTGGGTTTGACACTCACTCAGTTGTCAACTGCCAGTCAACTCACTCTTTTTAAAATGCATTTGTCCACCAATTTCTCATAATTATAACAATGTATCTTGTATTTAAGCAGACTTAACTAAAGACTTTTGTAATCTTACCTCTATGGAAGGTTTATCTTTTTCAACCTCAGCTTCTTGGGACTGTATGTCAAAATCCTCCCCTTCACTATCTGCATCCAGACTGTCTTCATTTTCAGTTTCTGCAGTCACTGAGCTGATTATCAGGACACCCAAGCACAGCCAGTCCCATTGGAAACGCATCCTGGTTATCTGAAGAACTGAAAGTTTTGCATTTTAAATATTGCTGCAAGGATATTATCAATACTATTTCAACTTTACCCCAGACTTTACTTACAAGAGAAAAAACCACGTTAAAATAATAAGAAATAACTATCAGAAAGTGTTGTGACTATAACATTTTAGCAAAGTGCTACACCTTAATTTTACTACAGAGCCCTGACTCAGACTTTTTTCCCTTCTTAATGTCCCTACGGAAGTGCTCGTAGCCTGTTCTCTTACCTTGCCAAATTTAGCAAGAATTTGACTGCAGTATAAATGCTTTAAGAACTAGGTAAGACTGCTTTTATTTTTCTCATTCTTTAACAATTTAAACAGGTAATCAGATTGAATCAGTCTCCACAGTGTAGCTGTAAGTAACATCCTGTTCATTATGATAAATAAAATGGATAGATTCAGGATGTCCTGCCAGAATTATGCATTTGTATTTGCCTCCCCTTCCAATGACTGTGCTGAGATGAGGGCAGAGCTGAGATCAACTCCAGCTCAGCTGTGTCAAAAGAAAGTGTGAGATCATTTCAGAAAATATTTTCTGTTTCAAAATTTTCCAATGACTTTAAAGTTTAAGTCGGTTAAAGCAAAAGTTCAAGCTTAAATACAAATACATGTCTAATTTCAGGGAAAACTGACAATCTTTAATCTGTGTAAGTGGGAATGTCAATAGCAGGAAACTGCCCCAGCCTCTCAGTATAATCTGCTGTGAAAAAGAAAAGATTGTTGTTGCCCAGTATTTTTTGCTGCACATCTGTAAGACATACAAATCCAGTTTCCTCAAATGTCTTGCAAAAAATGCTCCTTTCTGAAATCGTTTTTGTCTGAATTTGGAAACAGAACAAGGACAGATTCCAGATACTTCTGCACAGGTGTTTATTCTTTGGGTCTTATTAACTTCTATTCACAGTAAGCTTAAAAATAAAGATAAATACTGATTTCTACTTTGCTATTACATAACATTCTCAAACTGTACATTACTTATAGCCAGTACTGGTCATACTAAACATTCTGCTGTTGAGGTGCTTTCTGCACCTGAGAAAGCAGCCACTCTCTCAGTTAAATCACACTCTGTAGAGATTACACTGTTTATCACTGCAACTCTAAATATCCCAGCAATTCTAGATACTATTTTAAACTGGAAGTGTGAGTCTCTTTCTTTCTTCCTGGATTTATTAGATTTGCCAAGCAATTCAAATATTAGAATTGCACCAATAGTTATTCATCACTCATTTTTTAACACATGAAAATTCTACCAAGCAACACACATAAAGATCCAACAATATCAGGGCTAAAAAACCTCTCATCCCAGCATGATCATGCTTCAAATATATGAAAATAAAAAAGGAATAAGGAAAAAAAATAAGATCTATTAGATTAATACTGACTGCACTGCTATTTAGAGCCAACCCCCAGCAGTATCATAAAGAAAAGTTTCACACACGAGTACTACATCAATATTAGGAAATAATCAAAAGCCTTTCTTTTTGGGGCTAACACCTATTTTCCACAAAACTGCATTAATCATACTACTGTTCTTTTTTTTTTCTCACACGACTATCCACAATCCCTGCCATTCTCTGTGGTGACTTTACAGCTTTGCTTGAGGATGCCAGGTCTGTGGTTCCTTTTGTTCTCAGTTATTAACACAGTGATACATTTCAACAGTTACCTGCAAATTTTACTGTGTTTTTTTTAAAAAATTTTAGTTAAAGACTACAGATATTGTTAACTCACAGATTTTCTTGGCAAATTCTAGAACTTGAAACAATCTTGCCCTGATAATTTAAAGTCATTCAGTTTATCATGAAGAATACTCAGTTTTATGGTATATTTTTGAACACCTCTGCCTGAAGGGTATCACACTTAGTTTTACCTCCTCCACTTTCTTGTTTCTCAATCACTGTATTAGAAGAAACAGTCTCAGAATTTCCTATCAGTACCTTCTGGGGCTCCTTAGCTCCCATATATTAACCAGATATCAGACTTGCATTTCTAGTATAAAGCTTCCCTACCTTACATTAACTAGTTTGTCATGTGGGTGGTCTCCTCCTCTTCTCCTAAAGCAGATGAAGAGACACATCTCTTTTTGTCAATACATTTCAGGTGTATTTTGTGTGTGACCCAAAATGCTTTTCACTCATGTAGCTGTAACTTTACTGTAATTGGCTCCATCCACTTTTGTTCCATACACAAACTAACAAGGGCATCCAAGAAATCAGACCAGAACTCATCTTTCTGCACAGCTCCCAAACTCCTGATGCTTTCACTTCATTCACAGAGTCCTATCACTATTTCCTGGTCCTGGTCTAGAACTTTATCCTAATTTCATTCAGTCTTCAATTAGATCTCTTACTTCTTTCAACAACAGAAGGCCCATTTTAACTTTTGATCTTTTGATACACTCTTAAAATAATCCCAGAGACACCAAGATACGTTATCAAGACCAACTGCAGTCATCACTCAATTGCCAGGCAAAGATGGTATTAAATATTTTACTTTTATGAATTCTGCCAGTACTACAGTCTTAAAATGTAAAATAAATCAAGATGTTTTGGTCTCAAAATAGAACTTCACACTCCACATTTAATCTTCTTTAAAATCTATTGAACTTTCCTAGTTCATAGAATCATAGAATGGATTGGGTTGGAAAAGATCTCTGAGATCATCAAGTCCAACCCTTGGTCCAACTCCAGTCCCTTTACCAGATCATGGC
>JAWWEV010000134.1:10022176-10044306 GCA_035583235.1 Hafferia zeledoni
AGGATCCCATTGGCCTTCTTGGCCACCTGGGCACACTGTTGGCTCATGTTGAGCTTCCTGCCAATTAGTACCCCCAGGTCTCTTTCTGCCTGGCTGCTCTCCAGCCACTCTGTGCCCACCCTGTAGCACTGCATGGGGTTGTAGCGCTGCAGGACCCGGCACTTAGCGTTATTGAACTTCACCCCATTGGAATCAGCCCATCTCTCAAGTCTATCCAGATCCCTCTGCAGAGCCCTCTTGCCTTCCAGCAGGTTGACACTCCCTCCCAACTTGGTGTCATCAGCAGATTTGCTGATGATGGTCTCAATCTCCTCATCTAAATCATCAATAAAAATGTTAAACAGGACTGGACCCAACAATGACCCTTGGGGAACACCACTAGTGACACCATGTAAACAGCCTTTCTGTTGGCAACTACAGAAATAAAGCTTTCACTAGCTCTGTTGATGAAATTCATTAGTTG
Organism: Hafferia zeledoni; assembly: GCA_035583235.1. Lineage (NCBI taxonomy): Eukaryota > Metazoa > Chordata > Aves > Passeriformes > Thamnophilidae > Hafferia > Hafferia zeledoni. The sequence continues at coordinate 10,022,640 of JAWWEV010000134.1, forward strand.
CAAACAAAATCCTTTGTGAATTATCATGAGAGAGTGTAAAATATTTACTCAAAGAAATAAAAAGAAAAAAAATTTTAAAAGCTTTCTAATTACCAAAGAAGAAATGCATTTCAGGAGGGGAGTTCAAGAAGAGAAGCAGATAACTAGAAAATTATGGACTTTTTATGCAAACAGCTGAGCACTCATGATTTTGAACAGACTGAATAATTTCCAAACTGGATATATGTAGGTTTCCATATTCCATATCGTGCAATACTTACTTTTCAACTTTTAGTGGATTTAAAAAGGTGAACCTGATGTAGTCACCTGCCACTGGAGCTGAAGCCCAAAAACAGTCTTCTCCTTTATAAACTTTTTCCAAGGTATATTGCTGGTATATTTTTAGGCTTGTATCCACTTTTGCAGGTGGATTATTATGTGCTTTATGCAGCATTTTTTTACCAAAATCTTTATCCTGTTGGATATAAAGAAAAGTAATTTCACTCATACAATGAAAGAAAGTGCACTCATATGTGGAATTACTTCAGGAAGCTATTTGAGAAAATAATTACCTCAGTGTCAAAAAAATATACGTTACATTTTTAATAGATATACTCATTTCAGTGCAATCACTGGGACTCAATGTTACAGTTTGTAGAGAAAGCTGTACTGATTATTTCTTAGTTGCCAAAATTTAAAAATAAACTTCTTCACAGCAGCCTATTTCATAGTTGTTCACTGCCAGAATATGTGGTACCGGTCTCTGCTAAAGGTGACATGAATCTGTAGTCTAATACAATACAGAAATTCCAATGACCTTGTGACTAGTCTAAATGGCACCATCAGGAGATCCCTGAAGCCTGGTGCATCATTGCTCTTGTCCGTATCAGATATGTGGTTTGCCCTCCAAACTCTCCCTAAAAATCGATGGCCATCACATTAGGCGCACCCTTGTCCTACCAGAACAGTTTCTTAATAGTCCCTCGTATTGGGAGTGTGAATTTCTCAGCCAAAACAAACCATCGCAGCTGTTTCTGTTTGTATGGAGCAGAGCACATGAAACTTGTGTTGGGAAGAGGGTTCCTACAAGCTGTGTGTGCTGCTGTGAGTGGTGCAATTGTTCAGATTAGAGATGCAAAACTGTTTGTGGAGAAGCAGTGTGCCCCAGCAGCAGCTGAGATGCCAGATCAATATTCTCCATCAAATCTGTAAACCAACATACTTGGATATGGAAATGCCATCCAATGCCAAAGATGGGATCCTTGAAACTCATTTGAGAAACAAGTCAGAACACAAGCATATAGTTTAGAAATGTGGCATTAATTTCTTACTTTCAAATTCTGTATCTTCCCAGCCAATGATGAATAAGTTCCCATATGCTGAAAGAGAGATGGTTTAGCACGGATACGTAACTTTGCCTTTTCCTGTTCACAGTGTGTCTGGAAAGAAAGTAAAGAGGAGTGAAGCATTATTTAAACCAAAGAGAGAAAAACTAAGTTCCATAAGGCAATTTCACTATGCAGTTGAGGGTATGGGTCCAGGCTTTTTATCCATATTTAAATTAATAACCCTTATATTAACAGTTCACTTATATCAAATATGCTGTTTCTAGAAAAAAACTCATCATTCCACTTGTGGTTTATGTAGATTTGAAGGCTCAACCACCAGTATTTCAGGGATTTCTGCACTCTATACCATAAATCACATCTCAGAGTGCCAAACACAGACCTCAAGACTGAAAGTGACTGATTTTTAAACTGTTTCTGACAAATTTTATTTTAACTCTTAGCCTTGCCATATCATTCTAATTAAAATTATTTTGACCAAAACTGATTTTCTTGAGATATATTCTGGCTACACTTCAATCTTTATCATTTTGGCTCTTTCTGCTATGTGTGAAAGGCTTATAATGTACTGGAAGTTATGGATGTTTTATCATATAATTAGATAAAGCCCTTAAATACTCTATTTCAACCACACTTGTGACATGACACACACAAAGGAATTAAATAACTGTAATTGCTACTAATGTCTGAGTTTCTTGATTTTTAAATGATAGCAAACTACTTCTGTAAATGTAATTTTTCTCTCAGTATCTACAGAGCATCATAGTTTGATACAATGAAGCAAACATGCCACAATAATTAATGAGACCATGAAGCATAATAGCATGGAACAGAGCAAAGAGCTAAAATGAGACTCCTTGGGTTCTACTCTCAGTTCTGCCACAGAATTATATGAGCTTGGAAGACCATGTAATTTCTCTGTATTCCGGGTCTCATATCTTAAAATTTGAGAGTGCTTTCAGTTCTATAAGGGAAAAACATTACATAAACTATATCAATGCCTTCTAAAACTAGAAGTGATAAAGTCTTCACTCAGCTGGCTGAAACATCAAAACTCATGGGGGATTTGTGATTTCCACAGAAGTACTAACTGAAAGTTCAAAACCACCTGGAAAGCGAGAACTAAGTATTTTTATGTTAGCCCACAGCAGATGTTCAGCAAAATAGTGTAAAAACACAACACACACAAACTGTTTTACTGGCAGCTATGCTTTTGCTAAAGAAAAAATCATTGTAAGAAAAAAAAAGTGATCTTTCTACTGACAGGGTTTTCAGTTCATCTCTTGTAATAATGCAGTCTTCAGCATGTCTGCTTTTATGCTAAGGCAGCACAATCAAAAGAGCAACGGCTGAGAATAATCAGTAGCACAGGGCTGATCATTTCCACAGGCATGGTCATTTCTGCAGAAGCTGAGAAAAGGCTCCCGGCTGAGTCACGGCTTCCACCCCTGCAGCCTGCTAGTCCCCACTGCACATGGTGACAGACATCACTGCATATGATCACAGAACCATGGAATGATTTGGGTTCAAAGGAACCATTAAAATCGTCTAGTTCTGACCATCCTGCCATAGGCAGGGACACCTTCCACTAGACCAGGTTGCTCAGAGCCCCATCCAGCCTGGCCAGAAACACCAGATCTGGCATTCACTGCTTCTCTGGGCAGCCTGTGCCAGTGATTCACCACCTTCACAATAAAAAATGTTATCCTTCTATCCAATCTAACACACCCTCTTCAGTTTAAGACCATTGCCCCTTGCCCTGTCACAATAGGCCCTGGTAAAAAGACTTTCTCCCTCTTTCTTAGTAGCCCCCTTTAGGTACTGAAGGTTCTGTAAGGTCTCCCCCAGAGCCTTCTCTTCTCCAGGTGGAGCAACCCTGAGTCTCTCAGCGTGTCTTCATAAGAGAGATGCTCCAGCCCTCTGATCATTTTTGTGGCCTCCTATGCACCTGCTCTAATAGGGCCACGGCTTCTTTGGCACTGGTGACCCCAGGGAGGATGATGATTCATAGGAAGTAAACGTCATGAAATTTCTGAACCATGCAGAGATCTGATGGCTCTGATCATCACAACCTGCCTTTTCCAATTTGGTAAGCAGATGTAGCTGAACCTTGGTATGTTAATAGTCAGTCCAGGCTGAAAACCTGGACAAGTGGGCAGCTAGGAGTACCCTGGGGTTTAGTAACATGAAGGGCAAGGTGCTGCATCTGGGTTAGGGCAACCCCAGTATCGATACAGGCTGGGGGATGTACAGATCAAGAGCAGCCTGCCAAGGACTTGGGGATGCTGGTGAATGAGAGGCTGGACATGAGCTAACAATGCACTTGCAGCCCAGAAAACCAAGTGTATCCTGGGCTGCAGCAAAAGAAATGTGGCCAGCAGGTCGAGGGAGGTGATTCTGCCCCTCTGCTCCACTCTGGTTGAGACCCCACCTGCAGTGCTGCATCCAGCTCAAGGGCCCTCAGCGCAGGAAGGACTGAACCTGTTGGAGACAGTCCAAAGGAGGGACACCATGATGATTAGACGGATGGAGCACCTCACATGCAAGGAAAGGCTGAGAGAACTGGGTTTGTTCAGCCTGGAAAAGAGAGGGCTTTGAGGTGACCTAGTTGCAGCTTCCAGTACCTGAAGGGAGCTGGCAAGAAAGACAGAGAGGGACTTTTTACAACAGCATGCAGTGAGAAGGGGGAATGGATTCCAACTGAAAGAGAGTAGATTCAGATTAGATATTAGGATGAAGTTCTTTGCTGTGGGGGTGGTGAGGCACTAGAACAGGATGTCCAGAGAAGTTGTGGATGCTCCATCCCTGAAGATGTTCAAGGCCAGGCTGGAACTCTGAGGAACCTGGTCTAATGAAAGGTGTCCTAGTCCAAAGCAGGGGAGTTGGAACTAGATGGTCTTTAAGGTCCCTTCCAACCCAACCCATTCTATGATTCTATGCAAACATGTGCCAAACAGCCATCACCACAGAATAGCACACAAAAGTCCCAAAGAGGTGTCCCACAGTCCCTCCTGCCTGTATTAGGTGTGATCACTTAGTGACACTCAGTTTCTTGGAAAGGAGGAAGTGTGAGGATTTCTGTCAGCTTGCCTTCTCTGGTGCCTTTAGGAAAGTCCACTGCTTCAACCTGTCAGAGGTGGAACAGCAGCTGGGTCCAACAGATTCCATCTATCAGATGGAAGCTGGCATATGTTACATCTTCAATGGGTGATGTTAACATCTGGGTTTTAATCTGTTATCACAGGCAGGCAAGAAAATTAGAGTTACTCGAAGCTCACTCTAAATCCTATGAGCTGGCCTAACCCACAGAGCAGGATATCAAAGCCTCCATTTTCCGCATTCTCATGAATAGTCCCAGTAGGTCATGCCACTGGTCATTCCCACCCAAGGGCCATGTGAGACTGACTTGTCTCAGAAAATTTTCACTGTCCACAGCAATTAAAATTGCAACTGCAGAAATGAAACTCAGTAGAAACTTGCTGATACCACTCTGCTTTGGCTTGGCCAGGGCAGGCTCCCATGAGCTGCCTTTCAGAAATGCAGCTTCATTTTAGGTATGGATCAGGACTTAGAAGTTGGAACAGTCATTTAAAAAAAAAAAGTAAAATATTTCATCTATCAGATGGAAGTTGGCACATGTTAAACAGACCTGGAATGGGTGATGTTAACATAATAGTATCTGGGTTTTAATTTGTTATCACAGGCAAGCAAGAACTTAAATCAGAGTTACTCAAGGCTCACTCTAGCTCCTATGAGCTGGCCTAACCCACCGAGTAGGATTTGAATGCTAACTCCAGCCTGTATGAAGTGGGTATGGAGACTTCTCAGGGGCATTACTACATGTAAAAGCAGGGATTTTCTGCTATCCCCAGGAGTCACTTGTGCTACACAGTACGACTTGAAGCTTGTTTGTTCCACTCCCCTTAATCTCCTGCTCTCCACAACTCCATCTGTCTCTTCTTGTTTCTTTATCAATACAAAAGTAACACCACATGTGAATGCCTGGAGTAGGGCCTGGCTACACTAATTAAAACTCCTGAACCTCAAAAACCAAGAAGGAGCAGAAACTCTGGTCAGTCCTCCCTCACACAGTCTGCTATACAAGAAGACTATGAATAGTGACCAGCACCAAAGACCAGTGAGACAAAGAATGCAAAATGACATAAAGAAATACTTGTCATCAGGCTCACTGGTAGTGCCAGAAATAACATCTTTTGCAAGTTAACACAACTGTTTCTTTCATTTTCAGTAAAATACATAATTTAGTTCATTCAATCTACATGTTTTCTTGCCTTTTTTTTTTTTCCCCTCAGGAAAACAGTTTTTTTCCCCAGGTAGTAAAAGATTTAAAGAAAACACTTAAGTTCTGCTTCCTGAAAGAAAGGAATTTTCAGGCAAATTGCAGAACAGCTGTGATGGTAACATTATCTGTTTTACTGACTTTCATATCAGAAGGTCAGCAGAAGCTCATGAGAAGTGACAGTCCTCATAGGTTTACATATTAATATTTTTCTTTCGTGCTGCAGGTTGCCTACGTGACCAGTTGCAGGCAGATGTGAACTTGTGCTGTCTCTGTTCTGAGCTGATAGAGGCAGCAAAACATTTCTGGAGTGGAAATGTGAACTTCTGATAGTCACGCCTCTCTATGTGGCCCAGTGGGCTCAAACACTGTGCCACTCTGTGCAGATCCACAGCACATCTTTCCCCACAAATTCCAAAGTAGGTCAGGTTTGTTATATTCTGTTTTTTGAAAATAAATTACTTTGTCACTGAGACTCTTTATTACTTATGTTCATGAATTCATAGATATACTTACTGTGTCCTTTTCTGGATTGCACACTTTAACCCAGAGCAGGTGGTCTATAAGCCAGTCTATGGGCTTATCTTTATGGAACATGAGAAAAAATTCCACTATAAGTGGCAAGTCTTCTGATTTAAACAATTTTCCTGGAAACAAGACAAAAAATTCCAGGTTCAGATATTTTTATTGCTATGCAAAAATCACCAACTTTATATTTAAATATAATGTATTTAAATAAATATTTAAGTATCACCAGCCTTAAACACCTGAACATAATTCTGATATTTAGTGACAATTTCACATAGACTCCAGCTTTGGAGAGCTGCTGATCCTCCAGCTCTTTGGGATTTTGCAAAGATGTCTATCCCATACCTGGAGATATTCTTACACAGTCAACCAGTTGACTAATAATGTGTGTAATTATATCCTATGTCCAAACACAAACCTGACAGTCACCTGTAGCAGTGTGTGAGATGAAACAGAGTCTGAATAATTCCTAAAAATACTAGACAGGCAATTTCAATGGCAATATTATACTGAATATCTTCAAATTAAGACATAGATATGAAAACTATTGCTTGATTCTTGAAGATTACACACCACAACGGGCACACAGTGCCCTGACATGGAACAATTTCCTTCTTACAGGAACCCAGCTCTAGATCCTATGCTCAGCAGACTCTGTAGTAAAAAGACAGATTTAAAGAGCACAAAAAGTAAAAGACTTTCAGTGGGACCTTCCTTGAAGAACCAAGAAGTTTTGATACATGTAATTCTAAGTGAGACCTGTCTGACCTACACAGCTCCAAACCCAATTGACCCTGCTGAGCTCTTAATACTTACCAATAAATCCAAGCTGTGAGAACTCAAGAACCATCCAGTCTTGGGACTGTTGAGCAACAAAGCTTTTTATACTTTCAATATAATCAGGTTTGGCTATAATATCATCTTCCAGCTGAGGGAAAAAAAAAAAAAAAAAAAAAAAAAAAAAAAAAAAAAAAAAAAAAAAGAGAAGGCAAGTGGTGATTTTATTGCTTGCAGAGGGGGTGGTGATGTTGCCACATGCACATATTAACTGCTCTACTTCATGTACTGAAACTTTCCCAGACTACAGTGTATTGCTATTGAACTTCCACATATACCTCTGTTTTAGTATCATTCATGAAGTGTTTATCTACAGGAGTAACCATTAACACCATGGGTGCTGCTCCCGTTTTTGTGAAAACAGGACTTCCTAACTTAAAGAGATTTCACGTAAAGTATTAAGCAAAAAGATGAAGTTAAGGACCATAAACAGGTTGTACTTAAGTTACATAAGCATTGATAAGCAACAGGAGCAAACCCTTTGAAAAGAGAGGAGTCTAAAGCAGACGGTTAAGAGCTCTGTCAGCCTTGGCAGACACTGCCATTCATAAAAGGTGACTGAGAAGAACTGCGGACCATTACTGAGATGCCATGAGAAAGCAAGTTGTTCCAGGGAAAATGGGTAATAAAAGGATTGTGCTGCATGAATCACACTGAAGGACAGGAATACACAGAGCTTTCGGGGTATTGTAAAGGCTGACACGGAATACAGCACTGGACCCAGCTAAAGGGGACTTGGAAAAGGAGAGTGACATCCATCAAGGAAATGGGAAAGGCCTTGGCTGCATCTTTGCCTCACTTTCAGAGAAGAGCAGGGCATCTGAAAAAACAGAAGCTGTTCTTGATATTAAAGCTGAGGATAATGAATCCGAACAAGGAGGTTGGAGACAATGACACAAAGGAAATAAATGTACTCCAGAAATAATTAAGGAGCAATTAATTCACAGTTTCAATCTGGTATGAGTGTGAAAAACACAGGAAGAGGAGGCTGAGTCTTCAGGAAAATATTGTTGGGGTGTAGGGTAATCATACAGTACTTTGATCTAACTGCTGTACTTCACTGGACCTGATGCATGCCTGGTGGCACTAGAATCTGCCTCAGAAAGCTAAATAGCTAGAAAACGAAGGCTTAGGAATTTGTTAAAAAGGCACAGTTTCCTGCTGCTTTGTGTCTTCAGCTGACTCAGCAGAGAGTCATCAAGAGCTCGAGAGAGCAGGCCCACAGCTTCTGGTTGAATTTAGCCATCACTGCAAGTGTAGGCCTGGCTGGGGAGAAATGTGTTGTCAACAGTGATCCCAAGGGGAAGTAGAATGAAGTTAGAAAGACAAGATTTGACCCTGTCAGCTTTTGCTGATGGTAAGATACCTAAAAATAGACGGAGACAAACTGCTCAAGATGAATGCTTCTTAACAGATTCCAAGACGTGGGGAGTGAGTTGACAGCTATGCAGATGAGAAAAACAACAACAACAAAAACCCCAAATATCGACTTACAAGAAATTGTGCATAAAATCAAATAAGCTTAGACGATTAGCCAGGAGCAATATGTAAAGGGAGAAAAAGCAAGGAATCAAAGAAGGTTTTAGAGAATCCTTACAGAGGGTGAAAAAACAGAGAGGAGTATCTCAAAATCTTAGACACCACCATATCAAGAAACACCATAAGAAAGTGGACAAAAGCAGTAAAGATGAAAAATACAGAGGCTGTGATGCAAAGAGGGTGGTTATGAACTGAAAGCAGTTTTGCATGGTGGTAAGTCTGAAATGGTCCTCCCTAAAACTGACAGTGAATATTAGAGACTGCGCTTTGGTATCTTACATTGCACAGGCAACTAAAAGTTATTTATTTAACCCTGTACTGAGCAACTAAAGCACATCTTCTTGGAGAACATCTGCCATTGCTTAGATATTTCAGCATCAGTTCTTTTTCAGTATGTTACACATGTAATTATGCTCAATGTTTAATATTTTGTACCCAAATTTTTATGTCAATTTTTCTGCCTTCAGCTTACAGCCACTTGTTTTTCATACACTCTTATCTGCCAAAGGAGGTTATGCAGTGGGTGCACTCAGCTGGATCAGAAAGTTTAGGCTATGAACTGTCTAGTCCATGTGCCCCACTGCCATGAGAAGGCAGCAAACACATGATCGCAGCTCATTTCCCTTCACTCATCAGTACTTTTGGATGAAAAGAGACACATGAACTATAGGAAGGCTTTGAAAACTTCCAATCTGATAGAGAATAAATGGGTTTCCATTTGTTTTCCTTATGCTGTCTAAGCAAAGTAAAACTGAAGTAGTAACAAAAAGTGGAAGCATACAATGACAGTGTAGGGAACAGACAGGAAAATGACTTTCTTTCTAAATTGTATTATGATATTTTTATAGTTTGAAACACTGATAACAAATACATGGAGACTCCTTTTAGGAGCTCTGCCAAGTAACAACTTGACCTAGAGTCTAGTGAGGGGGGAAAAAGTAATCCATACAAAGATTCCTAATGAACACACTGAGTTTCTTTTTAGTTTAAAAAAAAAAAAAAAAAAAAAGAGAGAGAGAGAGAGATGCTACAAGTAAGATATGAGATTTATTCTCTTTTTGCAACTACTATGTTTGATCAGCAGGTAAGGTTCATCCATAGTATAAACCTGTCAGCTTCAATGCTCTTCACAAAGCTACTTGCTTAAATCCTGGTTCAACAGTACCCTAGAGTGAGTGTTTATTCAGCAAAGATCCTGCCTGACCCATGACAACAAATGATCTGTGGACATCAAGATTAATTATGTATGCTCATCTCCTTTCAAAGTTTGGTAGTTTGTATCATTCACTCACTACTATTTCTGACAAAACAGTAAATAGAATCTAAGCTGGTTCAAGGTTTGCTTAAGATTATTTAAGTAAATATTTGTAGCAAGCTAAGGAAAAGTATTTTTAAGTTATTTACTTTCCTTTAATGCAAAACTTCCAAATAGAGGGAGATTGTAAATATTTTAGGGCAGCAAGTGTTCATTCTTTTCAGCTGTATTCTACAAAGTAATTTTTGGGCAGACCAGCATCTATGCTACAGAAGCAGCTGCAGGCTGGACATACAAATGAAGAAGTGGAATATAATAGGAACACTATGAGGAAAGTATAGTTTCTTTTTAAGAAAATTCAGAATGCAGGCATAACTCCCACCAGACCATCACAATCCAGGTTTTGCTCCGAATAACACAATTCAGTCCTTATATAATGTGTCAGATAAGAACCATATATTCTCAAATTTCTTTAAAAATACAAATACATCAGTAAGTCATTGCCATGCAAACTTGAATGCTTGGAGAACTTTGTAACAGGAAAGGATATTGTGTGTCTGGCAGCATCTTAATATTTAATTTTGCTGGGTTTCCTATAACTTAAAGCTCTGGTACACTTAGTAAACATGGGTAATGTTCTTAAAAATACACAAAAGTCACAGGAAAATACTTCATTTTCCATTAAACCTTAACTGTTCAAAAGACAACACTTTTCTTCATCCACCTGCCTTCTGAGCACCCATGTCACATTTAAGAACAGAGCATGGACTCTTAAGTAGCCCAGCGCAGAAGTGTTTCTGTTAAATCCTGACAAGCAGTGTACAAGATGCCTGCTCCTGCAGTCTTCTCCTCTGCTTCCAGGAATCCTGTGATGTCCCTATGTGATACAGAGTCTGGAGCAGGAGAAGACCCAGAAAAACTAAGAACCCATCAAAATGCTCTTCTGAGCTTTCTTAAAAACCTGTTGACATTAATGAGCTATGAGAAAATTTTATGATCTGTTCTATTATTGAACAGCTCTGATGAATTTTGGAATCTCTGCTGGCAATCATGATCTTTATGGAATGCAAATTAACACAACTTAGAATGACAGCTAAAGCTAAGCTTAAAGTCTTAACACTAAATCTTCTGGAGAAATTAGGGTCTGTACCAACTTGTAGTTTAACCTTGACTCAAGTATCACACTACTGGTGTTTCCCTGTCTCAAAGATTTCAGTTCATTGGGATCTGGGCTACAACCTGGACCTGTCGTCACAATTTTGCCTTATTGAACTAAGTAAAGAGACATTAAACCCTGACTTTCTTAACCTAATCAAATAAAGGCTTCATGCTTCAGTTACCTTGCTATTCAACCTCACAAATGAGAGGAAGGTACAGATGGATTTAATCAAAGAGTACCTGGCTGCGAGACAAATATAAACACAGAAATACACAGATGTTTGTAAAGAGCACAAGCAAAATACACAGAAAATTACAAAAGACTTCTGGTTTTATTGAGGCCTTTGAAACAAATTAAAATTGCCAAAGCTAATAATCAGTACAGATGTATTGCAGCTACTTAATGATAACATAGACATACCTGTAAATACAAGGTTCCCTTAGGTTGGGCATATAGCATTAAAAAGCTATAATCCAAATTCTGTTTAGTTCTCCACCTAGACATAAGCAGCAAATTCTGATAAGCTTTTTTGGGGGGTTGCAAGAGTTATTTCTATAATAAAAGCATTTCTAATGTTGTGCAGTTTTTTTCTCTGCAGTGAAATTGTAAGGTTGAGTATTTTAACCCATAGTTAAGTGCAAAAACATTCCTCTACAGTGTAAACATTTGTAAATAATTTGACTTTCCTATGAAAGTAAACATTAACTAAGCAAAAAATTTTGATCTCTATCAATGGGGCCTGAAACAAAATGTCTAACAAGTTTATTCATGTCAATTGACTTATAAGATTCTACTCCTTATATTATGAACAGTAGAGATAAACACACATGGATTATTTAAAGATGAAAAAAGTACGTGCTTTTACTTCTGAGCAGCACAAAAGCAGTTTGATAAACTTAATTTTCAGGTTTAAATATAAACAGACATTTTGGGCAGTCTCTCATTGTACCAGAGGATGAAGTTGATGTTTGATACTCAATGCTGAAAGACTTCAGAGTAATTTATCAGTAGTTAATTAATATAAAAGTGTAACTGATTCAGATCCACTCATATCTGAAATTTAACTATGTAAACTTGTTTATACTCTGAAACAGATAAGGTTTATCTATAAAGCCAAGACACAAACATACATACACTTGCTGATTTCCTCCAACCTAAACTGTCAGTACTGCACATCTCTTGTTGCTTTGTTGCAGTGGCTTCTAAAAAACCAGTTATTGTTGACTGAAAGAAAATTACTTTCCTCCAATAAATCTTTTTTTTTTTAGGTTATAATCTCTGTGTCAGTGAATTTGGGGCCATGAATGAATGAAATCACCAGTTAGGATGCATTAATAATAGATCAAGTGTCAATGATCACCAAAAGTTAGGTCATTAATTAAACCCACAGTAATTGTAGTAGTTAGTTAAGGAGCCACATGGGGTTTCCTTTGTGTGTTCACAGAGACTCTCCCTTATCTGTCACATTAAAGATTTCCTTTTTTTTCCTTTATGACCAGATCATATAGCTTACTGCCTTTTGGCATTATCCATCTGGTTTAAACCTTGTCAATGCCCAGAGTCAAGACCCAAAGGAGAACCCTTGGCTCTCAACCTGAAGCTGATGTGCAGCATAGCTTTCTTTCCTCAAGATCCCCTTGTGTAAGAATTTTTTTAAAACTACAATTGAAATCCATTAACTCTGAAACCAAACAGCTCAAACAATGCTGACTTGTGCAGAATTTTCCATTTTTTACTCTTAGCAAATGATCTTGGGTTTTACATAGCCATCTTACCTTACTCTGTCCTCAGAATCCCCAAGTGTTTTTTTCAGGTTGGAAAGATCTGGATAATAAGAAGCAGGAGGAGAAATAACCTCTAGGACTCCAGACTGGATTTCTCTGGGGAAGCTGTGAGAACAATCTTAGTGAGACCCTTCTCCTCAAAATGATTTTTGAGGGCAACCACAGACAGCAGCTCCCCACAATTAGGTCTGCTCCCCCACAAGTGGCATTCACAAGTCTAGCAAAGAAGCTCAGTCACATACTCTGCAAATTTGGAACCAAGAAGGGGTCTTTGACAACCATCTGAACAGGTCAGGAACCCATCAAAGTCTCAGAAAGCACCAGACTCAAAAATCCTGCCCCTCCAGCATCTGTAAATACTTACTAACAATCCTGAGATGATTGCCAAAATGCAGCAGTAATTCACAACCAAATCCACTATCTAGAACAACACACAACTGTTCCCTCTGGTGTGAGAGATCCTAGTTTCCTTACCCTTGCTCCAACTCTAATTTCACATTCTAGCCTAAATTATACTTCCCTGGAGCAGCAGTTGGGAATGAGGAGTCTGGGTCTAGTCTCTGCTCCAAGGATTAAATTTTCCCTTTAAAAAGTCGTTGAAAAAAATGTGTGAAAATTGTGGAAAAAATGGGAGCCAAACCTAGAAGTCAAATCTTTCCCCTCCTCCAGAAATAAGAAAAAAAAAAAACCCAAAACCCCAACAAACAAACACACACCAACCCTACAAAATACAGGATCACTGAAATAAAGAGTTCTCAGAACTGGGTTTCCCATTCCCTATGATTAATGAAAAAAATACAACACTAAAAATTAAGTACATTATGGAAAAAAAAAATCTCAATCTTACTGTGTAACACTGACAAAGCATCTACTCTGCAGAATTTTTCAAAAGCCATGAAGAAATAATAAAAATTACCTAAGTGCTTAAATTGCTGTAGGTATTGTACCTTGGCAGGGTTCAACAGTGCCAAGGAAGAGAGCCTCTTCCCTGTATCCTCTCTGCAGTATTCCCAGCTGAGATAAACCCTCTGGAGGAAGGAAACAATGGCTATTTCTTAGCCTACATGTTCAGTGTGAGAAGCCTTCTGGGGGAAACCTACCCCCAAACACAGTCATGTGGGAAACTGGAGTGCAGCAGGATGTGCAGAAAAGCCACAAAAGTGAAGGGAAGGGGCAACTCCTCCATCCAGGGATCTTCTTTTTTTTTTTTTTTTTAATTGGCTTGAGTAGGTGTCCATCTCCTTTCACAAGCAACAGGACAATAAGAAAGGGCCTAAAGTTGCACAAGGGGAGATTTAGATTGGGTTTTTTGAAAAATTTCTTCACCAAAAGGGTTATCAATCATTGGAATAGGCTGCCCATGGAAGTGGTTGAGTCATTGTTCCTGCAGGTGTTTTAAAGCCATGTAGATGTGGCACCTGGGGACATGGGTTAGTGGTGGATTTGGTGGTCCTGGGTTAATGGCTGGACTTAATGATTTAAACAGTGTTTTCCAAGCTAAATGATTCTATAATTCTAATAAAACATCAATACAAAGATTGAGAGCTCTCCTGCAATCATTCCAAAGGAGGGAGGGGAGGGGAAAGACTGTTTCACATCAAATACTGGCCAAAGCAGAGTTCTGTCAGAGTAACCAATTCACCAATAAATTTGTGCACCAAAGACACCAGCAACAACACCAGTACTGCAGCACAGTGCAGAGTTCAACCCTTGCTTCCTTCAGTCCACTGCACTTCAGGGCCATTAGCCTTATCAGCTTTGTGACGTTGGCTGCACTATACTATTTCTTAGAAAGCAGCATTTTTAAAACAATAATCTATTAATGAGTGGAGTGGGGTTTGCCCAATCACTTTAATTTAGTATTTCCCCTCAAGTCACTCTAAGGTTTTTAACATGCATGTGATACTGTAAACATTTATGGGGAAGAAAGATAAAAGCAAGCAGAACTGCAGGGGGAACAAAGCTTCCATTCAATAGCTCTGCTGTTAATGCGACACGGCAAAGAATACCCATCTCATGTTACCCATCATATAATCCTATTTAACACTATAATCATAATCCATTTGCTGTCCAAAGAAAAGTAGTGGAACAAGGAAACAAAGACACCTGGAAACCATGTAGATGTGGCACTTGTGGACATCGTTGAGCTGTGACAGTGCTCAGTAATCTTACAGGTCTTTTCCAACTTAAATAATTCTATGACAGACATCAGAATACACTGCAGTTGTGTGGTCAGTGGGGACCTAATGTGTAGTCTCAGGTGCATGAATTGCATCATTAATTTCATGGGGGAAAAGCTTAGGCTTAAGTAAATATTTATCAGAGGTTTAAGCTGAGACCTTGACCGGTTAGTTAAAGCATATTTATGAAACAATAAATGGGAAATAAACTGATAAACTGTTCTGAAGTTTCTGTGTCTCACAGTCTCTTATAGCACACATACAAAGAGCACACCTTTGCCTCACTACTCAGCAGTTCCATTTCAGCTGAAACGCTCTAATTCTCTTCCAATAAAAGCTCAAAATGTGTTCACTGGCTGTTGGGTGTTACATTCTATAGGACTTACCTGGTTTTAACACTTTCTGCAACGCTGTTAACATACTCTGCATTCACCTAAAAAAAAGAAGGGTGGGATTCAAGTCACCCGTTTTTGTATCAAAGAACATCTTGTAGGGAATATTTATACATAAACACTGCATTTTTATTGTCTAATTCTTTTCCTTTCAAAAAACCCGTGGTATGTTACAGTAGCATTTCTACTAAAGGACAGTGTGGGCTTTTCAAGCCAACAGAACTTTGAATGTAGTTGAACACAAAATTGAACTATCCCCAGCTGTGGTTTCTGCATTTTGGTTTTCACTGCTTTTGCAGGAGGCCAAGCCATTTCCTGAATAAAATTCTATTCTACAGCTCTCAGTTATGCCAGAAAAGTGCAGTCATATAAATGTCAATAAAAAGAGCTGCTTCAGGTTAATCATCCAAAAATCACAAAAGAGGCCTGACACTTGAGAAAAATCACCTAAGCAAAATATTCTAAAGCTAGCTGTACCTAAAACTTTTATTTAGTTTCTTCTCAGTATAACAAAGTTATGAGTCTTTGTCTGGAAATTTTAAGGACATATTTATTCATTACTGCTCTTTCATAAAAGTAACAGTTTTGGTGTGCAAAACGCATCTGTTAACTACATTAAAGAGTGAAAAGTTTTGTAGATGTGATTTCCAAAGCAACACAATATGTGTCTTAGCAGTTCAGACTTCTTTTTTAAATACACAAATAATTGTTACCAGTTATATATTAAATTTGTAATAAGTAAAAATGGGGTGAAGTGGTAAGTAAAGAACTGTGGTAAGAAAAAAATACAAGGTACAATGCACTTTCAGCCAGTAAGTCACTCTGATTTAACCCATGGTGTGAGCATCTAACTTGATCTTTTGACACATTTGGGGGAAAAGGAAGGTGTAGACTCACCTGCCCTCCTCTCATAATAAAATGTTCTTATCATCTCTCACATCAGCATGAACAACCTGCTCCAATTTACTGCATGGCTGAAAAATGGAAGCTGCGAGAATGTGACTTTGAGGATGGGAGAAAGGGGAGAATAATTCTTACAATGGCAGTTTAATCCTAAATTGGCTGATATGGACAGTATTACTACAACCAGAGCTGCTGTTTGTTTCAAGTCACATTAGTATTCTCCACAGCAGGAAACTATTCAGAAGTTACCTCTTAAAAACCCCCAAGAACCCTCTTAAGCCCTGTAATAAAATGTTTATCTGAATGGCAGCTCAGCAAAGCTCATCACTGCCAGGGCTCTTCACTGGGAAATACTAATTGTAAAATAAGTTCAGCTCCTGAACAGAAAAGTGGGAGTCATGACTTAACTTAATGTGAACTCTCTTCTGTTTGACTGTATTACAGCTGCAAAAGTGATGACTGAACAAAAAAAAAAAAAGCAAACTGTAACTGTTAATGAATACATGCACAGATTTGATGCTGTTCAGGGAAGGACAAAGAAATAAGAATAAATGTGAAGTCTGAATAATTGCACAGTCATTTTACCTGCAAGAAGCTATCACTAACTAATTCCTTTCTGTAGTTTTTCCTAATGTGATCAAGACATGTTGGAATGAGAAAAAAATGCATTTACCCCTAACATTTTACCTTGAGCCCTGTTTACTTTCCCAAACATAGAACCATTCAAGCCTCTGAACAGTTTTATTTTGCACACAAAATGTCAAAACACATGCAGAAAGCTCCAACATGTACTTTGCAAGATATATGATATCAAACCAGTATATAAATAATCTGAATGTTTGTTAGACTGAGTAAGTTTACTTTCCTCAGGTTCTATGGAACTTTCCTGTGAAGGGTTTACATTTCACTCTGAAATCAGAATACTTTACTTTCAGACATAAATAATAAGTTCATATAGTTTTATCAGAAAATCTGACTCAACAACTTTTTGTAAATGTAATATGACTTTTGACCTTCCATCACCTGAGTTGTAGGATTTTTACCACATATGAACACTAAGGTACCAACTGCTCCTCCAGCCCTGAAGAAATCCCTCCCAAGGGCCTATTTAACAGTATTTTGCAGCCTCTCCTACATTATTAGACTAAGACATAAATTTCCATATTGTCTTTCTATGAGAATACTGCACCCTTCCTTGCAAACTCACCTCTGCTACAAAGATGATTATTATGCAGTCCTTCTTTTGCTCTTCAGAAAGTCCATACAGTAAGGAATGCAGTGTACTAATCAGGTAATTGTCCTTTTTCCTTTTCACAGTGGGAATACCCATCACCAGTGAGACTGCAAAGAGAAAAGGCCTCAAATCATGTAATTTTAAGTGAAGTAAAAGGAAAGGGAAATTACATTTTATGATTTGATGTGACCATAAAACTTGGTGGCAGTGGCACTGTGACAGCATTTCCTTTACTACCTAGAAGAAGAGATACATCCAGCTAAGTTTAGGTCAGACACCCCATGTCTGTGTGATAAGCACCAGGTCTACATTGTGTAGACTATCAACATTTTAGACTTTGAGATACTTCCACCTCTGGCAAACACACAGGTGTCTGCTACTTAGTTTCAAAAGGGAGCACTGTAAAATAAATGGTAACTCTTGCTTTGGATTTGGAGATCTAAGGCGTAAGGGTTAAACCAAAACTGCTGTAGTGAGCAGGCTCCTGCAGGAAGTGATTGCTGTGTATCTCTGAAGCAATCAAATTCAAACAATGTTCTGAGCAGTTTAATTGATATGCATCAATGGCTTTCATAGAATCAGTAATAGGAAGAAAGGAACTTAGGTACTGTTGTTATCAAAAACAAAGGAGCTGAAATTGTGTCTGGCAAAGGCTCCACTAGTAGCAAACCTATGTTGTATTACATTGTTAGACTGTAAGCAGGACATGTCTTTTCTCATTAGTATGGACATGATCTAAATCAGTGGCCAAACACAGCTCAATAAAACTGTGGAATCTTAGTCCTTGAAGATGATTTCTATCCACCAAAATCTGAGGAGGCTGGTAAGGAAGCATCAGATTTTGAAAAAAAGGAGTAGGTACAATTAGTGACTTGATCCCGACTTTAACATCCATGCCAGTGTCAGCTGAAAAATGCCAAAGTTCCAGTGGTTCTTCCCAGCACATATCCTGCTAAACCACTGGGGTTTAGTTTGCTTTTACACACGGAAGGTCAAGCTGTCCTTAGTAAACTGCAGCCTTGCTGTTGTGATTTTCGTGTACAAAAAAATTAAACACAGAGCATTCTTTTATTAGTGACACTGATCTCTGTTCACTCCAGTGAGAACTACAACACTAGAACACATTCATACAACTACACCTACTAATGAGAAGTCTGTACAAAGTCATGAGCATGGCCAAGGGTTTGGGTTTTGTTTAGTTAAATCAAAAGTGCTGCCAGTGTTCCTTTACAGAAAATCACCCTAGAGAAAAGCCAAAATGTCAACAAAATGGTTTAGTTCCTTCTTGGCCTACAACTTTTGAGTGTTCCTTTTACCTGTCACATGACAGGAGATGTAACTTTATAACTTGTATTATAGTTCACTGGGATTCATCATGATTTCTGCAGGTGTCACCTGATTTTTGCATGTGGACAAAAAAGTTACATTAAAGATATGTTAATATCCTTTATATCACATCACCTTCCCATTTTCTTCTTACATTGGCAAATTGGCATTATAAATTCTCCTTGGCTTCCTCATTCATAGTAATTTTGTGGGGGAAAATTGTCAACTAATGCATCTTACCCATACGAATATATGATTAAATCCCAAAATAATATTTTTTTCAATTATAAATATTTTTTGCTGATATTTGAAAATATTATCAGAATACTCTGATGTAAAGACTTTAAATAGGGAAGAGCATGGTAAAAGTATTTTTGCCATCTCCATTAAAATTAATAATTCAGGTTGGTGACATTATAAAGTTAAGGGAAAAAACAGCCCTAAACTTCTGAGAATGTTTCATTGCTAGAACTTAACATAAAATATAAACACATAGAAAATATAATCCAAACTTTATTTCCTACCTCTAGTTCTCTGTTGCCCAAAAATGACATTTGGGAAAATTCCATCTTCATATTCCTGAAGGTGAGGTAGATAGTAGTGCATGTTTGTAAGATGCACAGGGAGTTTTCTTGGAAGGTTTAACACTTTCCACTTCATATCATCTTAAAGAAACAAACCCACAGATAAACAATAAAATAAAAAGCCACCAATGAAGCCTTTTTTTTTTTTTTCCCCCAACTGTTTTGCTCAACTGAACATTGGCAGATTATCACACACAAGATTATTTAATCAGAACTCTTTCCCAGAAGTGATTGTATGTCACACATATTACACTACATTAAACTGGCAATGGCCCAGTACAATCCCCTCCCACCCAGGTGATGCAGCAGAACTACAACATTCATTCATCTCACAACACAGTAAGTAGTTACTTTAAAAGCAGCAGCAAAAAAACTGTTTGGTTTTGTTTTTTTACATAGCAAACAATTTTTTAAATTAAAAGAAACAGAGGTCCTGATTAATAACTTTCTTAATTACTTAATAAACTTAAATGCTTTCCCCCAGATTCAACACGTGGTGGTTCTCAAGGCTCAAACAGAAGTTCTCAGGGTATTAAAGGTCCTATGACAAAAAGGACAACCATATCCAGGCCTGTAGTACATAAAAGTAGGGATTTCTTTTTTTCTTACTAGTTGAAAATAAAGATGAAAGCAACAGAAGGTTTATTGATGTGAATGGAAAGTTAATTTACCTAAAAAATGTGTCTAAGATAATTCCTAAACTTTACCACCCTTCAAAGTTACATACAAGTCTCAAAAAAACCCATCACCAGCTTTAATCACTCAGCTCAGATCAGTGAAGTCAGTGGCTTGCTGAATGGCCAATATTTTAAGTTTTTCAACTTTCAAAAGATATTCTCACTGAAAATTAGGACTCAATAAAGATTCTCGACCCTACAGAAAAGTTTAAAAAAATACCAAACAACTATACATTATGTATACATGTCCAGACATTTGTGTATCCAAGAGACCCACAAGTTTTCCCACTCTGTTTTGCCATTGAATATACTGGACTTTTGCTGCATAGAAACTTTTTCACTTTTGTTGTACAATAAAACTTGGCTGGAATGGGAAGCAGAAGGCTAAGTAAAAATAAAATTATTCAGTGATTTTAAGAAATTTCTGCTTTAAATCCTGCAAACTGACAGCTTTAATAGTTTCTGATATTCAGCTGGCTCCAGTAAGAACACGGGGAAGGGGAACTTGCTCTCTCCTCTGCTTGCTATTATGTGCTTTAGGCAAGAACTCTTTGCCTGCAGTATGTGGGGCTACTGGTGGCTGACAACATGGCTCTATTCTAGAGCTTGTAAGGCCACAATCCTGTCAACACACAGCTGTTTGTTTATGCACATCTGAACAGTTCCACTGAATTAACATTGAATAAACAGGCTAAAGCTGGCAGGGAAGAACAGCATAAGAAACAGATCTAACCACACAGGAAGAAATGCACCTTGTTCTTTCTTCCTCTGTAACAGTCCTGGTTAATTCCCTATTTTAATCTGAGTTCTAGTCCGCTGTACTCAATGCAAATAAGGATTTTTAGATGGCAGTTTTCAGTGGCACCCAGACTCTTTCTGAAGTTGGGGTTTACTGTGAAATGCCTCCAGCACAGACATGCCTCTTCCAGTTTTCCTTCTCCCCCCAGGGAAGTAGCTCTTCCAGTAGCTCTTCCAGTCTGAACATGGGAGGAAGGCAGATCCTGCACAACTACATCACTTTAATTTTAGAGGACAGAATCAAACTGTCGATATGTTTTATGCAACTGCTTGTGCAGATAGATGGAGATGTACAACAGTCTGAAAGGCAAAGTAACTAAGAAGTTCAATTAAAGGATGGAAAAAATCTGGATCACTAAACTTAGCTGCATGTTGGTGTCCCTCCTGCAAAAAATAAAGTTTTAACCAGCATTACATACAAGCATTCACATTTTGATTCTGATTATTAACTAACTACTTGCAAGATGAATTCCAGCAGGAACACTCTTGGGTTGTATCTAGCCAAAAAGACCTCCTGGAGCTTCCCAGCTCCTGGGTTCAGGCAGGCACCCAGCTGTCGGTGACCTGCCTGCTGCCATGAGCCTGCACACCCCCATATGGAACCCGGTGCCCAACCTCACGAAGAGTCACTCCACATGGAAGGAGGGGAAGTAGTGTGGAACATCTGAGGAGGTGTACCTGCCTCCCAGGTCAGGCACAGCTCTGTATTGTAAGTGTGTATGTATGTATGGCCAAACTTCGTGAATGCAGATTTGGGAAGGGCTCTTCTCACGTGGGTGTGCCCTTCCAGCCTGCACAGTGGATTCTTTAGGTGAGGCACAGCGTGCACAGAACTGGCCCCACCGT
>JAWWEV010000134.1:10045331-10102769 GCA_035583235.1 Hafferia zeledoni
GGATGGCAGGGAGGCTTGAACTGCCAGGGGACGGTCCCCACTGAGACTCGAACTCAGGTCCTTGGGATTCGGAGTCCGGAGTGCTCTCCTTTACACCACGGGACTGCCTTTTTTATCAGAGTGTATTGGCATAGTAAAAGCTGGGAAAAATAGCTTATTCAGTGCTCTGTAGTTGGAAGCAAGAGAAGGATGAGCACTGCAAGATCTCAATCAGCAATATAAACAGCTTTGAACTGGGACAGCACTGCAGTCCAGTGTGCCCCCTTTTATTTATCTCCTTATTTGCTCAGTTACTAACGCTCACAGAGTCCTATTTTAAAGGGGGGAGAGGGGGCACAGAGTACTTATCCACCTTTTTTTTTTTTTTAAGTAGCAACTTCTACCTAATGCTAATATAATCAAATCAATGATTTTTCTCCCCACACCAGTTACAAACATGAGCACACAAAACTGAACTGTTAACACGGTACATTTTTAAACATACAAACCTGTATGATTTGTTGTGAAGTTCATTCTTCTTGCAACAATATGTTTAATTTCATCTAGGGCACTGCTCAGTTCTTGTGATATTTTTTTATTTTCCTTTTCAGCATACAGGAGTCTTTGCCGAAGTTCCCCAAACTGGCTTTCATACGTGTCTAAGTCATTTCCTGCAGTAAGAAGATAATTTCTTTTCAAAGAGGTGATTTCTATGATGGAATAAAGCCAAAGAACAGGAGACAGTCCAGAAGATGACATGACCAGAACGGTATAAATAATAATAAAATTTATTCCTGAGGGAGTACAGCTGGGTAAAGGCTTTCAGTTAAAGACAAACCCAAGAATATGAAACTCACAATAAGGAAAAAGTCAGTGAAAGTCTGAGTTGCAGGGGAAGGTGCTATCCAGGAAAACAAACAATGTTTTTCACCAAGGGACAAGTCTTGATGACTCTTTTCACATTGAAAAATATAATTATGTAAAGGTTTGTCTTTTGTATAAAACACTGTTACGACTAAAATAGAGGTATTTAGTCATCATCTACGATTTAAGAAGTGTCTGGAGCATATTAACCACTATTAGTAACAATGGTTACCTGAACTCTTGTATATATTTAATTAGATAACAGCTGAAACTGTGCTCAGGCATGAAGGATGCTTTCACAATACAGAGCTCACCCTTGATTAAATACTCTATGCTTACATCAGTATTAGGAACACTGTACTCAGTCATGGTTATCAGACAATATCTGCTGTTCTGAGGAGTATTCTAAGATAATATCAATATTACATTTGAAGAAGATCCACTTTCCTAAGGGACAGGTGATGTCAGAACTTCTCAGTTATTACAAATGGTATACAAGACTCATACTTGTCAGAGCATTCACTGCCTCATTGTCATATGAACAAAGAGTAACATGAAAATATTAAGATATTAATGAAAATATTAATTAACAACTTGTGGATTAGCAAGTGGCTTAACTCGCAGTGAAGTTCCATGTACTCCTAGGAAGATGCAAACAGCAAAGAGTAATCTTAGGATAAATAACATGTGATCACAGGATGCAAATTATTGCTTTGGAAAATGGAATTGATTATTTTGTTAATGGAGGTGTCCTATAATTAAATGCTGGAAAGTTGTGTTCCGTTGACATTTCCAGTGCTGTAACAGCATAAGATTTTGTTAAACCAAATTAAAATTCCCCTCAGTATAACCACATTATAGAAGGAATCAGTAAAGAAATTGCTGATGACTTATAACAGCATAGTCAGTCTCCACAATTCTTTAGCTATGCAGTGTCAGTGTGAGTCAAAACCACAGATATCACTACTGTGCTGACACTATGGCAAGCACCAAGTCATTGTAGTTTTATTTGCTTACTTTACAGGTGAGCCTACCAAAACATCCTAGAGGCATCTAGCAAATAAAAGGTCAATACTCAATTATCACTGAGTGCACCCAAAGAAGCTGGTACTTATCATCAGGCCAGAAAACTACATTTTTAAGTCTTTCAGAATTGACACTTCTGTTCAGTCAATGGAAACATGTCAATGCCTTGTCTACCAGAAATGAGGAATGTCAGAATAAAAGCAGAAAATAGCAAGATGAAGACCTATGGCAAAAATACAAAAAGAAAATGAAGGTGAAGGCTTCTTTTCCCCTGGGTGAACTGAAGATGAATTACTCTGCTGGACTAAGAGTGATTCACTACACTTCCCTACTAGGAAATGTCAATGGGGTCACACTGGCTACAAGCCATGGGAGGAAAAAAGAGGCCCAGCCACCAAGCAGACACACTGATAGCACTCAGAGCTTTGCAATGGATTTTCAGCTCTACTATAGCATTTCCTCTGACTGTGAACTACACATTATCATATATATACTTACAGCTACTGTAATGCTCAGAGAGCAACACTTAAAGTGGTTTTAAATGCAACCTTGTGTCATCTCCTAATAGATACATATATATATTTTCTGTACTGGAAATTGAACCTGGTTAGGAACATTACTAACTTCTAAAGCAAATATTAATTCTAAAAGCCAACTGGTTATTTCTCTTTGCTCCATGTACACACATTTCCTCTATCATCATAAATACTTCCAGTTTCATTAATGATTTCTGGCAATATCTAAGAGCTGTGAAACAATTCATAACTATCTCCTCGTAGCATTCAAAGAGAAAAGAAAACAAAAAGAAAATTGAGAGTGGCAGAAAGGAGGGAAGTAAACACTTCAAAGCCTAGCAGAGAATCTTGTCTCTATTTCTTGACTACATGCCACGCTGCTTATCATACCTAAAGACTCTTTCTTTTAGAAACTGAATTTTGGTTAATGGCCTCCTTAAAAAGAAAATTATATAAGCACACTAACTGCAAAAGGTCTTATCATACCCTGCCCTTGGACCCACTGCTTGCTGTTCAGGCTAATGAAGCATATGAAACCACTGAGGTTTAATTCCACTAACAACTGCCAATTTATTCTCTCCCTGTAACTGATATAAAATGGAGAGACCTTTCTGAATCTTATTACATGCTTTGCAAGCTCAGGTTTACCTCTTTCAGAGTAAGGAAGGAAAAAGATTTCCCCAAACAATGCCTCTGTCTTAGGTCAGAATGGCCAGTTCTTATGCAAACACGTAAATTCAACAATGTGCATTATCCTTAAATATTTTCTTTATAGCCTTACAGCACAGTATTATTTGTATCTTCCAAGACCTCAGAGACTGCCAAGAAAAACTACCATAAATTCAGAAGCTGCTTCACCTGCACCTGGAACATTCACCTATTACACCTGATGCCCATCAGAATCAGGGAACCTTCAATGGCTGAGCTTTAGGCACAGGACAGAGTATGCCTGAATGCACACCCTAAGTTTTCAGGAGCCTCTGAAGTCAGTCAGTGCTCAGGTTGGTTTATTTTATGCAGCTGAAAAGGGAAGGTCAAGTGAGCAGGTTAAGAGCTTCTAATTGTTTCCACTCATGTGATCCTGTCCATGCTGTGATGGCAACTGGGCTGCAGGGCCTATTGCTATGGCAGAGGTCACAAGTAGGAGGAGGAGGATTAATTTCAGCCACATACAATTATCTAATGAACAGGGACTCATTATTGGGTTTGGCATACATACTTTTTACTGAACCATTTACATACTATATCTAACTGAAAGTAGCTTAGCAACAAGCAAACTTGTTTCAAAGAAAAGACAACATAAGCTCTAGTCATATTTTCCTAGATGTTGACAAACAATTATCATTTGAGATCCAGGTCTTTTCCTATATTAGAATGCAGTGAAAGGTGATCTTTAAAAATTCAGTCAGAATATCACCATATAGGAAAGCAGTAATATTTTTAAAAAGGGGGAAAAAATAAACTGAGTGGGTATTTCAAATATTTTTACTTCTCTGTCTGATGTACCAACAATTATTCAATTCTACACACATTTAATTAAATGCCTAGCCACTAACTAAAGTATTTCTTGATAAAACTGTGTTCCCTCAAGACCCAGTGTACAATACAGGGAAAGAATGAAGGTCAAATGTTTACACTTGTTCAAGTACAGGTTGTGATGAGACATTGCACAGCAAACAAAGAGAGGACTGAAATGCTCCCTTATCCCTTCCAGTATGAAAACCAAGAGTACCTGTCCTCTTTTTGTATCATAGGGTTTATGACTCAGCTCCTCTACTCTTTAGGCACTGTCCAGCCTGAAGGAACTGCAAAAAGCAGCAGACCTCCATTCAGCAAATTATACATTTAGAAGCCACTAAAACTACACAGCTTTTCTAAGTCTTGGATGTGAATTTTGATTAAAAAAAATTTGAATCAGCAAATACTAAGTTTTAAGTCTCATTTGAGGTTGTTGTATGTTGGGGGATTTTTAACATCTAAATGCAGAACTATGCAAAGAAACTGAGTAAGCAATTGATGGACTGGAAAAACTCTTCCCTTATCACACTGTGCATTTCAGCCACATCCTGACTGCATGTTGGGGCAAAACCTGCATGTGCAATCACCTCTGTATGCTCTCAGTGCCACTGGAAGGAAATGCACACATAAAGAGAACATGGAGCCTACCAGTCACCTGGGACAACTGAGAAAAATAGTGGTTAAATACAGACTAGCAGTCCTGGAGAAGGCAGGAAAATCGGCTTCTGCATGTTCAGAAATCTGGATAAGCTGTATTGGCTGAAAGGAGAATGGTGTAATTCAAGACTCCTTATCAACTCTGCCAGTGTGTCCCTATTTAACTGAAGATTTGAGCCAGAGTGTGCCAGTCAGATCTGGACAGCAAAGCTACAAAGAACTGCATCACAAATGACCTGCACTTGGCTGCACAGCAGGAGCAGGGGTTGGCCAGCTGAAGCAAAACACCACACCATGGGCAGAAGAGTACTGGAAATAAATGTGTGATCAGCTGTTTGGGCTAGCACATACATTGCTGTATTTCAACTTAAAAAGAACACCTTTCATCAGAAATACCTGTTTAGCCTTTTGTACACCTTTACCTGATGAAAAGTTTTGGGAAACAAAGAAAATATGGATATGTTGAACAATTTTATCATCCTTAAATATACTTCTGTGAATGCAGTCATGTATGAACAGTTTCTCTCTTGTTCATCCCACCTCAAAGGAGGAAGAAATTAAGGTTTCACAGTGTTTCACTCAACATGTATGTTTAACGCGTCCTTGTGACATATTTCAGCACCACTTTCTCCTAAATTCCAGTCAAAGCTTACGTTAAATTTACTTAAAGTATCCCACAAATTCAGGTGAAGAGGATTGCAACATGTTACAAATCAATTCAAAGAGATCTATCTTGTAACCCTTGAAAGCAATATGAAGACCCACTGCCATGTGAGAGGATTTACCTCATTGCCATGACTTTAAAAATTGCACTGACATTCAGCAAAGACACCAAAGGTTCTTTTATTCAGGAACACTGTTTCCTCTGAAGAAACTTCATGTAAGTTCATAATGACTTTATAATGGTTTTGCCTTCTCCTTTACTGTTTTTCAAGTGGGGGAAAAATCTGCTTCCTTGTTATCCTTACATTTTTAATGGGGATTAATATTTACACGGAAGACACTACATATATTGTAAGTTGTATACTACTTCTCTTAACTACAAATCTACGTGAGAGCAAATAATTTTGGTCAGGTGAACTAACAAGTGGATTGTAACTCAGTTTCACAACTAGTAGAAACATCTGCATCATCCTAACAACAGCCTTTTCTATCCTCAGATACAAACTGTTTGCCTCAGCCAGGTTTTGCCTGGGGCCTGGGGAGGGACCAAAAAGCTCACGGCAAAACCACGCAGGAGGTGGAACAGGTATTGCTGCAGCAGTGCAGCTGATTACTCGCTAACAGCAGCCTGTGTTCGCAAGCACTCTAGAGGCTGCTGAACGAATCACCACACAACTTCAGACACAGGATTAGGTTTTGCTGAAGATTTGGTCATTGCCTCCATAATTACTTTTATTTCCTTTTTTTTTTTTCCTGGCCACAAAAACATCAGCATATTTAATATGAAATCGCTGATGATATTTATAAAGCAATGGAAAAGGTGACTATAAAAGCATCTTTGTAAGGATAGTTAAAATACATACAATATTATGTACAATAGCTAAAGTCCAGTGACTTTGGCAGATTTTGATTTTTCATTTTTAAGTGAATGAGTGAGACAGAGCATCTTCCCTGCTATGCCAGTTTGAGTTACCCTCACTCGAGTTTAGTCTCACAACCTCAAGGCAAGACTCAGATGGCACACAACAGTCAGAACCAGCACCAAATAGCCAATTATTTACTGCTGTCATTGACAACAAAGACATTCAACCCAAATTTCTCCAACTACCTTCAGTATAAGGTGTTAAAAGGCCATTGGCATAAGCTATTCATTTTTTATTTGCACAGAATTCAGGGCAGAGCCAATATCAGATTTATACTTCAAGCTAATACTCAAGGGCTGAAAGGTTCTGAGACTGCAGAAGAACTGAACATTTTACAGGGCTATTATGTACTTTTTATACTACGTAAGTACTCAAAACCACTAGTCTTGAGCTAAGCTGCCCTGTCCTAGCTGTAGAACAAATATTATTTGCTGTCCCAACATCACTACAATCCAAGAAACAACCAACTAGATAAAACCTGAGGGAATACTACAGACTACTGCTGCAGTGTGGTAGACTGTAATAAAAAATCAAGAGCAGCCTAAACATTTCAGTGGTCAAAGTAGAGAAGGAAACTGAAGTAAGAGGAGATTTAACAAATGTGTGGAAGAAAATGAGCCAGAAA
Organism: Hafferia zeledoni; assembly: GCA_035583235.1. Taxonomy (NCBI): domain Eukaryota; kingdom Metazoa; phylum Chordata; class Aves; order Passeriformes; family Thamnophilidae; genus Hafferia; species Hafferia zeledoni. The sequence goes on from JAWWEV010000134.1 coordinate 10,052,102, forward strand.
ACAACGTTTGACAAATGAGTGAAAGAATGGGAGCTGACAAGCTGCAACAGTACTTCATCTGTCAGTAACAAGTGGGCTGAGTGAAAAGGGTATTGAAGAGAAAACACACATCACAGTTTGAGATGCACCAAAAGTAGGAACTCCTGTAGTGCTCTAAGCAAGTTCAGCAATGCAGAAGGGAAGAACAGAGGTTTAACAACATCCAAGCATCTGCCTGTTTTCAGAGCAAAACATTAATTTCAAACTACCTTCTTAAACAAATACCCTGTGACAACAATGGAGCATTAGTTGGTTTGCTCCCAATGCTTCTCTCTCTGTGGAAAAACGTAACAACATATGGCTGGCTGTTCGTGGGGGTTTCTGAATGTCTAAAAGGCTTCAGTCTTTTAACAGTCCTTTGCAACAAAGACTATGTATTACATTTATTTCACTGAAAATAAAAGTCATTCACCACGTGCTGTTACCTCCTCCTTTAGTTATTAATATTAACTATTTTATTTACACATTTGTGAGATTTACCAAGCTTAAGAGAGAACAGGACTCTGCACACTACAGATTTATCTTTGCAATGGTTAAAACTCTGCTAAGAAAACAGGCGCTAATAATAATAGTAATTAGGAAAATTATACCATCAGAGAGGAACTAGTTACTCAGTTTACTGTGGAGGAGGACGCAAACGTAGAAAGAGAAAAGTTAAGATAACACATATACACCATAACACACATTATCACTCTTCCCCCAAACAAACAAACAAGGCGAAACAGCCCAGCATGGAATACCATCAGAGAAAGACCAAAAAGAGAAGTAAAATGAAAATATAGTGTCAGTTATGAGGAGTCACAAAACACAAGCCACAAGACAACAGGATGGTAACTACAGATTGGACAAACGCTTCCTTTCTGACGTCTCTTGGATCTGAGTTTCTTAAGACACACCCTCCTGCTTTTACTTCATTTCTCCTTCCCGGCTCCTACTAAGAAAAGCATGAAGTGTTGTAAGAGAAACAACCACATAGTTGACATGAAATGCTAAAAGGCAGGTGGGACCGGCACTGCCTTGATTATATTCAATGTGCCGTTGTGGGGCTGAGTTCTGTGTTCATCTCAGAAATCATGAATTGGTTTATTCTAATTCTTCTGCATCTATAAAACCAGACCTATTGTAGAGGTGTATATATAGAAAGCACTTAAAGATCCACTCCATTTCCCCAATCCCAAACCAACCACTCCCTCACTCATAACAAAGCCATGTCTGCAAACCCTTTTTGAAGAGACCTTCTCATTTATTTTTGGAAAATACCATCACTTTAGGTTAGGGTTAGCTCAGAGAATCTTAGACATGGCTTTTGGTAGATCTATCTGGCATGTGCCGCCTACATAACCTATTAAAGAGACACTGTGTCATTTTAAAGTTGATAAATAAAATATAAAAATTCAGGTATTTTTCTCTGGTACACTCCATTTTGGAATGCTGGAAACATACACATGGAAATGTGACTGTACATGAGGCAAAAACGCCACTGCAGAAAGGATAATGCTACTTTGTCCTCCCCAAATAAAATCAAAACCACTCAAAAAGCGACAGCTACGGCAATCACCTTTAGACATTTCTTACCATCTTAACGCAAGGTGCTTGTCAGAAAAAGAGTTAGAAAAAAAAGTTTTAAAAGTTAAAAGAAAGCTTCTACTGTTTCCTAAATTTAGGCGTTTGTTTTTAATAGGGCACGTATGACCCAAAGATCCAACCTTGTAAGCTGTTCCTCAAGTTTGCACCGAGCCGCGGGTAAGCCGTGACCGCGGGGAACAGGCGAGACCCGCACCCTTAAGCCGAGTCCCCGCGGCCACGCCGGCTGCTCCCGTGCCCAGCCCGGCCGGTGCCCGGAGAGCCGAGCGGAGCAGCCTCTGACGCCGCCGCCGCTGAGGATCCCCTCCTTCCCTCAGCAACGGGAGTGGACGGGGCGACCCGACACCTCCCGCGCCGCGGCACCGGCGCTGCCCCGACCCGCTGCCCCTCTGCGGGCGGGCAGACCCCGCCATGGGGCGCACCACGGGCGGGATCCAGCGCCGCGCTGCCCCCGACGGCCCGTCGAGAGCGGGGCGGCAGCAACAGCAGGTGCCACCGCACCGCCCGCTCTCCGCTCCCGGGCTCCCTCTCACCTCGGCTGCCCTGCCACACCGCGAACCACAGCAGGGGGAAGGCGGCGCCGAGGCACAGCGCCGTGAGGAGCTGCCCGTGCCGCAGCCGCATCTCCCGGCGGGCGCTGCCCCGCACACCGCCCGCCCCGCCGCCTCCGCCCGGGCAACGCGGGGCGGGAGTGTCCGCGCTGCCCTGCCCTGCCCTGCCCTGCCCGCCCCCTGCGCGGGGGGCCCGGCCCGCCCTGCCCCTGTGGCCCGCCGGGCGGGGCCGCCGTGCCCTCGCCGATGCACGGCAGTGGCCCCGGACAACAGGTGTGTTCGTCGCACCTCGTGTGCCGACCGACGGCACCCGCTCCTCCCTCCGCCGGGCATTCCCGCTGGAGGCATCGGCCTCGTGAGCGGCAATTCCCGTTGCAAACCCCCCCCGCTGACATCGGCCCTCTCGATGCTCGGGCCCACAATGAAAAACCTCTGGACTGCGGCTGTATTTTCACCGCAGAAACGCCTCGGACCAGCCCTTTGGCAGGTGCTGTATAGCCTGTCACAGCATCATAGTGGTTAATCAGTATTTTGCTCATTTAAAGCCAATGGGCCATTTGTTTGCATATTGCTTATAAGATTTTATCAGGAAGCCAAGCTGTAGAGTAGAATCAATGTGTGTACTTTGCATAGTCTCGGAATCAGTTTTCAGCTTTTCAGTTCACCTTTTGTAAGCAGCTGCAAAATACAACCTGATGATAGTCTAAAGTACACCGGTAAAGGTATTTACTTCACCCATTTACAAAGCCATTTACTTTGCTTCCGACCTGTCTTTCATTATGGCAGACACACCTCTTTTCCTCTGTAGGTCTTCAGCAATCCATAAGCAAAGAAAAAAATTAGTCACTCTTTGGAATACACCCTCTATAATATAGTTTATAAAGGGAAGGGATACCTTATTTACCAAGATTTCTGGAACCTCTGACACAGTTCTAATAGAACCACCCCTGTTTTATAAGAAAAAAAGTTCCTCCTTCTTATGCATGGTCAGCAGGTATTTGGTGGCTCTTGCTTTGACATGTTCTCTCCCTGGTCACAAATCTATCCTCTATTCCACACCTGTGATGAAAAAAATACGATTTCCCATTCTGTGATGCAAACATCTGAAGGACAACTTCAGAAATCAGACTAGACCTGGCTAGCTGACAAAAGCAGTAAGCTGTTTCCTATCTAAGCTGGTACTTACTTCCTTAATGTATTATTAGCATATATAATTCATTACCTTATCTACCTATAGGATATAGTATTTTATATGATTTATTTTTTTAAAAAAATATTAATGCAGTATCTCTTCCTTAATTTTCTCTATTTGCTTACTTAACAACTTTATCTTATTTTACACTACACCCCCAAAAAATTTGGAATAGTTTTGTGTAAAGCAATTCCAAACCCTACAACACTGGTGTCCTGACAGGCTGGAGCCCCAGTGTCAATGCTGCCTTTATGTGCCACTCTTTCTACTATCAACAGTATAACTATGTCATTTTTGAAAACTTAATCTTAGACCCCACAAATTGTATATTGCTGCTCTGGCAAGGTTAATGTGACCTTCCTGTGTTTGAATTATGATATGGATGAGTTTACTTCTCTGTTTACTAATTACTTTGAATTATAAATGTTATTATTCATTAATAATGCAGGAGAGTGCTAGTAGTCTGCATCAGTATACAAATGGTGAACTAAAAATCTGAGTATTGCTCCATAAATCACCATGAAGTCTCGAGTTAGACCTCACTATTCCTGGCCTGTACTCATTTGTTCTAAACTTCCCTCTACTTTCTGTTTCTGGCTGTATGTTTTAAATTTTTACTGAGGAATCTTCTTTCAATTACACTTTGAATATGCATTTGTGATTGTTCCTATTAGCCAATGCAGTTACAACTCAAACCTCTTCTTCTATTGTCTCCCCATTTCCCTCTTCTAGTCAACAAACTAAACCCTCAAGGCACTAATTTTGATGGAGGATCAGTGTAGATTTTGAGACATTTGCAGTAAAATAGAACTTTAGAACTAAGAGGAACAAATTAACATTAAATATATCAAAAGTAATGAATAAAATGCCTTTTAATTGACTGGTTGGTGTTCTGTTACAAAGCCAAAATGAACAGGTGAATGATGTAGTGGAGCAGCAGGACTGCTGAAGATAAGAATAAAAGAAATCTAAAACATACTTAAATTTAGCTTGTTTTCAGAGCCACTAAGAAGAAAGAGCTAAAACCATATTTCCAGAAACTAATAAACATACACACTGTACAGGGAATGTCAGGGAATGTCTGTGGAGGCTGCCACTGACTGCATTAGATGTAATTTATTAAGGCTGACTCCAGAGCAGACCCAGTTACTCAGCCATGCTGAGCTGTGGTGATCATTTACTTAATGCTGACTTCATAGACTAGCTCATTAACTTACAATGAGGTAGTGCATTAAGTGTTCCTCAAAAAAAAAAAAATCAAAAAACCTAATGACTGAAACTGTCACAAGCTTCCACTGCACTTGCAAACGGGCTCCCTTATTTGCTTCATGCTTTCCTAATCTCTCTCTCTCCTGGTGCTCTCTGCCTTTGTTATTTCACATGCTCAAGAACTATTTACAACTGGAATAAGATGCACTGGGGTTTGGGGGGAGTGTTAAATGTTTCAGAGCAATTTTAGCTCCCATCAGCAGACTGTCTATATTTTTGGCAGACTGATCATCTTTAAAAATACTCTATAGAAGAGCACGTGGCTGAGTAACCTCTAATACTTAACACTAAGCAAGTGATTCAATGGACTAGTTCCACTGAGGTGCTTTACCTGCAAGAGAGTTTCTAGGCTTGTCCTTGGACTTTGTAATTGAATGTCTTTTCTTGCTCAGGTGATTATTTCACATTTTTGATACTGTTTTCACACATCTGTGTGAGCAAGAGTAGAGATATGAAACATTAAAACCAATATTTGACAACCAAGCAATGAGTTATTTTGAATGTGGGTTGTTGCTGTCCTTCATCTACAAGGGTACATGAACAAAGAATAACTACCAGTAACAATAAGTAATAGTTACTGGCATGGAAAGTTTTTGACTGCATAGAGATCCAACTGATAGTGCTGGTTTAAGTCTCTTTTTATTTGCCCTGCTGTCACATAAGAAATGTGATTTTAAAAGGCAAACTGTAGGTCATGATCTTTACTTCAACCAAAGACTCTGTGAAGGTAATACTGGAAGGCAAGCACTGAACACAAAAAGAGGACGGTAGAATTTTTTTTTTTCAAGCTACTGCATTATGGTTTTGACTGTCTTAATATAATCTATGAACTGACTGAACGTGATGATCCAGAAGCATCTTGCATGATTCAAGTACTAACATTTGTGCAAAATCAAATATGTTTGCTTTTCTGAAAGTTATAAAAAGCTGTGAAAAAATGTTGAAAAAGCATAATTTAGTATTTTAAAAGAAATAAATTCAATTGGTTACAGATTTTACTTTAAAATACAGATTTAAAGTGAAGAAAGCATCATATGAGCAAAAGAACCAGTACAAACTAGATTAAAACTTGCATCTTCAAAACTTTCTTATTTCAGAAGTGCTTAATTCAAAGCGAGATTAAAAAATTAAAAATTCTCAAGCTTACCTCAACAAATCCAATTGTATCACAGACAAGTATGGTGCAATGTATTGCCAACAGCACATACTCTACACATCAGTCCTGGAGACTGGAAGAAAAGAGAACTGACTGAGAAAACAAGAATCCTCTACTGTGTGTATGTATTGTTACAGTAAATCAAAACAGGAAGTGGAACAAATTCCAAAACCTGTAATTGAAGTTATTTTGGTTCTTAATAATACACACACACAAAAAAGGAATTTCTGTTTAAGTATAAATGAAAAAAAGTATTCATATTGATATGAAGCTATTTTGTCCCTTAAAAGATGTAATGGAAAGTGAAACCCTTGACGCAGTAGAACAGTTTTATTTTGGTATACACCAGCAAAGTCTCCTCAGCTACAAATTTCCCGGTGTTGTTTGTGCAGACCCACACTTCAAGGATGCACCTGCTGGCCTTCCTACAATTCCAGTAGCTCATGATGATCTATCTCCACACAATCCATGCGTGGGCATAAGGTCTGGCAGGAAGAACCTGACCACCCTCACATTTCTTCACGTCTTTACAAATCTGCCTTCCCAGCATCAAACTGTAACACTCTGCTGCTGCTGCCACCGGGATTCCCCTGACAACAAGCTTTCATGTTTAAATACAACAGGAGTGCTCTGCCACATTGTCAGATGGGGAGGTATATCACAATCTTTTTTCCAGGATTATTGGCTTAGAGTTGTTTCTCATACAAGCTAGAGTTGTTTCTCATACTAGCTTACCCAGGTCCTGCAACACAGACAGATTTCTTTTTTCCAGGTTTTTTTTCAAGATATTTTTCTGGGTTTTGGCTATCTTGAACCAACTTATATGCAAGTAATGTGACAGAACCATCACATCATCCTGTCACCAAGTAAGAATACTTTTCAATAAATACTTTTAAGCTTATTTTCATCCAATGCTCCAACACTCTGAATGTCATATTGTTCACCTAACAAGTTATGTTGCCTCTTAACATGCAACATGCATCACCTCCCCTAATGATTTTTAACGATAGAAAAAAGATCTGCAGATAATTGCAGTTCACACATCAATGACTCCCCCACATGAAACTCTGCACCCCTACAAGTGTAAAAATCCAAAGAGAGAATGCCAAACATGTTGTTTCACCCTCTGAAATCCTCTGTGGGACACAGGCCACCAGACCTGCTCTGTGGCTTTTGATTTTGTGTAAAAGGTACTTCAATTTCCACACATCAAAAAATATATCAGAATGTGGTCAAGCAAGTCTGTCAGCTCCCTTTCAACACGCCACATTTTGCATACAATTCTGCTGTGTTCAACCCATGTTTACTGAAATAATCATTAATACAATGGAAGTAGTGACCGGAACTAAGTGGAACACTCAAGCTGAACCTCCATTCAGCAAAGGCAAGGCAGGACCCTTGGCAACACCTCCCCTTAAAGTCATCTAGGCCAAGCGTTGCAAAACGTGGAATATGTAAAAATTTTCTTAAGAAAGTTTGTTCTTTGATGTTTGATTTTTGTATTCTTTCAAGGCTAATCAACAAGAAGGGGGATTTAATCCGTGAGACAGAGAGCAGCTAACGAGCAAGCTCTAAGTGGTAACCAGGTGTTAAAAAGACAAATTACTCGTTGGTAGAATTGTGTTGTTGAGGTTTAGGGCTGGACATGCTTCAGTGATCTCAGACCTAGGAGGAGGTTGACAAAGCTTGGGAAGATGGATGTGCCACTGGTAGTGGACACAGACAATGCAGATCTATGGGCCACAAGGACAAAAATAAAAAAATTCTTTCCACAGAGTAATCAGGCATTGGAATGGCCTGCCCAGAGAGGTGGTGGATTCCCCCTCCCTGGAAGTTTTTAAACTGAGATTGGCCGTGGCACTGAGTGCCATGATCTGGTAAAGGGACTGGAGTTGGACCAAGGGTTGGACTTGATGATCTTGGAGGTCTTTTCCAACCCAATCGATTCTGATTCTATGACATTTGGCAGAACTCCCAAGATCAGGAAGAAACTAAAAAACCCAACTCAGCAACTCTGCTGAATCAGCTGTGACTGGGTAAAAGGTAATTCTGGCAGGGGGAGATGGAACCACTGACTCATGGACCAGCGACCAAGGAAATCCACCCACCCAAGGGAAGAGAAAGACTGGGCATGCGGACTAATTAGCACGAGGCGCAACTCATTAACCAGAAGACAGAATACTAATTAATGGGAGAACTATGCAACTTGTAGCCAAGGAACACTCATTCCTTTGTTCGCTAAAATGTATAAACAGTAAAAACTTTTGAGAGTTGGGGTGCTTGATTTGTGGAATTCCACCGGGCACCCAAGGCTGGCGTAAATTGGAAATAATCGATGTTGCCCTGGAGTGTGCAACTATTGGCTTGTTCTGGTGGACACAGGGGCAGCACAGGCAGGGGCAGCGCCGGCACGGGCAGGGAGCGGGCAGGGCAGTGGGAGAGGCAGGGAGTGGGTAGGGCAGCTGGAGAGGCAGGGAGCGGGTGGGCAGCACAGGCAGGGAGTGGGCAGAACAGCAGGAGAGGCAGGGCAGCGGGAGGGGCAGGGAGCGGGCAGGGCAGCACAGGCAGAGCGGGCAGGGCAGCGGGAGGGGCAGGGCAGCACAGGCAGGGAGCGGGAGGGGCAGCACAAGCAGGGAGCGGGAGCGCCCCGGGACCGGTAACGGCTACCGGGAAAGGGAAGCACCTCGCCAGGCGGCACTTCCGCCCCGTCCCGCCCCGCGATCGCTTCCAGGTCGGGCGGGCGCTTCCGGCAGGAATGCCGGGGCCGGCCGGGCACCGCCGGGTCCGCGCCGCGCCGTGAGCGCCCGCGCCCTGCGGCGGCCCCGGCCAGGAGGGGGCGCCGGGCGGGCCGGGCCGGGTCGGGGCAGAGGGGGCCGGGCCGGGCACGGCGCGCTCGGGCCCCGCCGAAGATGTGGGGGCGCATCTGGGGGTTCCTGTACAGCAAGTACTTTCGGTTCTGGCTGAAGTGGGTGCTGCGGCTGCTGACCGGGAAGTGCGAGCTGCAGCGCGTCCTGGGCGGCGCCGCCGGCGGGGCGCGGCGCACGCTGAGCGTAGGTAATGAGGGGCCGGGGGGAGCGCCGTGCGGAGCGGCAGCCACGGAGCCCTCTGGGCTGGATGAGACCTCCAGGAGCACCGAGTGCCACCATTAACCCAGCACTGCCAAGCCCACCACTAAACCGTGTCCTTAAGTGTCACACCTACACGTCCTTTAAACACCTCCGGGGGGGTGATGAACCATTTCCTTCTTCCAGTGCCTCACAACCTTCTCAGTGAAGGCATTTGACCTTACATCCACCCGAAACTCCCTGAGGCCATTTCCTCTCGTCCTGTCACTTGTTCCCTGGGAGAAGAGCCCGACCCTGGTCAGCTCCTTCCAGGGCAGTGCAGAGCTCTCCCTTCCCAGCCCTCTGGAAAGCCGGGCCCGTCCCCAGCAATCTCTGCATCCCTGCATTGGGTTTGCTCCCCTCCCTTCATCCCAGCTGTCCCATGAGAATTTTCAATGACAGTGCCAGCGCTGGTTTCCCTGTCTGCTCACTGAGGGAATCCCAGTCTTTTCATAAAAGTTAATCAGAAATGATATCTTTCCCCCCAGAGTGTTCCCACCGCTTTTTGTATGTTTTTAACCTTCCTCTAAAAAAAAAAATCACACAGATGTAAATGCATATCTTTGGGCTGAGAGGAAGATACCTCACAGTTCTGCTTGATGCGGAATTTTGGTCTAAAATAGCAATGGCAGTTTAAGAAACTACTTAACGTTTTTGTGCTTTCCACAGTAGCTTGTGGAAACGACCTTACACTTCTTATTCTTTGGTAATAAACACAAAACATTTTCTGGAAAGAGAAAAACATCAAGAGATATATTTCTGTCTTGACACCCTTTCAGATTTGTCTTTGTTTTGTACATGTAATTGATGTTTTAAAAAAATCCAAGTCTGTTTTCAGCATTGTGCTCAAGGGTTATAAAAAAAAAATTATGTGAATTAAGATCTTCATTTACCTGAAAGCTGTTCATTTTAAAAGTAATTTTTTATGACATGTATAAAAGGGATGCAAAATTTTATAATACTTATATGCTGCAAGAACACCTATTGTCAATTATTTAAAACAGTTCAAGTTGACTGTGACGTGCTTTTTTTTTTTGTATTGCAGAACATTCACTGGAGTCATCAAAGAATAAGGTAGGAGATATTAGGGATGTTTCTTCTCTTTCAGAGACAGATCCCAGAAGAAGAACATGTGCATTCACTTTTTGAGAGTGAAGAATGTAAAGGAATGAAAGGCAGAGAGGAGAGAACAGCATTTTGGATTCTGTGTGCTAGAGTTAGTTGGGGTTTCTCAAAAATAGCCCCATGTCCCTTGAAATGTTTGTTTCCATTGAAACCTCGGCTTGGTTACCTCTGTGGCTCCTAATTCTGAAATGTTATTTCCTTGCCTGCATTTGTTTCAGTTGGATTAGGAAGAACCTGTTTCAGTTCAGCAGTTGAAAGGAAACAAGAATCTAGAGGAAACAACTCGCCAGCTTTTTATTTATTCTTTATGGAATTCCTGGGTAAATGTTATTGTTCACAGTCTGACAAAGTTACAAATTATGCTTTTATGTAATTATTGCAGATCTTTTATATGCAGTTTGAGCCAATTTAGTCTAAGCAGTTGACTCCTTTTATAGTGAAAAATACATACATGGCAGGTATACAGAAGCTGAGAAATAATAATAAAGTAGATGATTTCTGCATGCCTTGTGAAGTTGTTTACTGTGTTAAACTCCTAGGTTTTAAGAAATGCTGTACATGTTGAAGAAGCTGAAGTGGAGAAGTGTGTCAGAGATGTAATGAAAGAGAAGAGAATCAAACAGCAGGATACAGGGTATGCTTGGAAACCAAATACAGGTTGTGCATGGCAGATAACTCTCCCTTTTTAGCATGTTCTTGCAGTTACTTAATCTTATGCAATATTTAGGCCATTCAACACGACTGTTTAGAATGAAATTAGAAAGTAAGGTGTGGTTATATCCTTCTCAGTCCTAGAAAATAAATTGCAAAATTTTAACTGACATGGATTTAGGATTATTTTGGATTATTTTGCAAGTCCCTTCAGTTACTTTATGTTTTTAACTCATATGAGCACTGCATAGATGGATTACAAGAGCCATGTAATTGCTTAGATATATTTCATAGTGATGCCTGATTAATATTTGCATAAGTAATTAGCAAATGAGAGGGAAAATAGTGACTAGTCAAAATTTTAAAGTTTAATTAAATAATTCTTTGAAAGTCTGACTTTAAGACTTACAAGAAGTTTAGGGGTAGGTGAAGGTACAGTGGTCAGGATGATATATGTAGTTTTCTTGTGTCATAGCAGATTTTAGCTAAGTTATTCTTTTTTTTTCTTCCATAATTTTAGCTAATAGAGCCTGACTGCAGCACAGGGTTTGACTAGAGATTTTTTAAGTATGTGAGATCCATGTGGCAGGAAAGGTGAACATAAAGCACTTCCTATTTCTAGTGTTTACTTTGCATTAACATAAGAAAGGTCTTACCTGGTAGTTCGAGCTGGAATTTATGGCTAATTAAACCTGTTTAATAGCTTCTCTATGGTGTTTTGTTATTATTTCAGGTTTAAGGAAAATCTGCATCTATCCTTACTGCAGATATCGGGTTATAAAAAACTGTATTTGAATGTGGAAAACCTAAGGAAGGTCCCCTATGATTCAGAAAATGAAGAACATGAAGAACAGTTAATTGAGGTGAAATATTTTTTAAATACAAAAGCTGTTTTTTTGTGTGTTTTTCCCCCCTCCATCTCCAACACCTTGAATTAACTTGTTGATAATATTCTTAGCAGCTATTTAAAGCTCTTTCTCCTTATAAACTGCTAAGCTATTATAGAAGTGACACATTAAAATACAACTTCAAATCAAAACAAATTACTAAACTAGAGTTACTTACACTGGAATTATTTTGGGTGAAATCAGACAACAGCAACATATAAGTAGCAAAACAGGTTTGTAGTGGGTCACTGAAGGATTGCTACTAAAAAGATATTCAGCCTTATGCACATGTGTAACTTTGTAAACCATTAATTACAAATTAAAAAAAAGACACTGATGTTTTCTTGCTACTGCTTCCCAGTCAACATCAAAAGTGATAGTTTAATGCTGGAAGATAAAAACTACCAGTATTGTATTTTAGGTAACAATAAATAATATCAACCTAGTAATATAATACTGCTGGAGCTTTTTTTAAATAGCTTCTACTGTGCAAATATATTAGTGTGTCGTTTTTGTAGCATTTCATAATTACCTCAACTTGCTATGCAAGTCCCACCATTGACATGTTAAGTGTCTTGGGCAAAATGCCAACTGCCCAAAGAACAGAGTTAGCCTCCGTCTGAGAAAAGGGAGAAAGGGAGAAAGGGAAAAAAAACCCCAACTCTAAAACCAGGTTTGATGCTTAAACTAGCTACATGTATTTATACAAAAAAGAGAAAATTAAGAGAAACTACAATATAACACACACTTACACAAGTTATGTATAACAAGAAAAAACCTCCCACTCCCCAATTAGTACAAAGCCCATTACTCTAGATTCATAAGCACTCTAAAAGACACGTAGCAAGAAACAGAAAGAGTAACAACAAAATGTTTCTACTTCCCTGAATTCAAACAAAATGCGAGCAGTGGCAGCAGCAGGAGCAAGGCCTGGTCTAGCCAGACAGGAGTTGCACATGTCATGTCTGTAGCCCGGCCAGGGTGAAACCTGACTAAGCCATACCCACACACTGGATTTTACACCCTTTGAGATGATGTAGTATGGTATGGAATACGATATTATTGGCTGGAAGAAGTCAGCTGTTAGCTAGCCTAGCTCAGCTCAAGTCAGCTGACAATCTAGGCCTAGTCTGAACCTTGAAGCCTAAATTTAGGCCTATCAGCTAAACCCATAACAATCAAGCAAGTACTCACTAAGAATTTGTATTTCAGTTTATAGCTGTCCTATCACAAAGTGAGGCATAAATTAATTTCTGAGGTGTAGCAAGTCTTTGTTCCTTTACTATTGTTACGGTGTCCTTGTGAAGGGAAATGGCCACATTTAATGTCAAATACAATAATTTTCATAATTTCCAAAGTAAGCCATTGTTGTAACATGGAGCATATTTGTGCAGCTCTGGAATTTGCTGATGCCTCATGAGAATCTGAAGGCCCGAATCAGCAAGCAGTGGTGTGACATCGGCTTCCAAGGAGATGATCCCAAGACAGACTTCAGGGGAATGGGCCTGCTGGGATTAGTGAATCTGGTGTAAGTGAAAAGAAGTATTTCATTTCTTTGGTAACTCATTTTCAGTATCTATGTGTTTTCTCTCGTTAGTGCTATTTCTAATAAAAACTGAATAGAAGCAAATAGAACCCAGTATGTTCTAAATAAGCCAATATTTCTATTGACTGCACATCTGTAAACATGTGGTTGGGTAAAGACAACAAGTGAGGGAAGGGACCCAAATTTGCCCAAGACACCTTATTTTTTTGCTGTCATGTGATGGGAGGTTGTAACTAACTTGTCAAAAGCTTTAAGAATTCCCAAATTAATTATTGATTGTCATGAAAAATAGATCAGTTTACATATCTTTCCCAACTAATTAGTGGGCTAGGGAGAACTTCATATTTGATGTTCAGATCACAATGATTTTTAAGTTTTTTACAGTTTTAGTTCATGCCAAATATTTAATGTACTACCTTTCCCTTGGTTTTCATTTTGTGCCATTTTTCAGTACAGAGTAGTATTCAGCTTTAGTTTAGAGGTACATAATTTAATGTTAAACACAATATTTTTTATATATGAACTGAAAGCAATAGAAGATCCTGTTTTGCACTGACAGGTATTTTAGTAAGCATTACACCAGCGAAGCTCGGCAGATCCTTTCTCGTTCCAATCACCCAAAGCTGGGGTAAGTCACTATATGATTTTTTTCTGGCTTGTTCTGTGTAAGAGCTCACATGAAATCTGCCAAGTATGTGTCCAGAAAAATAAGAGGAAAATATTTGTGTGTTTTTTCCATTAAAGAATGAGAAAAGAGCCAAAAGAGAAAGGTGTGAGAAACTGAACACAGAAACCAATTTTGGGCTGGAAACTATGTGCAGCTTTTTTTTTTTCCAGAATGGATTTGTTGGGACAAAAATGTTACAAGATACTGTCTTTGGTCAATACAGTGAATGCCTTTAACATCATAGTTATCTTTATTTTTAATAGGCTTAGATTAGACTTAGAAATTAATAGTTCTTTTTTGCCTTTTTTACTGAACCTATGTTGGGATGGTATAGATTATCCCTAAAGGTCATTTTTTTTGCTAAATTTCTCTACTGTAGTAAATGTATGAAAACAGATGTTTTGTTCTTGTTTAACTTTGTTTTTTAAAACTTTGTGTATTTAAATTTATCTGATTTACAGTGAAATATCCTCTAAGACCAGTCAGATAAAATAATCTGATCCATCCAGTCCCCAGTTAACTCAGTGACCTACCAAGAACAAGAGTCCTTCATGACCTTGATTGTAAATAATATTACCCTGTGCAAGTAGGTCCTGAATAAGATATCTGAGACTTTTTGCTCAATAAATAACCATATGACTGACACAAATAAACTCATTTTTGTTTTTCCTTCCTCCACAAACACTTTACTGTTCTTTAAGAATTTCTCTTGTGCTTTTTATACCATGCAACAGAGAACCAGATTTTTTCAGCTTGAAGAGCACGTTGCAGTAGCCATCCTGTTTATACCATAAGAAGGTTTTGACATCCAATTTTTAATATTTCAGGAGATTTCAAAGGAGCAAGTTGAGGTCAGTGTTGATGGCCTTGCCATGTCAATGTTGCCCAATGGAAGCATTTGCCTAGTATTGTATAGAAAACTGTTGTTTTTAAATAGCTTTTACATGGTTGGATGCACCAGGGAATGGTTTGTAGGCTGGAGTCAGCCTGTCAAGTATCACAAGACAAATTGAGTCTTCCAGTGATCCTAAAGCAGATTCTTTCAGGGGAGCTTTTAAGACTTCCAATCAGTAAGGTAAAACGAGCCCTGTGGTTTGTGTTGCAGATACTCTTATGCAATAGTTGGGATCAATCTGACAGAAATGGCATACAGCTTGCTCAAGAATGGTGCTTTGAAGTCTCTGCTGTACAACACAGTCTCTGGATTGCCACAGATGGAGCACTTCCATCAGTTTTACTGTAAGTATCTGTAGCTTCTTTAGTACAGGCTACCAAGGGGAGGCTACAACATGGAGTTCAGGGGTTTGGAATGTGCTTCCACTCTTTTCTCATTTGCCAGAGCAGGCTGTTTGTCCTCTTGGTCAGGTATTGAAAATGCACCTGATGCTTAAACGTTGTACTACAGAAATGTACACTTAAATTTGTGTGCCTTTCTATATATTAGAGACTGCAGTCTGAAAACTCAATATTTGCACATTTATTTTTTTAATTCATTATTCCAGCATCCAAAAGTTTGCTGTAGCTCAGAATGGGACAGTCCTTGTTATAAGGGATTGAAGAATGTCTAAGGCATCATTCTAGGACTAGCTAGATGAAGGCAGGAAATTGTGGAGGTAATTCTTGTAGATCTGTATTTTATTTTCTTCACAGGTTATCTAGTTTACGAGTTTGACAAGTTCTGGTTTGAAGAAGAACCAGAAAGCATTATGCACTTCAACCAGTACAGAGAGAAATTCCATGAAAAAATTAAGGGACTTCTACTGGATTGCAGTGTGGTACTGACCTTAAAGATACAAAGAAACCTTGACTCCTCTCCAGAATAAGAGATTCTGCATCAAAAATTGCATGATGCATTTGGAGTGAAGTCTTGAGTTTCACCGAAAACTGTTTAACAACAGAACTTTTTTTACATACAAGAAAAAAAATTAGCAAAATTCAGTTAAGAAAGCTTGTACAATCAACCTCTGTTTACAGGTATTTATATGCTATTCTCCAAAGGGCAGCTTTTTAAGAAGTAAGTTAAACAAAAACCAGCCAACAAACCAACACTAAAAACAACCCACAAATCTCAAGAGCCTCTGGATCACTTGCTTTCACATTTTCTTTTCTACTTCTCTGTGCAGGAACATGAAGCAGGTATTTATGCTGCATCATGTTTTCTGTGAATAGGTCTGATGGTTAATTGTCTTTTAAAAGACTTTAAGATCAACTTTTCAATTTTGAACTTAAATTCCAGCTTCTTAACTTAGTAGTTGAAGTTATGTTCAATTTTTAATTGAAATTACTCTAGTTGTACACTTCTTGTGTTCTTCTTCCATTACATGCAATGCATCATTCCCTCACCAGTGTTAAATTTCTTTGCAATTAAGAGGTCCACAAAGAGGATGTATTGCCATTTAGAATTTTGGAGCAGAGGCTTAGTCCATCACCATATTGATGTACTTACTAGAAGTTTCTTCTGGCTAAGGAAGATTTTTATCTATGGATTTGTACCAGCCACTTCCTATGCTTGGAAGAAGTTTAGTTTGCAAAACAAAGCAAAAGAACCACAAGTCATCAGCATGAGGGTAAGATTCTCAGGCTAAAGCTACTACTTCTAAAAGTACTCCTACTGTAAAAATTTTCTATCCTTTATAATCTGACTTCAGATGCTCAGGATGGTTGACTTTGTATCTGTTGTCAGCCCTTTCTTAGCAGCTAATGGGGTACGCTTAGTGGGAAGTACAAGAGATCTAGTTTAGCCCTTTTATAAAGTTTGAAGAAAAGCATTTATTGCAGCTGCAATCCTTATTTTTTGAAATTAAATTCACATCTGAGTAAAAGTCTCGAACAAAGATGTGTTTTCCATGGAAGGGATGCAACTTTGATGTGTTCCTTAAATCTTGCCATCCTCAGACAATCTAGTCAATAGGACTTCATGTCTATATTGTGACTAATTATTGCTTAGAGCAACATTACATGGATTTGGCATGACCATCACTTAATTTTCTAAGAACTACTATTAAATAAGTGCCTTCTGCTTTTTTCAATCAGCTTTTTATTTTGATTCTGTAACCAGATCACAGCCTTAGAAACTTCAGTTATTTGAGAAAGATTCTTTCAGCATGTACCTAAGGAGCTCACAGTGGCACAAAATTTGTATGCTAATACAAGCTTTCATGACTTTTTTTTTTTAATCATCTCAGGTAAATTAGTTCTACTTAATGACTAGTCATGAAGAGATTCCTGAAGAATGCAGGCAAAAGAGACAAATCCCTTTTTAATGAGTATTGTTACACTACTTAAGTATGAACGTTTTTCTAATATGTAATATTTCATCTCTTGGAGATCATCAAAACCCAACTGGACATGGGCCTAAGCAGCCTACTCTGAGGGACCCTGCTTTGGGCAGGACTTGGTGATCTCCAGAGGTCCCTTCCCACCTCAGCAATTCTGTGAGTCTATTGTGTAACCAGTGACTTGTTGCACTGCATCCACCCATATGCTCTTGATCCCTTAAATGTTGGTCATCTCTTGCTTGTGGGAAAGCTCCTGTTCAGGGTAGACAGTACATGTGTAGGAGGTAACACAGTTCTGTTTTCTTTTTATGGTACTGTAGGTATAGATGAGAATCAAACAAGTTTAAAGTGTGCAGGGTGTAGAAGGGCTCATCTCACCTCTGTTGGGTGGATGCTCTTCCACTGGAAAAAAAATGAAAAAAAAAGGCACTGTGAAGATGCCTATATGGAGACTATTAATGGTTATGCCCTGGCTTGTAAACTGAACAGTTAAACTGATTTGATTAGATACAAAACTGGCCATGGGAAGCCCAGTTCTTTTGCTACTTCCAGGTACTTGGATCCTGTCATTCTCACGACTGAAATGCTGGGATCCTGTGGAGACCATTCTGAGATTCAGGTCCTGCAGTGAGGCTCTGTTTCTCTGACCCTTGCAGACACTGGACATGCATAAAATCTGAGGAAGGAAGTGGAAAGCAGACTTCTTCCCAGTGTACTTTTCTAGTCCCAGTTTCTGTCAAGTTTTTCTTCATTAATAACTTTTGCTACTCCTTTGCGAGCAACACAAGACTGACTTTGAATTTCAGAAGTGACCCCAATATATTTGGCAGCAGCAGCAGGAAAGGAGATCCTATTATTTTCATCTACTAGCTAGTAACAAAATTGCTTGAGCCATCTATCTAAACACTCCCCTGAGCTATGTGTGCAAGCTCTATTTTTTTTTTGGCAATAGTTGCAAAAATAATCTACACCTTTGTCTTTCCAGCACTGAAACTTTAACTGTGCTCCTTGTTCCCTGGGAGACTGATGTTTAACTATTGCTGTGGATTCTAAAGCCCAGGCATCAAATTTCAGATTTCTTATCACATAGCTGACATGTTTTAGTGTAGAGTGTAGATCAAACCTAGTATGAGATGCATCTTTGTTAGCTTTGTTTCTTTTTAAATCAGTGGGTGACCTGGGATTAAACTGTGGCAGTGTACAAGGGGAAGAAGCAAACCCAGCCATCTCATGAGTGAGACTTATGGGAATACATTAGTTTGCATGTAGTCATTAAGGTTAATATTTATGTTAGGCTCCAGTACACCTTCCCAGTAAAGAGTCAGAGTCTGCATGTAGTTTTGTATGATCAACAAGCCCAGTAATTCTGTCTAGGAGTCACTTACTGTATGTAGACTAGTACTGGGTGTTGCTGTTTGCACCAGTGGTAGGCTAATTGTATTATGGTGGTAGATAGAAACTATATGGAAAAAGGTAAAATTGTGTTTAGGGAAGGGAGGAACGGTTCTTTACTAGTGAGTGCTAATTTATGCTAACTCTGTAGTAGGGTGACAATCCTGAGGTTGTGGAAGATTGGAAATGGAGGTCGGCCACCTTTCTGCAAGGTTGATATAATCAATTTGTTCAACATCAGAATTTTTTTCTCACAGGTTATTCTAAGAGTCTTAAAAACTTGATAAATTCTCTTATTTATTAACTGCCATGCTTTAAAGTACATACTATCTTTTTACAATTTGCAAGTGCTGTTAGTTTTCTAACTTGCTGCCTCTTTAAAGCATTCACTCTGTGACAGCTTGTATGCAATAGCAATGTAAGAAAAACATTCAAAGACTGAAAAACAAGGTGGTTCTCTACATTTTTTGTTGTTCCTGTAGCAACTGTTTAACAAACTACCTCCACTTTGTTGTTTCGTGTATGCCTGAAACATGGTGCCACTCTATGAACAAATTAATCTGAAGATAAGTAGAAGTTTACCACAAGCAAAAGTAAAATCTGGTCTTTCACTAAGTCAACACTTTGCTTCATAAGTAACCAACTTGATTACAAAGTGATCCGAAGCTCTGCTACTTAAGAAAGAAAATGAGAATGTTTTTAAACTGGTTGTGCTTCTGTCAGCTGATACAGCCCTGTATTGGATGGGGCATTTTGTCCTAAAGGACAATAGCAAAAGGGGCCAATTTAAACACCTTAGATAAATAGTTTTGGATTTTCACTCTTTGAAAAACAAAACAAAAAAAACCCAAATGCAAACAACAATTACACAGACCCACACAAAGCCCCAAGCAGTGGTTTTCCAGATTTTCCATCCCAGTTTAAATAAAATTTATGAAAAAATGACTTAGCCTTGTTTTAGGAATTACCATGATGGGAAAAAAATTGTATTTAGTTAGGTGGAAGTTGAGCAGTCAGTATTCTTGAACATACTGCTAGTGAATGCATGGTAAAGATGTAACCTGTGATTTCTTTCTGTCATACTTGTTTGTGTTGCTGTAGTACAATGGTGACCAGTCTTTGGACTGATGTTTCTTGTTCCAGTCTAGCTACTGTCTTTCTCTAAGGAAATAAAAACAAACCAGCCCAGACAGCTTGTGGGCAGTTTCTTCTTATCACACTGTGTTTAGATAGCTGCGTACTAATAGGAATTCCTGTTTACCACAATGTAAAAGCAATAATGTAAACTGTGATGTCTGTGTAATAGAGACATTTACAATGGTAGCAAATAAAGAACGGGTTATTACAAAATATTGACATTAGTGTGTTTGGCCTGCTGGAAAATGTAACAGTTTTCACTTAGCTGTGCTCTCTGTTTAGGCACCTGCACTGTGGTATGAGAGAGCTTTTTCGTAGCCTTTTTTTTCCCTTTCTTCCTCCCCTCCACTCCCCTCTGCAGAACACTTTTGGAGCAAGGAGAAACCCTCAAATGTTGATTTTTTTGGCGTTTTTTTAAACCTCCATATGTGCTGGCATGCCTTCATTTCCATACAAGCTAAGTTAAATAATTTTCTTACTTTTTTTCAGTTCATTTGTATCTCTGAACCTTTGTTTCTACTCCTGAATTTTAGAGACCAAACACTTCTAATAATGCACCAAAATGCCATTACATGAGAACTAAAAGATGTCATCTTGTAGCAGTTTTTTATTTCTACAGAAGCACAGAACAAGCCCTGCACTACAGAAACATCCCAGTCCTACAAACCCCAAATGTCAGGTTGGTCAGTTATGCAAATACATTATTTTAGAAATTTATTATTATTCAGGAAATTTAAACCTAGGTATTCAGTACTGCAGAAACGAGAAGAACCAGAATTAAACTATCTTCTGAAGTGATGTGCCCAGAGATGTTATCTGCCATCATTTATCAGGAACATCTTGCACTGCAGTTAAGACTCACTTCCTGTATTTTACCCCTTGTATTCCCAGGTCTACTCCACTCTTGCACGGCAATGCTGCCAATACCAGCACACCACAATTTTCTATTATTAGCTATTTTCCACTGTAATGTTCACTGCCACAGTTTTGTTCTTACTGTTTGCTCTCAGGTTAATTTCTGGCTTTGCTATTGAATAAATCAGCATTTTAAATTGTGCTGGTTTTGGCTGGGGTAGTTAATTTTCTTCACAGTGACTGGAGTGGGACTGGGTTCTGGATGTGTGCTGAACACAGGATTGATAACGTAGAGATGTTTTTGTTGTTCCTGAGCGGGGCTCACGCAGAGCCAGGGCCTTTTCTGCTTTTTACACTGCCATGCTGGTGAGGAAGTCAGGGGTGCATGGGAGGTTGGGAGGAGACACAGCCAGGACAGGTGACCCCAACTGCCCAAAGGGATATTCCAGACCATAAACACACTCAGTATGTAAAGTGGAGGGGAGGAGGAGGAAGGTGGAGACATCTGGAATTAAGGTGTTTGTCTTCCCAACCTTGGCACATGATGGGACCCAGCCTTCCTGGAGGTGGCTGAGCATCTGCCTGCCCATGGGAAGCAGTGAATTCCTTGTTTTGCTTTGCCTGTGTGTGTCTCTTTTTGCTTTTCCTATTAAGCTGTCTTTATGTCCACCTATGAGCTTTCTGGCTTTTACCCTTCTGATTCTCTCTGCGATGCCACTGGTGGGGACTGAGCGAGTGGCTGTGCCGGGCTTGGTGGCTGGCTGGGGTTAAACCACAACCTTAGAAGTCTCAGTTACCACTTGAACTAAGCAACACTTGACTCAAGACTGTCTTCTAGTGGAAAGAAACAGAAACAGCATAGAAGGAACGTTTTTTTCCAACCAGAGAATAAAGCTCAGTAATAGACACAACTGCTTCACTTTCATTCTCACTGCAGTACGTCTGCATGTACCTAAAGTGGTGAGCTTTAGTCACAGACTGGCCTTCTCCCATAGCAGCAGGTGTCGACATCAGGATTTGAAGGAAGACCCCAGACACTGGAACTCTAGCTAAGCAAAAGGCCAGGTCTGAGCTACTCTACCAACTCACACACAATTCCTCAGTATTTTCCAATTTTTTCCAAATGTTTTACTCTAAACCCAACTAGTCCATGTTTGTTACAGAAATGGATACAACTGCATCAACTGTCTTTCACTGTTAATTTCTGATAAAAGGTATCTTCTAGCTATAGCATACCTTGTTATTACTGAATTATCATGAACTGGAACAGACATGGCATCATGGTTGTCACTCGTAGGGGTGCCAGAAGTTTGCAGAGTAACAGTGCTGGAACTCACCGAGGCAGATACAACTGAGACCAGCAGGGACTTTGCGAGCTGTTCTCCCTACCTCCAATACACTGGGAAAGCAACAGGTGCCTCCTCTGACCTACTGCTTTTGCATTTAGGCAGGCTGTAGGTTTACAGTGCTCATACACCCGCTTCATTTTGTTGCTCTAAGCATTCTGATGAAATTAAAACTGTTCCCAACAGTTTCTTGTTGGTTACTGTGTTGCACCTACTGTTGACACCCAATTACCTGTGTTTCAATACGATGCTCCAAGATTAAAGATTAGTATCAAAGGCCCTGTGACAGGAGGAATCCAGAGGCTTGCAGGGTGCCCAGCAGAGGAACCAGACCTGGCTACAAAACCTTCCAAGCAAAAGCACTGCCTCTGCTTGTCCAACTGCTTTTTCTCCTACAATGCCTTACATGTCATACATATATACCACATCATCTGCCTCCTAATTTCTGACACAACACCCAACATCTATCATAAAAGAAGCTCCAGAAGCATTGTATAAGAATCACTCATAAGGTGCTTTTCTCTTTACAACAGATTTGATGTTAATTTTTTTGTTAAGTTTAATACATCACATAATGAGCTTCCTGTCTGTAACACAACTCGTTGTAACAACAAACCTGTACAAATCTCAAACACAACCCTAGGCTCCAACACCCAGAATTCAGGAGCTTTAAGATGCTACAATAAAGGAAATAAGTGCCACAGAACTTCCATGTGTTACCAGCATCTAAGTTGAAAGACAGGAAGGAAATTTGAGAATATTTCTTTATGGTTTGGGGGTTTTTTTCCCCCTTTTCTTTTTCTTCAATTTTTTCTAAAATAGAAAAACCCCTATAAAATAACCTATTAAAAAAGCTCTACAAAATACCAGCCCCAATTAAACTCTACCGCTCACACATTAGAGGCTATTTCCAAGCACAGGAAGCACAAGGCATAGGTACTTCTAAAACCATACCCACTTTCTGTGTAGGACACCTACACATACAGTTTACTCTTTAAAAATACTCACATTTTCTCACAGGTTCCACATCACTGTGTGCTGGTCAGTTGAACTCCTGTAGCTTTCTGTTCACCAGCTCTCAGCCAGCTACTAAATAACAGGTCACAGCAGATCTTGTCATCAAACAGGCAACTGCCAGCTGGCTGTTTGCTGTGGTCCTGCTCAGGTGAGCAACCTCATCCAAAAAACCTGGAGCAAATCAGCTCACCTGGCTGCTACCTATAGCAAAGCCAGTCTTAAAGATGACCTGGCTCACACTTAGGAGATTTGCTGACACGATCACAGAGGTAAGGAAGGCTACTAGAGTGAAACAGAAAGAAGTTGCCTTGTAAAATGGCTCTTGTTACACCAGAGATTCACTTGTGGATGCATCTTCTTGTTACAGGAGTCGTAACAGCAAAATAATTCTCATGGTACGTTGCATCCCCTGCCCTGCGGGTGGGGCGTGGAACAAACTGACAAGCTCTTCTGAGATAAGAAAGGTTTTTGAGCTGCAGTCTGTGCATCTCTAGGGCTGTGTGGAAGCTTGCTGGTAGGCAAACCATAACAAACACCTAAAAGAGAAATACTTCAGGGATCTGCATTAAAAAGGTCAATAGTCCACTTGAGGATGTTAACTCTTAGTGCTGAAGACTTCCACTGTAGCTTACTCAGCTGCCAGGCATAACAACAAAGCACCCCACTTGGCATCTGAAGTTAAAAGAAAGCCATAGTCTTCAAAATGGTACTTATGGCTTCAAATTAATACCATTATCTGATACACATGTAAGCTAATCCACAGCCTCCTACACAGATAGACTATAGTGCTTTTTCATACTGTTACATGTATACATACTTGAATTTATCTGTAATAAAGCACAACTATTTATTTTTCCCTCTAGCATGACTTTAATAGTTAAAAATCAAATCTGTGCAGAGTGTACTTTATTTGTTCACATTACCTATTTGTGGTTAAAAACCACTTCAACTGACAGTTTAAAAGCATTCTTTTAAAACAAAGGAATTAAACATAGCTTGTGCTAAAAAAATCTGCAAGTTACATGGATGCAATATTATACAAGGAGTATAAAAAAATCAACAGTATTCTACAGAAAATATTCTCAAAACAGCAAATAAAGATTAGGCATGTAGGCATGATCCTGAACCAAACAAATACCAATTAAAAAACAGCTAACAAAATTTAAAAAAAAAAATCCCGAATTTCTGTATAAAAAAAGCAAGAATTCAAAGTGCAGGTGCTCCAGTTTTCATTTTACCATATTATTCAGTAAGTCAATACAGGATACTATTCATCTTATATAAAGTGACAGTGTTGTCAGTAAGACTTAAACATTCAGTTACATTATCTTGCAGATTTTTTTTCATTACTGCTACTTTACACTGTAGTAAATAAAGACTTATGCAATACAGGCTTTCATTTTCTTAATCTAACAAGGATATAATAGGTTGGTGGTAAAGGTTAGTTTTAAGAGCTAAGCTATATTTGCTGTAGATCCAGCCTTAGAAGTATATATATATATATATTTTTAACTTTTAAAAAAACAGATTTCAAATTTTAAAAAGAGACTCTACCCATCTGTTCTGGGACCTGCATACACTGTCTTTGGAGCACACCAGCAAAGCTTCCAAGTCCACTGGTTAGGAATACAGCTCTGGGCAGGGTCATGCTGGAAACCTTTCTTTGGTGGCTGCAGCTGGGAAAGGCTCTCTCTACTAGGCTGAACCCAGGGAAAGGCAAAAGGGCTCTGCCTTCCATCAGAGCAGACACCATCACATTTATCAACGTTTGCCTGATGTGCCAGTCAGGCTTGGTGTGGACTTCTCACTTCTACTTGAGCATACCAGCCTCAGGCAGAGGAAGTTACGAGCCAGGCAGGTGTCACTGAAGTGGTCTTTAGTATATTCAAAAAAATAAAATCAAACCATACATAAAAAAACCTCTTTGAAAAGAAAATTATATGAAATAAAATTATCCTTCAGGGATGTTGCCTGGAACTTAATTTCACCTGAGGTCCTTTTCAGGTTGACAGCATCCCTTTGAATTTTAGTTTGTTCCCATTTTGTTAATTTTTTTTTCCCCAAGAATCAGATCTCTCTTTATGTCTATTTTAAAAATGCACATAAATATTGGCATAAAGTTTACATTTAGAAATTAAGAACTTAACTTTACCATTATATATTGACAGCAAGATTATTAATACACACACTTCACTGACAACCGTTTTCTGTATTTTGAATAAAATTTGCATTTGTGTAACATTTCCCACAGAAAGAGTGATTATACTTCAAGATAGTTAAGTTTGCACCCCAACATTTTCACATTAGTGAAAACAATCATGTTCTGAAAATACCAGGGCCTGCGCCAGGTACTAATAAATACAGAATAAGGAAAAAAAAAAAGAAATAAAAAACCCGACTGCCTTTTATCCCGACATAGTAGAGATTTCATAGTCGCTGGCCGAGGTTATTGGTCTGCCCCTCATCCTTATGTTTTTAGCATTAGTAATCCTGGCCATCATGGACACAGGCTTGTCAAAGTACCTCACCAGCGCTGGCTCAGTCAAAAGGGAGGCTAAAAACTGTTCAAAGGTAATAGCCCAGTCCCTGTCGATGCTGGTGCTCCTGCGAAGAGCAGCGGTGTGGCTGCTCCGCACCAGCACCGTGTCCTCACCGATGTCCTCGCAGTGCAGCTTCTCCTCCTCGTGCGACCCTGCACTCAGCACCGAGTAGGAGGACATTGAACTGTCGTCTTTTGTGTCATCGTCGGAAATGAGCATGGAAGAACAGGCTCCGTTGTCCCTGGGAGAAGAGTCGTCAAGCTTAATGTCTTCCATCTGCATGCCCAGGGCATTGTCGGGGCAAACAGCCTCCTCCTCGCTGGCAGCCAGGCTGCTTTGGAGCGGCTTGTGCTGCTCCAGGGGGTACTGCTGAAGCTCCTTCTTCTGAAACAGCTCACTCTGGATAGTTTTGCTGCAGCTGTTACTGCTGCCGTCTGCCTCGCTGGTGGGCTGTGCACTGAAGAGCTTGCCAACCTCACCTATCTCCAAAAGCAGGCTGGTCACAGCAGCCGTGGCATGGTACAGGTCCTGCTCGTTGGGGTCCTCACTGAACATATTGTACATCGTCTTGCACAGCTCAATGAACTGCCCCTAAACACAGAGGGGGGAAACATTAATGAGAGCAGGGAATGAATCAGACTGACATCTACTAAATCAGTTTTAAGAGCCTGGAAACGAGGCATGACACAACAGTTTATGTGATTAAACTGAAACTGGAAATAGCCCAGGTGCAGTCTAGAAAGCATTTTCTGTGACTTGGCAGTCAGATGTGTTGCCTCTCTCAAAGCTACTTAGAATAAACTGTTGGATGTTTCATCCAACACATGACAAATATAATTCTCTGCAGCCACAGGAGGGCATCGGAGGGTGAGCAGTGAGACACTTAACAATCGTTTTGGTGGGTTTTCATTGTAGGAATGATGCTCAGTATAATTAGGGGTCTGCTAAAACTAATGAGAAGTAATGAAAAATTAAATAAGACCTGCAGCACTCTGACAGGGGCAACTTAGTTGGATGCCAGTCTTTAGAAATTCAAAACTCATGAATTAAATAGGAAGGAGATTTGCTCAGGGCTACCTTAAGTAAGAATCATTGTTCTACAGGGAATAAACCTTCCCTATGTGCTCTGGAGGAAACAGCTATTCCAATGGGTCTCCTCCTCCTGAGCAGCTGTGGATCTAAGGGGAATGAGACCAGCAGTATAAGTTATAAAACATAAAATGCTTCTTTCAGGTTATGTTTATCAGACTTTATGAGCTAGCTGGTGATATTCAATGTCTCATCACCCTTTGTCTGCAGATCAAATTAATATGTTACCATTCCTATATGTGTGTGTCTCATTTTCGGGATGCTTTGGGAGCTGGATGCCAGTTACAGTATTTTGAAAACAAGTAACTTCTGTAATCAGCTGACTGCTGCTCTGTGGTAAAAAAGTATCTGCCTCAAAATAAAACCTTTGTTCAGTGTTACATATTGAATATTTATACATATATGAAGCAAGTTTAATGTTAATGAAAAAAAAGTGCCAGCAGAAGTACCTGATTCAGTCTGGGCAAATCCTTTGTGTTTTTTGCTTTGGATTTATTCTCTTGGCTCCATATTCTCAGATAATTTCGATTGTCTTGTGAGCTCTTCTTGCCTATTGTCAACAAATTACCCAGAGATGCAGGAAAAGTCCATGAAGAAACCTTAAATTAATACCTTTTTTCCATTTTCAAAAAGAGCATCTTTATAAGAAACGAAGGATGTAACTCACATGGAGACACCATGCATACCTTTGTCTGTTTTCAGACTCACTGTGACAAAACCATCATCTACTCCTTGTTTGTTCCTGCTGTCTAGGCCAACAACTAGGAAGTGGAGGGGCAGGGGAGAGAGAGATCAGTGTGGATTTAGAGACATACATAGTTTTCATGTGTACAGTGGAAAATAAGTATTTACACTGCGGAAAATGCAGATTAAAAATTATAGGAATGATGATTTTTACCTATTCTTAAACCTGCTGACGTATTTAATTTATAATATCACTAACAAGGCTTGGACCATCTTAAATTTTACTTATGTAATACAATGATTAGCCTGTGTTACCATGACACAAAAAACTTCTGGCATGATGATTGCTTGGTGATTATATTAATGCATCTTCTCTTGTCCTCTCAGGACTTAAAATTGCCATTTCTACTCTGTTCATTCCTGCCTGTATTTTCAAACAACGTTCCTCCCCCTTGTAACCTGAATTTTTCTTGAATCAGAGAAACTTCACATCAAATATCTTAAGAAAGAGAATGCCATTTAAGGCAACAGCAATGAGACACTGGCTCTCATTAGGCCACAAAAAGATTTCAAACCGCTGAACTACATTTTGATGTATCTTTTGGTCTCAGTTGTATAGAATATTTTAAGTTCTGATCCAAATATATCTTGAAAGCCAATAGATTCTTATTCTCCATCAAGACATATATGCTGGACTTATCACAAAACTATATTACAACACACTGGATGACATTATTCTGCAAGTACTTCTGCAATGCAAAGTACAGGGTGGTTCTGGGTGTACTCATGCCTGCACCTCTAAGGTTATAAAAATATATACAAATACTTCATGCTCCCTTTTACAAAGAACACTTTGTTTACAAAGTTTAGTCCAATTAAAAAGTAGCATAAGTTGTTTGAAATGCATTACCTCATCTTTTCATGCCCGAGACAAAAGATGCCTACCGTGTGTACAGTCTGGTGTGATGTCTTCAAAAAAGTACTGAGTAGCTTCAAAAGCAGAGTCTGGCTCTTCTTGCTCAGGGGATGGATCTAAGGAATGTAGTAAAATTCTTTCATTAAAATTCCATCCTTTAAGTAAAACCAAAAAGATATTTCCATTGATACTTTTAGAATGCCAGTTTGTAGAAGTATCAGGATGTGATGGGCTAGGAATCATCTCTTTTCAGATCACAGGAAATGAACAGCTGGACCTGAATTCTTCTCCCCAGTATCCAATGCTCTCTAAAAAGGAGCTGCTTGCCTTAAGAGGCTGGCTTACCCATCCTCCCATGTCTACTTCCATTAGTTTCTTCTGTGCAGCTCAGTGTGTTCTAAGCACTGTATGAACTCTTTCCTAGCTGGAAACAGTCTGTCATGATTAATTATGAGCTTATCACTTCCCAAATACCAGAAGCTGCATTTTTAAAAACAGATCTATTCTGTTACAATTCAATATTTTTTTTAAAAATGTTAAGTATTTGAAAAAATATTTTAAGATTTTCTTTTCCCTGTTTAATTAATCAATCACTCAAGCCTACCTCCAAGCAAAGCTAGCTGGGAGCAATCAGGGTCTCATGCTCAAAGCACATGAAGGTGAATATCCTCCTAAAGCTTTTAGACATCTTTACCAGAGCATGTAAATGTGCACAAGATTTAAATTACCAAAGCAGTTGCAACATACTTAAAATTGCAGGTTCAGTGAGGACAGCAATGGGTTCTTTATGGCACTTGCGTGACAAGAGAGAGAGGATACAGTTCCAGGATGTCATTTTCTTCAGAGGCAAAACTGTCCTGAGATGTTTTCATCCCCTCTCCACCCTAAACTGCCTCTCTCACTTAGCTGAGTCCAAGTTTGTACAGCTCCCTGGAAAACACATCTATGAAACCATCTGGAGCTTCCCTCTGCAAACAGTTGTGTCAGCCCAGAGGGGACAAA
Organism: Hafferia zeledoni; assembly: GCA_035583235.1. Taxonomy (NCBI): domain Eukaryota; kingdom Metazoa; phylum Chordata; class Aves; order Passeriformes; family Thamnophilidae; genus Hafferia; species Hafferia zeledoni. The sequence continues at coordinate 10,081,129 of JAWWEV010000134.1, forward strand.
GAAGAAAGCCTGGGGACAGAAATGAGGAACCAGGGCAGGCAGGAACATTACAAACTAGCTTTGCTGTTAAATAAAGTGCATTATAGTAACAAAGGCTGAAGAATATTGTATTTATGCATGGGGCATATCACCAACCCCAGCTTAACAGGCAAAAGATATGTATAAATCTCCTGTTTGTCATCAGAGCAATAGAGAGCTGTGTGAGTGCTTTCAGACTTTCCAAATCTGTGTCTAGTTATGGTAGAAGCTACAATAAAGAGCTACAATAATTCCCACAAATAAATTTTTAATTGGGAAAGCTAGTCATAAACAACTGTGCTCCAAATACCTGTTCTCAACAAGACAACAGCTATTTAAATCATTTACTTACCAGGCAAAACATGCATTTTATACAGTAGTTTTAGCTTCTCTGTAAGATCTCCATGGCACGCTGCACCTAAACAGCATTACAGACAGTACATTAATACTCAGCATTCAATGCCATTTGATTTATTATTGCTGCAGTATTTTGGTTTAGAAGCTGCTACATTCCCTCTGGGGAGCACTGTACTTCCTTCACAGCCTGAAATCATAAGGCAGTCACTTGACATGTAAGTGTCCTGTAAGTCTGCAGCAGAAATACAAGAGAACACTGACCAATTTACCCTGAATTTTGTACTTTGACCTTGGGTCCTTCATTAAATGCCTATTTTATAATGCTCAAAAATAAGCTATGGCCATGGCATTACCACTCAGAAAGGCCTCCAGCTGAAAAAGTCAACAAGACTTTTTTGTGTGGACTTCAAACTTTCTGATCTGAGGATCCAATACAAACATCACATGACCCAGAGCAATAAGATATTTACCGGAAAAAAAAAAAAAAAGAAAAGAAAAAAGAAATTCAAGTAAACAGCACTGATCACAGCTTAGCCATGGTCTAAACAGATGTTCAGGCAACACTTTCTAGTGATTTATCCACATTAACCCCTATTCCTCTCTTGTCTACACTACAATTAGCTGTATGAAACCGAAGCAGTCCACTATAGCCCCTCCTTGCAATTAAATGGATAGTAGTTAATTTTAAAATAATTAAATAACCAATACTCAGACTTACCCATAAATCTAACTTGTTGTGACATACCATTCATTAACCTACAATAATTAGGTTATGCAGACATTTATTTTACCTTAGAGGTGACCGGGTCAACTTACCTTTGCTATGCAAACTACAATGTGTGGTTTGGCAAATACTAAGAATCACAGTCTCTTGTAAAACTTAGCACTACAATAAATACAGATGTTAGGCACATCTACATTAGCCATTTTACTTTCAGCTTGGTCCTTTTTAAGCACAAAACCTTGTTATGTTCCTCCCTGATGTACCACGCCATGCAGATAATGCTCTCCCTTGTGGTGAAACTACATCTTAGCTTATGCACCCAGGTACCACAGAAGTGCCCCACTGCTAAAGGCAACATGAAATAAGCACAGAATGGGCTGCAGTTCTGCATCCTCCAGCAACAGCTAGGGAAGCAGTCACCAGGGCACAGGGTGACACACATAGGCTTGTTCCTCTCTCTGCCCTGAGGTGTGAAGAGAACTGAAAGACCTCAATTGCTACGGCTTTTCACCTGAGATGAACCTGTGTGTGCCAGGCCCTTTTCCTGCTCAGAATTATGAAGAGCATTGCCAGCAGATCAAGGGAAGTGATCCTGCCCCTCTACTCAGCTCCACTGAGGGCACATCTGGAGTGCCGTGTCCATTTCTGGGCTCATCAAGAGACATGGAGCTCCTGGAGCAGGTCCAGCAGAGGACAACAAAGATGATTAAGGGACTAGAGCATCTCTCTTACAGAGAAAGGCTGAGGGAGCTGGGATTGTTCAGCCTTGAGAAGAGACAATAGAGAGCACCTCATCAATGGCCACATGGATCTGAAGGGAGGCTGCCAAGAGGATCAAGCCAGGCTCTTCTCAGTGGTCCAAGCAATCGGACAAGGGGCAACGGGCAGAAACTGATGCACAGGAAGTAGATGAACTTGCAGTAACACAATGCAGGGTAAAGGTACAGAAGAATATGCCGGGTTGTTCCATCTTTGCTCAGCTGAGGCCTTAGAGACACATGAAGTAGGAGTTTCTTGAGTTACTTGCTGCAGGGACAGTGTAAAGGAAACAGAGATTCACAGCTGCAATTATAGCACTCTCATATCCCAAAGGACTTCAGGCTGACATGGAAGAAAGGGCCATGAGCTCATGCTGGGACACACAGCACCACCCCTTTTCACTTCCTCTTCATAGAGCTCCTAGAAGAAGCAGTGGCATCAAAGAGAGGTTTTGAAGGAACAAATCCTTATGGTTACATAGAAAGAGAGCTATGAAACAGAAATGCTTTTGGTGCCATGGCAAGCATCTGCCAAAGTGGGCCATGCCTAGGAAGTACCTAGATAGGACACTTCCTTTAGGAAGGACAGATTTGAGTAATCAGCAGAGTTCAGTTCTGCTGCTTGGACTCAGTAAGAAAAGCGAGGGCAGTGCCCAAAGGTCACCTCCAGAATGCCCATCCTCTGACCATGCTTTCCAGGACAGCCACAAGGAAAATGCGGCATGAGCACATGCATCTTGCTCCAACAAAAGATACTCCTCATTTAGAATACTTTCCTAGCAAAGGCGTATTAGCTTGGTGTGGCAGACTGAAGCAGCTGATGTTTGTGGAATTGTTCAAAGTCCTGGGGCATGGTGAAATATGCTCAAACAGATCCAATGTTGTTTCTGTTGACTGTCTTGAATGGTATTCACATGCTTCTTAAACAAAACGGGATGGCGGGGTTGACTATTTTTAGGAAAAAAGAAGTTTTCAAGCTATACCACACTGGGCTTAGTTTCTGAAAAAAAAGTGGGTTTGCAGAATGAGCAGTTTTGATTGTTTTGCCCATTGAAGATTTTAGTTCTGTCATGTTGGCTTATAGCCACATTTGTGCATTTTATATTCATTTCTGTTGACAGAGGTCAACACTGGCCCTTGTTCTTATTGCTCATTATTGACCAAAAACTCTGTCAATAACTGGTTGATGGTTATTAAGAGCATCCTGTAAACAGCAGGAGCATTTAATTCATGAGTCACCAAAAGGCCATTGAGTGTTACCTGGCAAAATGTCCCTCAAATATCTATCACTGCATCACTGGGGTTTTTGGGTGGTGTGAAGGGGAGCTGTTACCACTGCTGTACAGAGGTTTTAATGCAAGGCTGCATTTGGAGCCATAACACTTAAAAATATACTGCTACAAAGACTTGCTGAAAGCCAGAATGGGAAACTTTTTCTCTTTTAAAAAAGATAAAAATGTAAAGCTGGAAAAAATGCAAGCTTGCTATGAATTAATACATGACAGATGGTGAGATGCTGATCACTTTTACAGGGAGCAATTCCTGCTTTATTCAAAAAAGGAGTGGCCAGCTCCCACATCATCTTTGCTTCTTCATGTTAGTGCTGGGGCTCACACATTCCCTTTGTGGCAACATTGACTTCCATGTCCTGAAATCTTGCTTCTTCAGGACTTGTGTAGGCCACAACCTTCACCAACAACATTCAGCCTCCTTCTTGGACCTGCAGCTCCACTTTCTCCTTTTCAGGTGACCTCCATCCTGCTCTGAGCCTGCACTCTTGGTTACTGATTTCAGAAGTAGTATAGGTGGTACCTTCCATGGCCTTATCTTCCCCTCACACAGAAACACACATGTAGCACATCAGCAAACTTCTAAAGAAAAGGACTTTTATTCAGGGGCAAAACTAGCATCCTTACTCTATCTTTCCCTGTCCCTTATGTATGCCCACAACTTTCTCAAAAATCTTCTTCATGAACCACTAAGGGAGCAAATGCTGCCTCTCTCACCTTTCCAGAAGCATTAACAAATGATATAAAATTCCCATCTTCCAGAAAAAGCTTAAGGAACATGTAATGAAATGCAGTGTCACTGAGAAAGGAGCACTACACAAGAACATACAAAAGGCTTTTCCAATAGGAATACTCTGACTAGGAGAAATAACACCATTAAGCACACCAGTTGCAGTTCATTTTTGTGTGAGAGTTAGCAGTGAAGGAAATCTTCAGATCCTAATGGATGTGTAGTTCTTGTGTTGTCCATGTATCCCAGAGTGATACACTATTGGCTAATGTAGATGTACCAACCGAGACCACCCTGACCCCCAGTGGGAGCCACTCTCACAGGCACAATAAAATGAAGTGAACAGTAGCATGAACAGCTCTTAAAACAAAGGTAACTTATGCAAATTGGCATATATCAAACTCATTATCTGATAGTGTTTCTGAAGGATGGGATCCCCTTTAGAAACAAACTGGTTTGGTCCCATTATTTTGGAAGTGCTGTGAATCCTCCTTACTCAGCCCAGAGACGAATTCGCGGAAGTTGATGAGCAAGTCTCCATTTTCATCCAGCAGCCTGAATAAGCGAGCAGCCAAGATATCTGAGTGAGTTCCACATGCCCAGGGGAAGAGGAGGGCGAACATGACCTTGAACTGCTCGAAGTCAATGCGGTACTGCTCCAGGTAGGGCAGGCTGGGGTCGTGCCTCTCAATGGCATTGCTGTTTCCTCCCCAGTAGCAGCTAGTCAGATGTTCTGCCTGAGCAGAAAAAGTACATACCAGGAGATTGTCAGCACTTTTGTGAACAAGTCATCACTATCAATGATTAAAAAAAATAATCAAAACTCATACACATGCATTCTTAAAACAATGCAAGATAGCAAAATATTTCAATTTTCCTGGCCCTTCTACTTCTGGAAGAGGTTTCTCCTCTAACCAGCATAAAAAGACAACCCTCTATTAAAAGAAAGAAAATAAAGCAAAACTTCTTCTGCCTCCCAGGCAGACAAAACATGACATTTCTGTTTTGAACAGAGCAGTAAGCAGCTGTTACTTCCATATATACACAGGCTTGTTGTGCTTAGTCACTCTCTTCACTCTCATCATACAGTCAAGTCAGAAAGGGGAGTCTCTTGAAATCTTTATTTAATCTCTGATGATATGAAAATCACTGTCTATTTGAAATATTTTTTGTTGAACTATAGATTCTCAAAAATATTGAATAATGTAGTGAAGGCAGTGAAGGTTCTGGAGCTGATTTTGACAGCATCTAATTAAAAACAATTCAGAAGCTTAGGAAAAAAGATCCAAGCACTTCCCAATGATCAACCAGCACTGTCTGACCTGGTCTCTCTGATTACATGGAAAACTGGAAAACGATACAGAAGGATTTGGACAATTGCAAGACTTGTCATTAAAAATGGGAAATCAAAAAGAAATAAATTCTTCATGGTATATAAAATAGTAGTTGTTATAACAAAACAGAGGAAGAAAGGATCTTGTTTTAAGACACTGTGCATGAAAGTGAAGTTAAAGCATTTAACTGGTCAGCTTTAAGTGTTTGGAATTACTGGCATTGCTGTACAATCAACTTACAAAGACTTACCACTTTGTGACACTAAATTTCCATGTAATGCATTAAAGCATTAACAATTGCAAAAATCAGCTACTGTGATTACAAAAGTATTAAATCTTTGAGATAATAAAGGTATTTCTGTACTAAATTCCAAAATCTGAGTTTTGAGAGAGGTAGAGAAGACTGATCAAAAGCCTCTATCTATTCACTTTTTTGTTTAATGGTTTTCATCAGTATATGCATTCTTTCCATGAACAAATCATGCAATGTATTACTCATTTCTTGATGTTTTAATAACTACTTGTTTCTGTTTTTTGTGCTTTTGGTTATTTGGGTTTTTTTGGGTTTTGTACATCAATAATACAGCAGTTAATTCAAATTTGTATCAAATTGCCCAATAGTAACTCACAGACTCGACCTGGTCTTTAGAAAAGACACTGTCCCATATCAAAAACACATGTTTACACTTCCTTCAGGCACAAGAGCTGATCTTCACTTGGCTTTACCTTGAAAAGAGCATACAGTTCCTCCAGTTCATCAATAGTGAAAGAAGTCTCTGTCACAATAGTTCGTACCTTTTGAAACACAACATTAACAGTTACAGACTTGAAATCCACATCTCACTGAAAAACTAATTTGAATTTCAGAATCTAATTGACCTTAATATTTGCCAAGAACATTATTTCAGTACTTACCACATTGCGCTTTGTAGTATCTTCGAGGGTTTGGATAACTTTTAGTCTTTGTTTGAATCTCATCTGTTCAATTAAATCTGCTCGGATACTTCCAAATTTCTTGAAAGAGAGAAGATAGTACAGGATAGTCTCGGTATTAATATTCAGAATATTTAGCTTGTCTTTAATGTATTTGAGAAATTAATTTAATTATCCGATATGCCACAAATGGAACTGCTGTTAAGGCATTTTTCTAACACATTACAAAGTTATGAAGACTTTAGGAATATATCACTAGATTTTATTTTCCCAATAACTTATTTTCATTTGAAGAGGTCTTTATTAAATTTCAAATTCTCATATTTCATGCTGTTATCTCAGTAGTTCGAAACTTCTTGCCTGGCAAATCTCTATGAATAAATTGTTTCATTACTCCACATGCAGGGTTTTATTTCAATTTGTCCTGGAATGTCTCATAATCATAACAGAGAGGATATTTAAACGAACTGAATCTCTAATGGCTGAGACTGTACAGCAGTGCTAACATTCCAAGGGTCTGAAACCAAGTATCAATAATGCAACTGCCATTAGGAAAAGATTCTTTTAAATACCCAAGTCTTACTTTCAGAACTTTGTTTCACAATGCATAGTGACAGGTCACAATAACAGTGTCAGGGAGCTCCTGCTTATACAACAGAAGCATCCTAGGGGATGACCCATTAGGAATAATATTCCATGTTTTCATATGCAGAGGAATGCTTAACCCCCAATTTTTGTAGAAATATTATAAGCAGAAATTTCTTGCCATCTGAAAACCACTTGCTACATACTTAGAAATGCACAGATGATCAGAAGGAACACTAATGCCAGACATCAACTACAGCACATGTAAAACCAGAAAGAGGTGGCAAGAAACTTTCATACAAGATGGATTTATATTTCCAGTGCAAGTGCATCTACATAAACAAGTCATAATTTGCTGGCACATTCTTGTATGATTAATGCTAAAGCTGCATTTATCTATAAAGTTGTTCATCTTTATCATGCACCTTGGGAGTAAAATGATACTTCATGTACTTGTATTTTGCAAATAAAGAGGTCTTTTGACAAAAATGTAGTTTAGATAAACATTCATGAATATCAAGCATCACAGAGGTCACAAAACCTTGCAAAGACAGGTCTTTTGGCTCAGAGGCCACATCTATTCCAGCAATCAGAGTTCATTCTCTGTTCCAAATGAGAAGGTCTGTCCACATCCATAAAACTAAAATTCATGCAGTCTACAAAAAAAGGAAGGTTGAATGCAATTACCTTCTGGGAACGGTCCCTTGCTCATTTTAACTTTCAAATTGTATAAAGAAGTGTGTCATCTGTTCTAGATTAAAACTGTATCAAACCTTTCGACAGCACAGGCCTGTGAGTGTCAGCTGTTTAGTTAAAACCGCCAAGATCCAGATACTGTTATAGACACAGCTCAAGTATTTAAGGGCTTTTTTTTTTTCTAAACTAACAAACACACAAATCAAATGAGTTAAGCATGTAACAGCTCTGAATAGGAGTCTACTGACAGCCAGTGAACTATGAACAGGCTCTTAAAACTGCAGTGATTATGCATCATTTCAGTCACTTCTATTGTAATTATTATGACACCACTGAATTAAATGCAAAATGGAATGAAAAGATGAAGAGATTTCTTAGTAAAATATATTTGCAGTAAATAAAAAAGTACTAGCAGTGTAAAATGCACTTGTTATGTATATTCTCTTATTTCCAGAACGTTTCTCCTTTGAAAGTAGGAAGTCTGCTCAATATCATCACAGAGAGGGGTGATAATTGCTTAATTACCAAAAAATTCATCATCTGCATCACTTCAGCTTTCACTGGAGACTTCACATATCTGACATGATTTCCTAAGGACTGGACAGAGTCAGAACACTATGGAAAGCAGCTGTTCACAAAACAAACCCAACACTGTGCCTTTGCCAGTGACATCAAGTTGTCGGATTCATCGTGTTCCCATGACATGTATCACAGGACAGTCTGCAAGGTTTTCCCTCTCCTTGGGGGTGGCGTGTCTGTGTTTGAGGGAGGGCAAAGGTCTCCAAGATAAACATTTTCTTCAGCTGTAGGTCTTCCTATCTTTTTTTTTAAGCAATAAATGTCTACAAGATTAAGATGGATTAAGATAGTGACCTAGCAAGTACCTTTAACAGTTTAAATTCTAAAAAATAACAAAAATATGCTCACTTTCTTGATATTTCACTCTTTGTAGCTGTAACAAAGCTAACAGTGAATTCCCAGCCCTGACTGTATGTAAATAATTGAGAAACAATAGATGTAACAGATGCCTTGAAGTTTTTTATCAGTTTACTAATCAGTTTTGGGGGTCTTTTTAATAATCCAATCAACTAACAACAATGACTCTCCTGGAACTACCTCTCTCTTTGCAACCAACTCCTGTTTTCCTCACTGTTCTTCGGTCTCCATGCTACTTGTTTTGCCTTATTATCTAGAAGGAGCTACAAAGTTCTGTGCTGCAGAAGCCCCAGAAAGACTGACTGGCTCTGCACAGAGGCAGCTTATTCATCTAAAAGCAGTTAACCCAATGCAAGCAGTGTTCTTGATGAGGAAAATAGAAGAATACAGTGAAAACAGAATTTCACATAAATGCCCTTCTGTCCATTCTAACACTGGGTGAATGACAAGAAACATCCACCTATCTTGATACACTTTGCTCTTCAGCACAGAACACACTAAGGACTTCTTTATTAAATAGAGACCATGTTAAAGCAAAGGGGTTCTAGGAACATGGGAAGTGCCTTTGAAAAAGCTGTCCTATTTCTAAGTAGGAACCAACTTCTTGAACTAAAAAATACTCATTTACCCTGTATATCAATGGAAGGAAAAAAGGAAATGAAAGAGAATAAATCTTTAAAATGATTCCTTAATTTTGGTAAAACAACAGGTATGTCAGTGTAACCACAAGAGACATTTTAACTGTTTGTTTTTAAAATTTAAGGACAATGAAACCAGTTTGAAAATTTTAGTTGGTCTTGAAGTCTTTGTCCTGTGCTTTATACGTATGAGTTATTAGAAACTTCTTTTACTTGAATTTTTTTTTAGTTTTGGTGATAGTAGAGAATATAGTTGCCCATGGTCATAAATCAGCACTTGCTGAGAAAAAAAAAAAAAAGGTGAAAGAAACAAAACTCTGCTGAAAACAGAAAGGTCTTCAGAAATCATACGGATCCACTAATATTTCTAATATTTAAGTTTAGAAAGGCACAAAAAAACTGAGATGAGAATTAACTTTTTTCAAATTACAAGTCCAGCCTTTTGTTTATAAATCCATTTTTGGCTGTAGGATGTTCTCCTTTGAGGCCTCAGGCTTCTATACAAAACAGCTCCAATTAAAGGGTTTTGCAAAAGACAATCTAACCCTCTCCCTTACCCCACTTCAGCCTTCTGAGATGAATCTCTATTTCTTTTATGTTCTTTCAGTTTCAAGCAAAGCCAAACCACAGAGCATCAAATCCCTCTGTGAAGCAGAAGGTGATTGCAGTGGCAAGTGCCTGTTAAGGAATCTTCTCCTACCTCATAGGAAGACCTGATTAGTCTGAAGATATCCACCTCAGGATAAGGCTCTACATCATCACTGAGCAGTGAGTGAAGATGAGGAATGGGAGGAAGAGTGCTGTCCTTATTAGTCACGCTGTCCAAATATCTGGTGGGGAAAAAAAAAAGAAATGAGAAATTCAAGACACAATTCTAACCCCTCCCTTCTGAAGGTTAACAGAATAAGGGTTACATACAGATTATTAAATGTAAAAAATACCAAGCCACTCTCTAATAAGAGTAAGGCTATACTAATGAAATTTATTATGAAAAAAAATCCAAAGTTCCAACAGCATCTTGAAAACCAAGCACCACCACCAAACACGAAGAAATCAGAGGTTACGCTGAGCAATAAAAGTTTCTATTAAATGACTCAAGCCACTCTATCTATCAGCCACCTGTTTCACTGAAATCTATTTGTTCAAGATCATACCTAATTATTCTGAGTTCTATTTAGTCCATTCCCTTGACATCAAGGCTTTATCTTAGTAACATTTAAAAGGTAGGAGGCAAAAGATGAAGTAACAAAACCCTTGTAATCAACTAAAATAATCAAATAAATTAAGTTTCTATAACCAGGTTTGGGAAGTTTACTTGGTTGTCTCAAAGAATTTATATCTTATTGTTAACATTATTTTAAGGTAATATAAAGACCACCTTATATGGATGAATGGGGACTATAAGGATGTAAAAGGTTTACCTATATTGTTCTGCTTTAAATTTAGTATTTCAACATAGAAGACGAATAAGAAAAGTAAGCAAAAAGAAGAACAAAATTAAGATACTTTATTTTCTGTAATAAATACCTTCCCAAGACTGTCATGGCTTCTCCATCATCTTTACAGTTAAGCAGCTTGTCTACATTAGCTTCGAGGACAGCGAGTGCTAATTGAAATATCACCTTTATTCCTTCACAGAAGAAACAATCCACAACCACCACTGCACTTTCAAATGGCATTACACTGAGGAAAAGAGTGAGGAACCAGGACAGGGAAATGGTGGAGATTACACCCAGGTCCTGCATGCAGTCATAAAGCTGTGGAATATAGTCACGAGCCAGCTCTTCAAAGACACCCTGATCCACCAACGCTCCTGTTGAAAAGAAGTTTGAATGTCCATTAATTTGGGAGCAACTGACACATTGCAATTTAGGGGAAAGAGATATATACATATATTCTATATATATATATAAGTACAAAGCCTAAGAATATTTTACATGATGCTTACACACATTTTCTCACTTTCAGATAAATAACAGATTCCATACACTACTGAGCTGTACATACAAATTTAACTGCAATACAGTTATTCTGTTTTAATTACACACTTCATAATAGCTAACAAGGGGTCAGTTTGGTCTAGCATCTACAGAAATTAAATGGTGGCTTGGGACTTACCAGTACTAATTGGGATAAGACCTCAGCATCACCTGTTGAACGAGGCCAGGGTGACTGTAAGGGTTTGGAATTATTTCAAGAGAACCTTGTGTTATACATTTTCATGCCATAATATCAGTGTCTTAAGCAGACCAGGAAAAATCATTTCTAGGGCTGAATGAGTATCTCAAGGTTTTGTGAGTTTCAGTAAAATAGTCTTCATGATAAATTGAAAAGCCACTTCCACATACACAAGGAAACTCTTCTGACAACAGCTTTCAGATACTTGGGCCCTTTCAAATTACAGGTAAACAGGCACAAAGGCTTCTACTGCAGAGTGCTAAAGCTCCTGTTTCCACCTTACCTTAATGAGATAACTGCATCATCTAGAATTCAAATTTTATCCTCACATCTCTTTTGAATTTACTGTTTAACCCCACTTTAGAATGCCATCAAATACTAACTGAAAGAACTATTAACTACCACAGCACGTGTTTAGGGAATTGTTTCTGAGCTCCTGAGGAAGCTGTCTTGTCACTGGCATTCACAGTTCTATCTATGCCACAAATACATTTGTTTCAGTACAAATACCACCAACTAATTTGGTTATTTTTTGTACAGTCATTTTAGAAAATGTCCCCATAACATACCAACAACCCTGGTGTTGTAGTAGTCAGGTAGCATACGTTCACACAGAGCCACCAGCAGCCAGAAAGCTTCCTCCTCCTTTGCATAAAGGAGGAGCACTGAAGTGACAATATTCATAGCCTAAAAGAAAAAGAAATATAATGATTCAATACCTAGCATGGTTCCTGGAAGGTAAGTGGTTAGGAAATTAGCTACATCTCCCCCTTATAGACCCCAAACCGCTCAAGTATTTCCCTGTAAAAAGAGCAGGCAATGTTTTCCCAGTGCTCAAAGGAAGACTTAAGAAAGCCTCAAATAAATCACAAAAAAATTGTTAGTGGGGTCCTAAAAAAAAAATAAAAAAATCAAGATTTCTTTTCCTAACCAAGAGCCAACTCAGGTCTGCAAGCACCCCATCACAGTGATTCTGATATTCTGCCATAGGTGCTCTCTAGGAATCTGGGTGTGGTGCAGCCAAAGCACATCCTGCAACACTAAGGATGCTCCAGCACCCCTTGCTGAGGCAGCCTGCACTCCCCATGCTCTCTGCCCCCAAGAAAAGGTCAGGACACAGCACCTGTGAGCTCAGGCAAATGCCTGCAACAGTGTCAGTCACAAACAACCGGAGCACAGTGAAACACAATTGTCTTCCTGTTGTTCATTGTTCACGTTTGACTGTGGACATGACAGTTTTCCACAGCCTGTCTGACTCTATTTCAAACATCACAGCACTGTGCAATGACCTCTGAATTGCTTGCTTACAGCCTTTGACCAGACTGCTGTTAGTCTGAAGAAATGAATTATTTCAGTATTATTTTCCTCTCAGTTTGTCTCCCAAGGAATTAGCTACTCATTTCAAATCCTGTAGCATTAAGACTCCAGCTTGATCATTACCTATTTGAAACCACAACTATGGTTTCAGCTGAAACTCCAAACAATGTTACAACTCTGTCAAAGTGTGGTTTTTTCCTTGTCTGCCATATATAAAATACTTCAGTGTCTGAAATCTCATTGTAGTATTCTGAATGCCATGGACCAAATTTTAAGGCTACTGATTACTGTGACAGCTTTAAGGACCAGAATTGAAATGTCTTTCTACTGTTCCTCTGTTAAACAACCTTTACAAATGTTGCTCTAGCTATTACTTAGTATTACATTAGTTATTAAATAATTTATGATGGTATCTGTCAGATCTGCTTGCACTCAGTCATGTTGTATCTAGAAGTCTTAACAGTCAAACATTAATCAGGCTTTTTAACGCTCCTGAATTTAAGTTTCCTTTTTGCAAAAATATGTAGGAAGGCAAAAAAAAAAATGCCCAGGGGATAAGCCAAATTTATATGCCAAGAAAGAATGATTTAGGAGCAGAAGCTACAGTGACCTGAATTACAGGCATGAGAACTCCAAAACCACACAGTGGGGTCAGCATTAATTCTGTGGATACATGGTTGTGGCTCACAGTGATACCTTCTAGAATGCTTTATTTTTTGTCAAGTGGAGGGTTATTACAACTCATACATTGAATAACTAGGTAAAAATTTAAGGCTGATCACAAAGTGTTTTGGTTCTGAGTTAAGTTTTATGTTAAAAAGAAAAGAAACTTTCTTCAGGGTCCATTTGTCATTTTCTGTAGATGCACTTCAGGACAGCTCTGTTATCCTCTGTTCAGTTTCTAGATTTATGGGCAGAAAATACACTTACAGAAAACTGCACATCTCTCAACATGTGCTGCTAATGCTGCTGTTAGAGCAGCTCCTTTTGTCAAGTCCCTCAGAGTTCAGCCTTGCTGCCATGCTGAGTTGGCAGCTCACAGCATTACCCACGTACCAGTGCACTTCACACAGCCCAACGCTCATGCAGGGCTGAAGGAACAGGAGTACAAGGAAAGAAGTGGAATGCCAGAAACTGAAGGAGTGCAGGGTGCTTTAATTACCTGACAATATCCTATGTTTGGGTTTCTAAAAGCGTAAGCTGTCAAGACTCTCCTCAGAGCAGCAATACCCATCTCGTTCTGGAATGCAGGGTGTTCCGGAAGGGAGCGGTGCAGATCCCTCTCTATCTCTTCTGTAGCAAGATTGTATTTTCCCATTGATTTCTCCACTAGGTCCTCATAATAGCCAGGATGAGTGGCCATTTCATTAATGGCTCCTGAGAGTGAGAGAACAGTATTAAAACCAGAATTAAAAACAAAGGGTTAGCAGGTACCGTATTCCAACTTGATGATCTGCTGCCCTTTCATCTTGAATGTCACCAAGCACTTCAAAAGCAAATATGAAATGTTATTTCTGTAAAGGTGATAAAAATAATAAAAAGGATGTGCTTAGGTGATTATCAGCCCTTCTTGTCTTTCCCTCTAGAGACAATTTTATATTGAGGTTAAAAAGAAGCTAAAGCCTGTCTCTCAGCCAGAACAAAAAATGAGGCATGGAGAACAAACCAGCTATGTAGTCACATGGCATCATGAGCTCCCTCTGCAGCTGGCTGTGGGTTTGGCTATCCTAAATAACCCAAAACATGTCTCTAAGAAAGCTACTTGTCCTGAGGATGGAGTAGATTAATGTTTGGTTGCAGAAAGCACGATACATCAGCAGGGGACAGGAACTCACATTCCTGCTTCTGAAAATGACTCTGTCATCTTGGGCAGAGCACTTGGTCTGTCTTAGGGACACCACCACATGCTTCGAGTTGCATGAGATTTCATTACAGACTTTAAACCTTCTTTGGAAATGAAAATCAAGCATCAGTAGCACAAATGGAAAATATCAATTAGACCGTGAAAACTGGTCCAAACTAGTTGTTAATCAGGCACAAAACAGAGCTGTGCATTCCTGTATATATTTTATGAAAACATTTGTTTAATGCCCAGCAGCAAAGAGATGTATATGATTGAGTATTATAAGGGAAGAAATAGAAAACAAACCAGAAAGCATCAAATAAAGTCTCTGGTGAGCTCATATCCTAAATGGTGTGGGTAGCTGTAGTAACTGTCTCGGGGTGGGGCAGAGCTAGAGAAGGCATATGGTAATTGAAAGGTTAAGAAAGACTGAGATAGGATTGATTACCACATAAGTAATAGTAAAGCTAATAAAATTCTTCAACTTTGAAAAATGCATAAGGTGACACACAGAATCCCTCATGGCACAGAAGATGGACAGAGTATTAGCTCACTATTTTTCACATAATGAGAGCACCTAACAAAATTATAAAGTACCTTCTTATTGTATTATTAACAAAAAAAGTGGTTCCATGCAACATGCTTGAACTTTGAAATTCCTTGCAACAACTTGCTGTGAAGGCCAAAAGCTTAACTGGATTTAAAAATCAGTAAATAAATGGGAATTAGGCTTGCTGGGGGTTGTTAAACAACTAGGAGGCCCCCAGGCTGCTGGCTTCTGGTAACAGTGTGCATTCTGCTTTTTTATATTCTTTCCTAAATTTGGGAGCCTGTTTGAAGAAAGGGTATTTACTGGTCTAACCAGAACTCTTGTCTAAACCTGCCTGGTGTCTGCTAACAATCACAGCCTTATTCACTCTAAATATTTTCACTTATTATCTGCACCTTTAATCATCTTTGAAATCCCCTTTCCCCCTCATGCTTCTGCTTAAATCCCACATTTACATTCAAATGAATACCCACCTGAAAAGAGTAGCCAAAGTTCTCCTCTCATGCTTTCTGGAATGCCCTTCAGCACGAGGTCTCTGGTTTTCTCTGTACGATACATACAGACCCCTTGGCCATATTCAGCAAAGTGAATCTTCCAGGCCTGTTCCTTCAGGAACTCTTTAGCCTAAAAGTAGAAAAAGGCAGGCATAAAGATGCAACTTCTCTTTCTAGCTCTCTGCCTCACTGAAAACTGGAGTGCTGAAAAGCCTACAGTGTCCTAACTTTCCAAGTTAACAAGAAGTAACTTGGCTACAGTCCAATTTTCTTATTAGTGGGCTTCCCAGTTTCTATCCCAGTAGTCCTTGCTGTTAAGGGAATATTATTGAAGCAGTTGTACTAAAGAACAGGAATACAACCTCTCCTTGATTTACATCCAGCTTTGCTTTCTTTTCTGTAGTGAAGTTATTTCTATTAGTAAAGCAACATCATGTCCAATGTTTTATTTCTGTGAAAATTACTGCCTATAAACTCTGGCAGGATGAAACTCTCCTGAGTCAGAAATATGGGTTTTTAAGAAAACATAATTTAACACCTTTTTCAGTCAGGTACAGCACTTGGGGGTGTATTTTACCAGCTTAGGGTTGAACTCCTCAGGTGACCTGCGCCGATACATGGTCATTAGAGCCTGAGTTGCTGTTGGGATGCCGTTGTCATTGAGGTTGAACTGTCGCTCTCCCTCCGACTCAGAGCTGAGGCTTTTGTGAGGGCTGCCAGAAATGATACTACTGGATCTTGTAAACACCTGTAGAAAGCAGTCACAAGCAACACAGACATGGGGATGAGCCAGAGTCTGGACTTAATGGTTTATTTTGCTCTAAAAAGTTATACACGCTAACAGTTAACAAAAAGTCATTCATGTACAGGCTGAACATATGGCAGCAGAAATTAAACCAGGAGAGAACAATGAAATCACTGCCAGTTTCTCAACAGCTCCCCTGAAACACTATCAAATTCAATAATAACAATTACTAGGGTAATGTTAACTTTAAGTAGCCCTGGGCAACTGAACCAGCTCTCTTGGTCTCCTGTCAACATCTCTGACTGTTAACTCCATGGGTGGCTCCATGACTGTCCAGAAAGTAAGATTTATATATAACATGTATTTTTTTATGTGTGTGTATACATATACACACATATTTACATCTGTATATATGTTTATACAGACATATACAAAATAAATTATTTTTCCTCTTGATTAAAAAAATGTTCTACAGAAAACTCAACATTGTCAGATTGTGATTTGGAAGAAAAATATTTCACAGGAAAAAGATTTTCGGACTTCTCAAACATCTCTGAAACTCTAGTACAGTAAAATCTCACAGAGCAGTTCATACCAAATGCCTGAAATTGCAAATAGTAGTCATGCATATCTATGTACTCATATTATTAATATATTACAATTATAAATTTGTGTTTATAATTCAGTAGGTAGAATACTTAGATCCATTTAGGGCAAAAGGCAAGAGTAGAAGCTACTTTCAGCACTACACATGCCTATGTGCTCTGGCATACAACAACACAGCAATTAAACCTCACCATCAACAAAGCAAGTAAAAAAAATTCCATTAAGATATACATGGAAACAGGGTAGGGATGTTCAGTGCAACACTAAAGAATGGCTTAGTGCAGACCCAGAATGTCAGACCTTCCTACATAAAACCAAAATGATACACCACAAGAGCCTTTTCTACTTTGACATCTGAATTACTAAACTCTGCTGGATTTAACAAATCTGATGAGGTTATAATATGAAGCACCTCCATTTCATACATAAAATCTGGAATTCAGCAGATGGCTTAACATTCAAAGTGCCTAAGTGTACCTTATTGTGTCTTTTCAGAACCATTTACTTTGCACACATAAATAAGGAGGTGCTTCAGAATAGGGTCATTTGATGTCCAGTACAAGGCAGGGTTTTTTTTGTTAGTTCATTAGCCTTCACATGCAAACTTGCTCAGCTCAGACATTGTTTTCAGAAGAATCAAAGGACAGGATTTAGCAGCTCAAGTCTTAAATACAAGGAGTTTCATATCAACTGATAATTTCTTCAAATTATTAAAATTCCACAATAGCATTTGACTTGGACAAGTCAATAGATATTAAAAATATCATCCAATGAACCAGTTAATTAAAAATGACACTTTCCAAGAAGATAAACTGTAATTTCAGAATGCGGCAGCAGGAGTTAGAGTAGCTTTTCATCAGCAACAATGATTTCTCTTAGGTCTAACATAAAAAATAAATATCTTAATCACAAAATTTTAACACTGCAGCCTAAAGAAACTAAAACACATTAACACAAAATAGGCAACATCTCTGTGTACAAAGGTTTAGCTTTTCACCTGGCTTCTCTCTCACACCAGTTAAAATCCCCTTCTAGTAAAATATGCATGTTTCTCCACATACCTCATCATCTGAGCTGATGTAGCTTCCAGAAATATTTTTTTCCAAGTAGATTTTTGAAGTGGTTTGTTGCAGAAAGTCTGAGATCCTCTGTACAAGAAAGTCTCTGTCCTTCAAGTTGGCAAAGAGGAATGTCATTCTATTTTTTGTGCTGATTGACAATGGGCTGGGCAGCACACTGGAGCTGTCTGCCTTTTCCACTATTGTCACCTAGGGAGAAACAGTAGCTCGAGATTAAGAGCTTTAATTAATCAAGTTTCTTGGTCTTAAAAACCATCTTAAGACAATAAGATAAGGGCTCCTTCTGCCCTTACAACAAGTCACTATGGACATTCCTCTGCAGAAAACATGATTTGCATACAAGGACTTAGAAGTCTTGAAAGATGAAGGCTCTCATCCCTCAAACAATTGGCTTCAGTACATTCTCCAGCAAAACATCTCTGAACTACTTAGTTTATTTTCCTCAGACTTTATTTTAAAAGAATCAGTAAAACAGCATTTCACCCGTGGGATGCAGATCTATGGGCTCTTTGTAGGACTCCCAAATCCCTCTCCTGGTTCTCAGCACCAGCACAGGCTGAATCAGCAAAGTCTTTTGCTTACCTTTTATTGCCAATACATGTGAACAAGCCATTTGTGAGAGGACACTCCTGCACTACTGTATCATATTGTGATAACAACTGTTATTTTAACTGTATTTTCACAGTACACAGAAACTTGCAACAAAGGAAAACTAACCGCATATCCTCCCTTATAAAGGAAAACAGCTGACATTGGTGGAGGCTTCTGTTTGGCCTTCAGTTGTTAGTGGAGTGGTAAACAGAACTAATACCACAATCTACTGAGTCCAAGGAACTGGTTCCCTCAGCTTTCGGTAAAGCATGTTAACACAAAGAAACCTCAGGGCTAAGTCATACACTGTTGATGGATTATGTAACAGCTGTGTGTTCTAAACAGTACCAATTATTAGCCTTAAAAACATCACTCTATCAAGTTTGTTGCAGTTCATACATTGAATGAAACACAAATCACAACTGTAAATAACCACTGCTTTTACAACTTTAAATGATTCCTTAGGTGGTGAAAACTGACTTACTGCCTTCAAAACAGAAAGGGGCACATTTCAGTTTGTTAGGACTTTTAGATTTGCTCCTTTTAAAAACCCTTTTGAAAACAAAAATCAATGGTAAGACATTAGTGCTATAATAAATATCTCTCTAGCTAAATGGAGAGTAACCATTTCTCACACATTTTCTTTGAAGATGTATTTAAAGACTACAGTGCACAGCTCAGGTGCTAAATCACTCCTCTATTCTTCCCACTTCCTTTTATTTTTCTGTTAAATACGACTCTATTAGTTACTTGTTACCTTAAAGGATCTTCAGTAATAGCATATTGAAATTAGCTAAAAGGTGTTCCCATGCTATTTTTCTGTTCCACTTGAAAATTGTTTCAGTGCAATCAGCACAAAAGACAAGAAAGTTCTAAAGGCACAGGACAGACATTACAGCAAACATGCTCTGCTCCACTTATTTTCTATTCACACATATATCTGAAGTGCTGCTCTTGAAGGGTGCAGTGATTTTTCTGATCATAATCAATGCGTCTTGTCTCAACTGTCAAAACATCTCTAGGATGCCACCTAATACTTGAATTAAGTTAGGGTCTAACCCAAAGCTTTAATTAGATAGAAAGCTTTCCTTTAATTATTAGGGGTACTGATCAGTTGTTCTGAGGTCTGACATTACCCAGTGGGTTACTGCTCCCCTTGCTGGTGCTGAGGCTTAAACCTGTTCACACAAAAGCACTTACTCCTTTAGCTATTTCTTAAAGCTCTAGAGCTGCTTTGAATCCCGTGTTTCTGTAGCTGTGGTTATCAAAAACAGTTGCTGGATCAGCATCCAGGAAAAGAGGTCCTGTAAAATGAAAGCTTTGCTCTCCTTCTCCACCACTTTACCTAAAGGACTGTTGTTCGTTTTGCTTCCCAGACAGTGCAACCATAATTGAATGTCTTATCTCAAATAATCAAAGGCATTGCAACATGCTGTGAAGAAGCTGTACTTCAGAATTTCCAAAAAAATACTGTTTTAATTATTTGTGGGGGAAAACAGTGACTGGAAATATTCTATGGTTCTTCAGTTAAGCCAAACTGTCCTTGGTTACATCAGCTTTGCTACTACTTCCAAAACTTTACACAGTTTTCCATTAACCCACAAATCAAGTCAACGAAAAACCTCCTCAACATAATTATTTTTTATTTCATCAAACAAATTCTTTACTGAACATCATCTTTAAGTGACCAGCTTTAAAAAATGAAACACACCAATCTGAAAAATGCTGACAAATATTTTCCGTATACAGGAATAAACAACTGCAAGTCTGCATGAAGAGACAGTTCAAAACTTTAGGACTATTAATCTCTTTACATCTGACAAAAGCAAATCTTTCCTGACTTTTTAACAGAATTTTCACTCATTGATGCAGGAAATTTCACAGTCCATCCCTCCTTATGAGGCACCAAAAATGTTCAGTTGGGCTGTAAATCAGAATACAGAGATAGGAATGACTCACCAGGGTTGTGAAATCTGACAGAAGGAATTCCCCGTGAATTTTTGTAGTAGGAACCATGGATTAAGATACACAGTCATTAAATATTACTTAGAACACATCAGAATAGTATGCTCACAAGAGATTAAAAGGATGAAAGGTTGTTCTCCAAAACAATTAAAAAAAAAAATCAAAGCTAGGATGCAATATCCCAGAGGATACTGCTGTATTATTTGCCCTATAAATTTACAAATGCAAATATTTACCTCTCGAAGAGGGATAATAAGGCTGCACAAGTTCTCTTCTTTACTAGTAAAGCAAATGTAGTTTGTAGAAACAAACATCTGACCCAAAATATGCATTTTGTTGAATGGAGTCCAAAGGGTACAGTCTGTGTGTCCATCTAATTTCTCATCCTTGGGAAGTCGGAACAACGCACGGTATCTCTCACTCTTTGCTCTGGCATCAAGATCCCTGAAAAACCCACAGAGAGATTCTCTTGTTTTAAGAAATACATAATACATTTTAAGATATCTATTAGGCAAATCATTGCAAGTTACTTGCAACACACAGCTAAGCATGGAGTGTGCAGCAAAACAGTGGAAATAATTGGCATATAAGGGGTGTTACAGTCTTCTGTTGGAAGGTTCTAAAACTACATGAAAAAAAATTCTGTCATGAATGACTTAAACATTGATCCTGACTTCTCAGAGGGGAAGGACCAGGTGATCTTTTCCTATTCAGCCATTCATATTTCTGAGAATATATACAGTGAACCCACTTTATTATTAAATAGCAATCAAAAAATGCTTCTTTGAGATTTATCTATTAACGTGATGGAATCTTTAGGGTTAGAGTTTGTTAACAACTTCAACACTTAGTCTTGGTAACACATTCAGTGCAAAACACTATTAAGAAAGACAAACCTAAGTGATATATTGCATGTTAGATGTCACTAAGTACTGAGAAATATAAACAAGCAAAGGTTACATTTCTGTATGATTCACTAACATGACCAATGTATAATGAAAAAGACTAAAAAGGAACTAACAAATTGCAGTGTGAGATATAAGAAGCAGAAATATTTTCCAGATAGTTCTCCATCTGTTAGAATTTTATGTCAATTTTTGTATCTCTCTTACCTAGAATAAGTTCTCATCATCTAGAATAATTTTTCAAACCCAGTTATAGGGCCAAGTATGAACACTGGGCACATTTCTTAATAACACTTTGTTGTAGTTTGGAATTATTATGTAAATTCTCTCCCCTGCCATTAACTGTCCATGCCAGTAGTTAACAAAGAGA
>JAWWEV010000134.1:10102869-10112933 GCA_035583235.1 Hafferia zeledoni
GATTATTGAGGAGGAAGCCCCCTCCTCCTCTTGTGAGTAAACATCTTGGTTTTTCCCCTCAAACCAAGACACACTTGAATCACTTTATTGCCTTCCCCTGGTGACATAAAATGGCCTTACAACAGATACCTCCCTAATGCAGTCAGTGTTAAGAGATATTCTGAAGAGCTTCTGAACAAATGAGAGCTTGGTTTAGGTTTCTTTTATTTTTACAGTATGTTCATATTCCAGTGTTTTCCCTTTCCTATTCCAAAAGGTCACCAATACTTATATTTAAATATTTATTCACATTTTGCCACTGCTGGAATCAATCATTCCTTTTGGAGTAACAGTAAATGGCAGCAACATTAGAAAGCTTTTGGACAAAATCCTAGAAGTAAAAGGATTGAGGAGGACCAAATGTCTAAGAGCCAGTGCTACCTACCGTTTTAGTGCAGACACTTTCTTGGGGGATTTCTTTTTCAGTTTGGGTAATGACCTGTCTTGTTCAAACCCTTCATTGTCCAAAAGCTGCCGCATGGCTATATTGGCAAGCTGCTCCATCAGTTTAAACGTCTCACTGATGTTAAGGAACACTGAGAAGAAATGTTCACTTGACCTTGTGCTCACTTTGATCATGTCAGGGAAGAGCAGTGTGGCATTCTTCTCGAGCTGAGTGATATCAACCCAGCGGATAACTAGCTTGGCTGAACAGGAGCAAACAAACAAACAAAAAGATTTAGTACAAAAATGAGCATGTTCAAGAACATTACTCTTCCTCTTCTTATAAAATGCATTCAGATGAATTTTTCCTGCATCTTGAAAAGGTGGGAGCTCAGCATAAATAAACACAGTTTTTACAAACAAAAAACTATCACCTGGCAAACAGCAGAGTTTAAATATCATTTATTCATTTACAGAACACCACAAGCAGGGTGGTCTAATTAACTTATTGCCAAGAACCTGCTGAGACTCTGATGTCCTCTTTTCCTATGGAAGCAAGGAAACAGTCTACACATCAGACAGGCTTGTGTTATTTTTATACAACTAGAAATTTCAACTATTACAGCAATGACATACCCTTCACTTTTCTTCTGACACCAATATAGGTTGTGTCCTTAAAACAGAGGCTAAATCTACATTTATTTTTGTAAAAAAAAAAAAAGAAAAAAAGTAAAATCCAGCCATTCATGATCTGGGACTGATCCATTGCCTGTAACCAGGTACTGTAGATTCGTTCACCTCCACACTGCTTTGAATTAACTCCCCTCTAGAGCAGACTGGTTGCATCCACTCTGTGTTGATCATTCTGGGTCTCCACTGAGACTTTTATGATGTTCTGGTGTTGTAAAAGAGTACATGTGGCATTTCAGGTTACAAAGTCTGCCAGAGAAGTACTGGAGGTGGTGTGATCAGAAAAAAATTCTTTACAGAAAGAGTAATCAGGCATTGGAATCGCCTGCCCAGAGAGGTGGTGGATTCACCATCCCTGGAGATTTTTAAATGCAGATTAGACATGGCACTGAGTGCCATGATCAGGTAAATGGACTAGAGATGGACCAAGGGTTGGACTCGATGATCTCGGAGGTCTTTTCCAACCCAATCAATTCTATGATTCTATGATTCTATGATCTTGTCTCTATTCCCTTTTGGGCACAGTCCCTGAGGTGAACCAAGTCTCTAAACAATGCACAGGTATTGTTTTACGAGAACTACTTTGAGAAATACAAACCAAACAAGGGAACAAAAGCACACAGTCAAGCAGCATGACAATCAGCTCCCTGCTCCTCTTTTCCTCAACACTGTCTTTGTACCCTGAGTGCTCAGGGAGTGAACAGTAACAAACTACAGATTTCCTAACAGTTCTCAGATACACACAGATCTCCATTTCACCAAAAACATACCTTCCCTGCCCATAAGGAAAGAGTAAAAGCAAAGGTGATTAATGCTGAGGTACACCCAGCCCTGACGGGGCACCTTCCCCTTCCAGTAACTGCAGGAGTAGTAGTTCACTAATTTCTCTTCTTCTGGCATCCCAAAGAGCTTGTGAAACTTCACTATGGCTTCCTTGAATTTTTCTGTGTCGTCATCCTCTTTGATGCCATTGATTTTGTTGTACTCAGCGATGATGCCCTAGCAGGGAGTGAAACAAGTACACATCATGTTAGTTGCCATGGGGTATCAGATATCCTAATTACCACTCTGATTTGTAATATTTTCCTCCTCCACATAAATATGCTCCCTGGGGAGACAGGGATAGGATTTCACCAGAAAATTTAATCCAAGAGGGTAGGAAAAGTAAAAGGAAAAAAGGATCTGTCATTCGCTAGGGAAAATATCAAACAAGTTCTATGACTCCTCTTACTGGACCTTGAGCAAAAGAAAAGAACAAAATGAAAAAAAAAAATCTATTGAATTAACTGTCACCATGGAAAAATTATTCCCACTTTCAGGTGCAGATGACCTTCCTAAAATTTGAAGTGGCAACTGTCTGATGAAAAGCTGTGTTTTGGTATCTCAAAGACTACAGTTCCTTTTGTTCTACACTGAAGCTCTGGTCTATTCACTTATTTCCACAATCTCTTTTATAATAATCTCTATTCCCTTTTATATTAAGATTATAAAATGGAAAATGACTTTTTGCCCTCAAACTGCTCCATATTTACATGGAATGCAGAGCATAAGACAGACAATTCACATTTAGCAACAGAAGTAGTATAATACTACTTATAGGTAATATTTAGTAGTATAAGACTAAATTCACATTTAGTATTTGTCCAATTCTGAGAAGTAACAATTTCCTTCCAGGATTATATTTCACAAGACAGATGTCTTTTCATATGTTTCCATGACCATCCACAGCCCTCACACCTGATTCAGTAGTAAAACACAAACGACTGGGGGATTCTTAAGACAATTGACTTACTACATAAAATGTTAAGAGAGAATGAGACAAAGACAGTGCTTAGAATCACCCAGTAAATAAAGTTATTTTCCTTACAACCAATCTTTTACCAAGTATTTATTTTTAGATAATTCTTTGTACAGATAAAATACTTTTCACCAGTACAGCTACTATCTCTCCTATAAACAGAAAAAGAAATCCTTGAGGAAACCAACATCCCCATTCCCCCCCCACCAACCAACCAAACCAATGAACCAGCAACCCCTAATACATGAAATGTAAATGCTAAAACTACAGGATTTAACTACACAGAAGAGGGGAAGGAGACATTATGAGTACATGAAAAAAAATTAAGCTTTACACTGGAAAAAGCAATTACATAGAAAACTGTCAAAGTTTAAGACAGGAAACAGTGCAATTAATTTTAGAACTTATAATGTCTGAAGCCCTTCCTATACATTTATATGGGTTTTTTTAAAATTACACTGCTATAGTTATGTGCACTAATCCCATTTTCCCTGACTTTTACACTTAAGTTGTAATTAGCATCTGGTTTTCCTTCAAAAACACAGAGCAGCCTAGGGGCTACCAGGTCAAATTTGCTGAGAATTCCCATCAGTTTTCCTTCCACAGTTACATTATCATTAACAAGATTTACAGTAGGATGTACACTACCTGTATTTTTCCTCTGACAAATGTATTTATGTCATTCTCATTTTCAAAGATTGAAAGAGTTTGCAACAAATGCTGTTCAAGCCATTCCCAGTGTTCAGTGATTTCCTTCCTTGAGCAACCTGTACAGAAAAAAAAACACCCAACCAAAAGTCACAAAAGCAGTAATTCACCAGTGTCAGTGTTCTCTTAATCACAAACAGAAGACTCTGAGAACATTTGCCAGTAACTGGAGATGCAGGATTTCACTAAACGCTGTCCCTCTGGAAATTCCAAACTTTTCTCCCATTGTATTTAATTGCATAATAGAAAGGCAGCAACGTTCAAGATTATTCTGTGAGAAGCACAAACTACTTTTGTCAGTATCATGAGCAAAAGCCCCCTACAATGTAGAATTCTATCTGCAATAATGACACTGAGCTGCCCAATGTCACATTGAAAATCAGCAAAGGTATTACCTGCATCTTCTAGGAAGTGACAATACAAGCCCTACAGTTGTATATTCTACCATTGGTTCATAAAATCTTCACCATTAGATACATTTAGAAATTATGAAACAATGATAAAATTTCAAGAATAATAGCTAAAAAGGATAATTTCCTGACAATTCTATTGTCCCTTCCTTGAAAGAAGAGTGCTGAAAGACCTTTAAGAAAGCTGCACCTTTTAGGGGAAGAGGGTTGTCAGAGATGGTTTATTTTTAAAAATGAAATAATAAACTAAATTTTGATGACCCTTGTTTCCTTAGGAGACCAAGAGGGGTCAAGTGAGATAACTGATACTGAGGAATCAGCATACATGTAGTCTGTAAAGTCTTATGGAACAGGGATGAAAAAGCTTCATGTATGAACTGGAGTTTATACATGCAAAGTTTTGTGTTTTACTTCAGATGGATTGTAATAAATAGAACTTCTATTTTGATCCCATTCTCAACATCTTGTAGAACAAAGTTGTTGGTGTTCTTCAGTATCTCTCTGTGCCCACTGTGAAGGAAGAATAAATTCAAGTACTCACAAAATAATTGTTCCCCAAAAGAAGTATATTGAGGGAATTATGTCAAAACTGGGACTTTTAAGTAGTTTCAGAAAACAAACATTACATGATCACACAGGAACATCCGAAGCTTCACTAAAAGTATCTCAGTGCAGGTAGAAAATAGTATCAACACTATGCCATCTCTTTATTCAAATCACAGATTTGACTCATTTGATTCAGAACTAGCAAGTAGATGCACCTACCTACTAATGCCTACAGAACCCAACAAGATGAAGAGCCCAAGTGAAGCAACCGAAAGAGGTCAAATTGCAACAAACTGCTTCTAATAACCTTTTCAGCTTACTTAAAGAACAAATGATGGGGAGCAATATTCAGTCAGAGCTTTAACACAACTCCAGTGAAGGCAACAGAATGCAATATCCTGTGCAACTTCCAGGGGAACTTCACAATTCTAGTCATAATACAGAGACATAAGTGATGTTGCAGAACAGCTGACACATATAATCAATATTTCAGAACCACTGCTGCTTCTCCTTAAAACTACTGGATATAACTAGACCTTTCTGGAACTCAGGAGGTGGTCTGAAGGCTATTTTATTTCCTCTTGGCTTTTACACTGCTGTGAAAATCAATGATGAAATTCATGAGCTATGTATACAAAAACTAGGCTGTCATCAGAAAAATCGCTTCTCTCTTGAAGAGCAGTGACAAGCAGAGCAGACACACTATCATGATGAACTATTTATTAAAGCTGTCTGTTTCTGGTTTGTGGTTCATCAATTATTTTTCATCACTTCTTGTGGACGTGCTTTGGCTGATTATTCTCAACTTATAACAATCCATCCCTTTTTTTCTCCCTGCTTTTTGTCTCCACTATATTACTATTACTCTCTCAAGTCTCACTCACAGCAGATCATGAAATCAGCCCCAAACCTACACCCCAGTCCTCATTAATTCATCATCACAGGCTAGGTCTTTCTCTTTGCTTTGTTCACTCAGTATTAAAAAACACTTTTGCTACAACATTTTAAGCTACTGGTTATTTTATTTCTGCTACTGCCTATCTTAGCATATTAAAAATATTCATCACTTTAGCCATTATTGGCCTTTTAGGTAAATTAAGCAATACCTCTAACTCTCAAGGAAGGGGAAAAATAATTGAACAGTGTCTTGGGTTTGCATGGCCAGGTTTTGGTAGCTGAGGGGCTATAGGGGTGGCTTCCGTGAGAAGCTGCTTCCTCCATGTTTGGCAGAGCCAAGGCCAGGTGGCTTTGAGACAGACATGCCAAGGCTGGGTCCATCACAAATGCAGGTAATGCCTCTGTGATAATATTTAAGAAGAGGAAAAAACCGGGCTTTTGCACAGATCTAATTGTAGCCAGAGAAGAGAGGAGAATATGAGAGGAATAACTCTGCAGACACCAAGGTCAGCGCAGAAGAAGGGGCAGGAGGTGCTCCAGGCACCAAAGCTGAGGTTCCTCTGGAGTCCATGGTGCAGAGCACGTGAAGCAGCTGTGCCCCTGCATGGAGGACCATTGGGATGCAGAGATCCATCTGCAGCCTGTGGAGGAGCCCATGCTGGAGCAGGTGGGTGTCCAAGAGGAAGCTGTGATCCCTTGGGAGGGCCATGATGAAGGAGGCTGCTGGCACAGACCTGCAGACCTGTGGGGAGAGGAGCCCACGCTAAAGCAGGTTTCCTGGTGGGATGTTTGACCCTGGGGGGGATCCACACTGGAGCAGCCTCCTCTTGAAGGACTGTACCCTGTGGAAGAGTGACCCACATTGCAGCAGTTTTTGGAAACTGTTGCCCACAGGATGGACTCTCAGAATCTGCTGAGCTGGAAGGGACCCACAATGATCATCAAGTCCAACTCCTGGCCCTGCCCAGGACCATCCCCAAGAGTCACACCATGTGCTCAAGAGTATCATTCCAAAGCTTCTTGAACTCTGTCAGGTTTGGCGCTGTGACCACTGCCCTGGGGAGCTGTTCCAGTGCCTGATCACCTTCTGCATAAAGAATCTCTTCCTAATATCCAACCTAAACCTGCCCTGACACAACTTCAGGCCTTTCCCTCAGGTCCTATCACTGGTCACCACAGAGAAGAGATCTGGCTGACCCTGAGCAAGTTATAACTGCAGTGAGGTCTCCCCTCAGTCTCCTCTACCCCAGGTTGAACAGACCAAGTGCCCTCAGCTACTCCTCACATGGCTTTCCCTCCAGACCCTTCACCACCTTCAGTGCCCTCCTTTGGATGCTCTCTAAGAGTTTAATATATTTTTATATTGTGGTGGCCAAACCTGCACACAATATTCAAGGTGAGGCTGCACCAGTGCAAAGCAGAGAAGGACAATCACCTCCCTTGACTGGCTGGCACTGAAAAACATAAATTTCTATAAGAGTAAGGGATTACAAGTACCAAATAAGCAGCACTGCCCTTAGGGAACAGGGAGGGACAATGCAGGACAAATCCAAGATGCATAGCTAAATGCAACCAAACTCCTTAGTAACCTCTACAATTTTAAGAGCCCTTGATCAGTTCAGACGGAATTGCTTTAGTTGCAAATTCATAAAATAACCACAGTGCAGAGCCTTAGGGGACCCTGGGCTCCTCAGCTTCAAGGTTATGCAGATAAGTTGTTTGCTTTCTATAATATCTTACCTCCCTGTTAAACCCACACTATTCCCCTCAGGTGACAAAACTAAGCTGGTGCAGTCTTATAATTTAACAAAAATAACTAAGCCATCAGCCAGATATTAGGAGACTAAAAATTCAAGAAACACTACACAAAAGGGAATCCCCCATATATACATTAACTACATTAGCAGCTTCAGCTAAGGCTAGGAGTCACAGTTGAAGAGCATGTTTTTTAGTACTAACTTAAATGTAAACACAGTACCATATTTCCACATAAAATCTGCAATATCTGTCACAGAAGAGAACAAAAACTCTCACAGTTCAGCAACATCACAAATTTCTACATGAATGGCACATTCATTTATTCTGGGGCCGTAACTCATCTGCCTTCCATTTTATGCCCCTGGTTACCTGAGGGCACACACTGTAGGTATAAAATTATAGTCATTGTCTATAGGCAAAACAACCTGTAAAAACACCTGAAGAAAATTCACATGGCCAATTTCCAAAGTTATTTTCTTTGGAAAGGAGTCTGCAAACAGCAAGAAAACTTGAGTCCTCCACTCCCCCTTTCAAGCTGATGAGATGGAAGTGCTTACTAATTGCTGCACACTGACATCTGGATGATGGGAAAAAAGGGATTGTATGTGCACTTGCAACTACTGCTACTTGTGCACCAATAGTGTAAATAAACATACAGGCAACTGCTTTTAACTTCTTTCTCATAACTGAGATCCATGGAAAGCTGACATGTGTTACTTACTCACAGCAGAGTAGATGACAGTACAAAACAAGCAGCCAAATGAAGATTTGTAAAAATCCTTCATAATATTGACAATTTCATTAACATCTGGTTTTACTAAAGGCAAATTATGTTATATGAATTTTAAAATCCTCAGGGAGTTGGTACTAAGAGACATAGAGGGGGCAAAAAGTTGTTCAAATTGATGCCTTCTTTTAGGTCTGATACTGTCAAAAATAGCAAGTAATACCTGTGCTAATCCGAGCTATTATAAAGCTTCCTGTTGGATTCACAGCATGACACAGGTTTGATATGACCTTTGTCAGACACACAAATCATATGCTTCTAAGAAGAGAGCCTGCTCTGAACTGCTAAAATATTACATATAGCAAACCCTCACTCATTCCTCTTCCCTTCCCAAGAAGGGATTTGTCTGGAAGAAAAGTCATCGAAATTAACTAAATGCCAAAATTTTTCTTGAGAGAACATGCACTGAAGAGACAGCACTGCTAGGCCAGAAGAATCCTACAGCTTCATTAATCAGTATTTCTCAATGCCAGGCAGCACTGGGGGTGCTAAAGGTTACCAGGCCATTAAAGAGAAGACAGGCATGTGTGCACTTCTCATTTGTCCTTTTTTCTCAACTTTCTTTCAAATTAACAGAATTTTAGCTGTTGCCTAAAGCAGCATCTGAAACTTTTGAGCTAGAGGTGTTGCACGGAAAACTTTCCTTTTCAATTTTCAAGTATTGCTAAGACTGAAAAGCAAATACTAACAAACTGAGGATCTGACCTTACAAGCTTGGCCAATCAAAGCCAAAAGACCTTGACCTTCTGCACTCAACTCCAGACACAAAACCAGCACACAAAACATGAGACTAACTACATTCTCTTTTATGCTATTGCAATAGGTACCTGGCCACAGAAATAAGCATTTAGTACTGGATCTGTTGCATGCAAAAATCCTATTTAATGTATGACAATACCAACTCAATTGTTTTCACTAACTACTATAATGACAGAAGGAACAGTCTTACTGTTAGATTTGTCCAAACTGGAGCATTAATGACCAAAACATAACACTTCTGTATTTAACTCCAACCTAGCTACCACCTTGCTGAATTTCTAAGTATATCATATTTAGAAGAACCACACACTGTCTGAAATAAACATCCAAGAGGTAGGGATCTAGATGGTGTTCATCCTGGAGGAAAGTGAGCTCACTATCCAGGAAATGCCATACAGCTTGGTAGTCAGTGTGCAAGTGAGCAACGGGGCTGCACTTTTTTCCTGGTTACCACTACAAGGGAAGCCAGGTGCCCTGTCTGGGTAATTTGGGGCCTATAACCCAGGTACTCCTCCCACCACCCTCCTCAGACATACCCCATCACCCAGGAATGCTGCACTTTAGAAGTGCTGCAGGAGCAAGCCATGGGCAGGGAGAAGAGCAAGCAAGAAGGAGGAATGGATACTACACTGCTTGTCCAGGAACACCTTTGGGAGACGCAGAGTGGGAAATAACAAAGGCTTCTGTCCCTACTCCATGGCCATTTCTAGTTTTACTCTGTCACTGTGCACAACACACTGGCATTCAGGTCTATGAGAAGCTCAGGAGCTACTCAGTTTTACCACTACAGCAGGTTTTCATCCTGACCCATTTATTTGTCCTGAAATGACTGTGCTCAGCAGGAAGGATGCTCTCTTAGTTGTGTGACACAGTATCCAGGAAGAATAGAAATCCACATGTCAGTGTATTTGTCCTTACCACAGGCAATAGTCCAATAGACCAGGGAGTCTGGTGCTTGGTAGAGGATTCGATATGGTGCCACTCTGGCACTGGAGTCCAACACGACATCCAGAGTACCCACAAGGAGACCTATGGAACAGAAAATTCTGGTGAATACACAGACATGGACCATGCAAGATCCCACAGGAAGGCCCTCTGCAGTTCCTCCCCATTCCACTTCACCCTCATGGCAAAATGCAGACCTATATATTCATCCCCATGCTTGCTGTCCCATGAACTACCTGAAGGGCAGTTCTAGCCACATGGGGGTTGTCTCTTCTCCCAGGCACTCAGCAATAGGACAAGGGGGCACGGGCTCAAGCTCTGCCAGGGGAAATTTAAGTTGGAG
>JAWWEV010000134.1:10113033-10128918 GCA_035583235.1 Hafferia zeledoni
TTTTTAAACTGAGATTGGACGTGGCACTGAGTGCCATGATCTGGTAAATGGACTGGAGTTGGACCAGGGGTTGGACTGGATGATCTCGGAGGTCTTTTCCAACCCAATCGATTCTATGATTCTATGTTGTAAAGAGGAAAAGTGATCCAAGAGGGAAAAAGGCTCCGTTTCAACAGGACTTCAACTCTGAAATGTACCTCCATTCTAGCAAAACCACAGACAAATTGAAACAAAGCAGAATGCAGTTGTGTTATAAATAATGTTTTTAAATTATTTAGTTCTTTGCTGTATTTCATACACTTTTGAACCCTTGGGGAAAAAAAACCCACCAACTACAATCCTCTCTTCCAACACCAACAAAAAACCCCAGACAATACATCCTAAAAAGGTTCAAAAGTGGAATGTCAGCTAGGAAAAACTAACACTTCCAGCAAAAATAATTTTGCTACTTAACAGTCTGATTCTTCAGTGTTGAAAGGATCCAAATGCCTTAGAGTCAAGCTGTTTTTCACATGAAAGGATACTAGGGAAGGACAAAGCCATACTGTTTTCCAGAAGTAGCTTTAAAAATTCTTTGCTACTGAGGGGGCCACCAACAATTGCATACCAGAAGCTACCAATAATTCCTAACTATATTTCCACAAATTCTAGATTCTGTTTTTGTAACAAACTACACACAAAACAAAACTCTAACCCCCCCCAAACCCTCTCCCACAAGAAACAACTTTTTTTTTTTTAAGAAATAGTTTTCCCCCTTTTCATCTGCACAAAGAATTTTCATCTCCCCTGCAGACATATCAGATTTAAAATCTCATGTTTAAAATCTCAGCAAATTGTTTCAATTGTTTGGAAAAAAAATTTCAAACACATTGAAAACAAATAGATTAATTTCAAAATATTTTTTTCTGCAAATGCATATTGGAGTAGAAATTGGGGATTTTTTAAAAACAGCTGAAATAAATTGCATGCACCAAAAAACATCTCAAAACACTCCTTGTAAAGTTCTCCTTTCAAGTGGCTGTTTTCATTTTTTACTGTCATAGTACTATTAGGTCCTCATTCTGCTCTGTCATAACTGGTACAGAAGACTGTTTCCCTCACTGTTTTTCTTTTCAGATTTGCATTATACATCACAAAGATATAAAAGCACTACCTATTTTCCATCTCAGTAGATCCCTTAAATCTGAAATGAAACTGATACTTAGAAATACCCCACCTGTCAGTGATCCTGCATTTCTCCATTCTATGCTTTCTAATTTTATTTTGTTTTATACAAATCTTCACAGGCCAGATCAATTGCAACCTTTTTCTGCCCAATGCATTAATATCTACCACTTTTTAATCCAAGAATTCTAAAATGCACAAAAACCAAGTCTGGACACAGGATCAGGTCATTAGTAAGGTGTGTTACCAAGCTATCTGCTAATTATAGAATTATAATCTGCCAATTAATATTGATACAAAATATCCCAATGTTCTTTAGTCTAACTAGCTTTAGTTGCTCCTATTGCCAACCTAAACCCTCCTGCCTCACACATTTTGGTTACTGCTGAAGACTGACAAGCTGCCTCTGAACAATTCCACCAGCTCTTTCAGAAACACCCGGACTCCCTCCAAACTCAGGAGAGTGAAGTAGGATATAATGTTAATTTTTTTTCCCCTCCAGTTAAATATACTCTCCATTTGAGCTCCACAGCCTCAGTATGACCCAGGTCCAGGAAGCTTCATGCAAGGGCAAAGACCCTCAAACACTCAAAGCTGCCAGTGAGCTCAAGAGCTCTGCTCAGCTGGAGTGCAGACCAAGCAGGCACTACACTGTGTTCATCATCTGGGTTTGCTGCAAACACAGCAGGGCTTATGCTGAAGATTCTTGAGGCTTTTCAGCTTCACATGACTACTGACAGTACTAAATATGCAATAGGCATGATGTAATACCTAAATAAAGTTGTATGCTGGCCAAATGCAAACTTCTCTGAGGTAGAGAAACACTGTTCATTCCCTGCATTCTTTAAAAAATAGGCTTGTTTCTCTCCTTCTGCTGTATTTCCAAATTTGTTGGCACGTAGGTGGTCCTGCCAACAAATTCTGACCCTAGTTAGAGGAGGGCACAGCAGCTGTGAAAACTGGGATATGCAGGTGAGGTCAGGGAGCCAGAACAAACCTACTGATTGTGCAGCAACACCAAGATCAGAAGAGTTTCCCATCCTACCTCCTTCTGCCCTGGATATGGGAGACAGGAGAGGAACATCCCCCTGTCCCACCAAACACTGTAAGACAGAGCAGTGTGTTCAAGAAATATGGAGTGCACTATTTAAAAAAAAACCCAAACAACCCCCCTCCTGCCTCCCAAAAAATCCCAACAACAAAAGAGACAAGTCAGCACTGAAACAACAGATGGGAAGTAGGAAAGGAAAAGAAAACAAACAATACTTTCCAATGGTGCAGTAAGTAGGTACTGCCCAGGGCTTTTCAGGAATGGAAACAAATCATAGAAATAACAATGTAGCGAGGTTAAAAGAAGAAAATTCACAGAACTCCAGAAGATCCCATGGAAATTCAAAGTCTAGCTTACTAATATAAATGCAACAGACAGTTTTTTGGTAAAATTTTACTTATATCATGAAATAGCTATTTTGATAGATGATACATGTGATACATGTGGCTTTATAACATTAAATATTATAAAAGTTAATGTTTACTCGAGGAACAATGCAGTTACACCTGTCTGTTGCCCTCAGAAACTGTTCTGTTTTGTATTGTTAGGTCAGCATTAGTTTTTTGAGTTTGGGTATTTGTTGTTTGGTTGGGTTTTTTCCAATGCAGACGTGATGCAACCAGAATGAAATCAATCACAGCAGATCATGCTGATAATCTTTTTGAGGAATTTCTACATGAACTAGAAATGAAAATTAAGAAGATAAAACTATTAACAGCATTTTAATGCTGTTCATTAGTTCATTAATTCTTCACACAGCAAGTACCTTTTCAGATGCAATTAAGTAACTGAAAGTTTCTATAGAAACAGAACAGGCAACAAAGAATCATATTCCTTAGATTAGACAGGTCCTTGGGCAAGTGCCAGTAAATTACCCAGGCAATCAAATCATGTGACTATACGGATTGCAAATTTTTTCCCATAATTTCATCAGGTTTCTGACTACATAGTGAAATAAGGGAAGAAATTCCCAGTGTAACAATAGTAGATCTGCAAGCCCTTTCAGTACTGTGATGTTCTCATGGGCAAAGGTTTTGAAGCACATGGTATAATTTGTTGGATTGGCATCTGACTGATGACAGCCCCAATCCTGAAGGCACTCAAGCCCAAGGAGCCAAGTATCAAGGAACAGTCTCATCAGACACCTGCCAGATTTCTAGAGAAACCAAACCATACCAATACATGGGGGCAGGAGGCGAAAAGGAAGGGATAACACCTTCATTTTGCTCGGCACAACTTTTTTAGTAACGTCAGGTTCCTCTTCTGCAAACTTGAATTTTAAAGCAAAGGTCCAGAAAATTGCTCAATATTCTCTTTCTTTTCTGTAAAACATAAGACATTAGCAGAGGAAAAAGTGATATGCAATACCTGGAACCAGGGAATACAAAGCCACAACTGGCTGGGGACCTGGGCAATTGCTCTTGAATTGTGTTACTGGAAGGACATACAATGCACCAGAGGGAATTACTGGAAAGGGGTTCAGTTACCTGATGCAATTTGTGCTGAAGGAAGAAATCACACTACATTTTACTTATCTGACCACATTCAGTGATGGCTCCCATTTAGTCATTAACTGGAGGGGGAGCCTGTAACCACTGTAGAAAGTGCCCAGATTAGTATTCTGCATTCACACATTAAATTATGATGAACTCTACCCATATCCTTACACTAGCAATGAATTTTCAACTTCTTTTTTTTGCAGAAGGGATTATGATCACATGAAGCCTGACCTCCTGCATAACAGAGACCCCTTTTAAGCCAAATTATTTCTATCTCACTAAAGGACATTTTCCAGAAAGGTAGGTCACCTTGGTTTGAAAACTAAGCCAATTGTTTCAGCCAGTTCAGATTTTTTCCAAGCACCACTGCGCTCCCTGCTCTTTGGAGATCAGCATTCCACATGGCTTACAGTCTGATTACAAACTGCCCACAAACAGCAGTGAAATCAAGGGATGACCTGCTGCAGGATCAGCCTGGTATATTTTAAGTTCCCACTGAAAGCACACATACTTTAGAGTATATGGGCTTAAATACCTCTAGTAAGTCACAATATCAGTGATTCTTTGGATATCCATGGCACAGATCTCTGCTGCAGGAATATTTCTTCCTCTTTCTTTCTTTTACATTATAACTAGTGATTATCCTTTTATCTTTCACAGGCAAGTTTCTTTGGAAAACATTGATTACTGGTGCTTTTAAAGGAAAAGAAAGTTTATGCACTGTACACAGGAACAATCTTCTTTATTACCAAAGGATTTTCTTATGACAAACAATAACCCTCTTCTCACAGAAAGTCACATTTTCATTTAAATAAAACACAAACAAAGACTAAGTAGTCTTTATCACCTTTCTGCAGTCTCCCTGACAGCAATGTTACAATTATATTTGTGAGCCTTCCATGTTTTACCTGCTAAAATGCACCAGGTTCTCAAAGTAAATTGGATTACATATTCAACAGTGAGGACCTGGGTTATGTATTACCTCTGGCACATCTTATTAAAACACTGAAGCCAATGAATTATAATAAATAATGACACTTCAAAGCTTAAGAGCCATGGCTTTGTTGCACAGCAAGCACCATCAAAAAGCCCGGGATGGTATCAGACAGGGATGCTTCCCATTCAGCTTTAACCTCGGAGCAGGGGCGCTTTCAGCAGTGACCTTGATCCATCCATCCCTCAGTGACAATGGCAACCTGTGTCACACCCTGCCCAGGGCTGGAAGGAGGTCACTCTGCAGCTCGTGCCACTGCTGTGCCCAAGGCTGCCACCCAGTTTGGCAGATTACAGATGTGTTATTCACCTGGCTCCTGGGAGTAGAGCCCTGTCCTCCCATATCCTTCTCCCAGATCTACATTAACACAATCTACAGCCTGACAGTCCCTCAGGACACCTTCTGTTAGGAGATTTTTATCTAAAAACTGCCTAAACAAAGAGCATACATGTTTTTTACAGAGCAAATACAAAAGTATATCCTGCAAAAGAGCTGAGCTACAGTACAGGTCAGTCTGTGACTCTTGGAGTCATGCTCATGAGCTGTCACTCAAGTAGTCCTGTGGATGTCAGCAGCCTGTTTGTGTAGGAGCTCAACACCACAGCTGGGAAAACTTGCAACATCACACGTGTCATCAGTAAGAAGTTTTCAAAACAGGCATTGTGACATTCCAACACTGAACCAAAAACATACTGCTTCAAAGGGTCTCAGTATTTAAAGTATGCTGCTGATGACCTCCTACTCGTTCCACTGAAGTAAGACAGACACATAATGAGCTCTGGTCATAAATCTGAAACACCCAAGGGAACTATTTCGACTGTAGATGTCAGCTGATTTCCAAGAAAGCCTCAATCAATAGGGTTGATTGAAGTCATATTTGCACCCTGAGCATTCAGTTTTATATTGATCCATTGGACAATGAATAAACTCTTCCTAAAGTTTAAGCATTACTTCTGGGCTCTAAAAACAATAACTCCTAAGAATACGTAGCTAAAACACACAGTACAAGCTATTGTTTTTCCAAGTAGCTATAATGAATCATTACTCTTCCATTCTTTCTCAAGGCAGTTCATGTGATTAGCTCTCATTTGTTATTGCAGGATGAAATCATCCAATTACTTGTCTGTCAAAACTCAACCTAGAGCAACAATCTGAACTCCGTGGATAAACTATGGACAAATCCTTTTCAAAGGGAGGTCAATTCTATTTGATTTAATTTCATGGGAAAGCCTATAAGAATAGTAAATATTATACACCACTCAAAAATAATTACAGTGTTAAACTTTCAATACTGTTAATAATACCCACAAAAGTATGACTATAACCTCTTCATTGTGAACACTGCCCTCAAAACTTTATGAAGGGTTATACAGTTTAGGGGGTTTTAATAGGTGTTCATTCACATAAACGAAGGTAAAA
Organism: Hafferia zeledoni; assembly: GCA_035583235.1. Classification (NCBI taxonomy): domain Eukaryota; kingdom Metazoa; phylum Chordata; class Aves; order Passeriformes; family Thamnophilidae; genus Hafferia; species Hafferia zeledoni. The sequence continues at coordinate 10,119,161 of JAWWEV010000134.1, forward strand.
TTAAGGACTTATTTCATAACTGTCTCCCTCTGTGGGTTATACAGCACTGGCTTATATGGGCATGTAATGTAGTATCAAGAAAAAGAATTTTTCCTCTGACCTTAAGGGGTTCAAATTAAGATTTGTCAAGTTTTTCCAATGTCTGCCTTTGCTGCTCTCTCTGTCTACTAATGCAGTTCTACAGGGCACTGATTTGTTCAGCCACAATTTCCTTTACACACAACTTTTCAAACATGTTCAGCACAACTGACTTTGGGGAGAAACTGCCCCTCTATTGATATTTAGCAAGAAAAGCAGCAAAACAAGTACTTGCTTTTCCTGTCTTCAGGCTGATAAACACAGATGAGGGAAGACTGAAAACCTAACCACTAATCTTTAAAAGGAAATAAAAAAAGCTCTTCATTGTGATGATCTGGCTTGACTATTGAGGGATAAAGCATAACAAACAATAAAGCTTTCAGCCAGACTACAAGCTTAACAATTGTGATTGAACTAGATTATCTTCCAAATACATTAATTTAAAAGTGATCAGCAATTGAATGACTACCACAGTACTTATCAAGGTGTCCAAACAACTTGTGACCATCCCTGTAAAAAACCTGTATCTTAACTCGAAACTAAATTTCATGGGGTTGATTTCCAGCTTTTAGAACTTTTTGTAACTTCTGCCAAGCTAAAGGGCCCTAAGCAGTGTAAGTATAACCATATTTGTCAGTGTTATCTACTAAGCACTAGTTAAAAGTATTCCAGGCTTGTAAACATCTGCTGGTTTTCTCTGCAACAGAGAAGAAATCAGAAGGTGCATTACATTCTGTGTCTATCACTACATACAGATTCAGATGCACAAAGGAAAAGGATTTCCAAAAAAGCAAAATTAATTTCCACTGAGGCTCAGTTTTGCAGATGAAAAGTCCAGGTGCAGAACTCCCACAATAATACAGCCAAAGAGTAAGTTCCCAGAAACAAACCTACCAGACTTGAACTGAAACAAAAACCCAGCAGAAGCAGAACACAGAGAGAGGAGCACTGACAAGACATTCTGGAAGTTCCAAGTATGTGAAGGATTACAACACAGAGGAAACTGATATCTGGACAAAACCCCAACCAAATAATCACACTCTTGAAGAAAATAAATTTCATACTACATATCAATAACACCAGACTGTATGAAATTAGGGAGAAATAGTGAGAAAAATACAGATGGAGCTAACAAATGCCTTTTAGGTCCAATATAAACAATTACTCATAACCTTGTTAAAAAACAACAAGAAACAACTAGGAAAAGCAGGATCAAATATCACTGACCAAAACAGCAGCAGTGAAGTCAACCAACTTCACTCAAAATTACTTATTTTTAAGCATCCCATTCTCTCAGAGTAGCAGAAGCAAATAAACAGATTTCATCCAAGAGCAAACTCTAAATTGACTCCATCTACACCTACACATGATTAAAAGAAACTGCATAAGACTAATGAAGAAATCAAGTAAGGATGAGCCATTTAACAAAACAACAACAAACAAGCATCCCCCCAACAAAACAGAAAAACCCCCAAACAAACATCACCACTGCTAACTTAAGGAAAATTACTGTAAACTGAATGTAGTCAGCAAAATCAATGATATAAACTGAGAACTGAGGTGTGTACACTAAACTCAGCTTTAACTAAAAACGAACAGTTCTGAAGCACAGCATGGTCAAATACAAGGTAAATCTGAGAAGAAACAATAGCACCAGAAAAAGACAATTTTAAATTCTAGCTGTTCTGACTCAATACCTGCACATAGATCAGATTTCAATAAGCTATCAGAGGAGGCACTTTATCAAGGAAATGAGTGATGATTAACAAAAAAATGCCACTAAGTTTGGTTAACAAAATATTGGAAAACACAAAGGTAAAGCATAAGACAGGACTGTGAAGAAAGAATAATTAAAAAAATAAAAATTTACCAGCTGAAACTAAAATTACTGCTGTAGAAGACATTCATACATCCTTACCTGGAAACTTCAGGAAAAAAAAAAATCAGAAATCAGGCCTAGAAAATGCTTATAACAATTCCTTTGAAAAGAGAACAAATGGAAAGATTTCTAAGAAGTCTTCCAGAACCTGAACCTATCTCAGCATCAGATTTAAAGGCAAAATGCAGATTTAATTTCTGAATATCAACACTGATCAGACAACAGAAATAGGATTAGTGATCAAAGAGAGAGAGAAAAGCAAGATTTCAGCCAAATGCTTACAGCTCTTTAGACACTTTGTATCATCATACTTCAATAAAATCAGTGGCAGTGACAACTCCTGTCTATTACAGGAAAAACCATATGCAGTGTGATACTATGAAGGAAAAAAACACATAGAGTTCACAAATCCTAGGGAAAACCAGAGAAAGGTGAAGGGATTCTGCCTGTACCAAATATTTACAAGAAGAAATTTTGTATAGGAATACATGTGTTTTAATTAAGTTCCAAAAGCATTTGCGTATATATTGGCATACCTTGTGAAACCTTTCTTAATTCTGCAGAACTCTAACTGAAACTATCAAGGGCCCAAACCTCTGTGGAATATTATATATTCTTACAAGGATGCATAACTGGACAGTGGAGTGATGGAAATGTGGAGACTGATGTAAAGAAATGCTACTTCTTCTACACCTTTCAGTGTGGGACCAAAGAACAACAACAAACACCATGTAAGCAATACAGACTCTGGTATAATGCAGGAAATCACTAAGAGGCCGAGACATTTATTGGTTTATTGTGATCCTGTGTGACATTTCCAGCAGGGTTTCCCACAAATAGAGATCTCACGAGAAACAGCAGGATTCCATCCTGGAATTCCATGTGTCAAGCAGTAACATCATTTCAGAAGGCAAAAGTGGCAAATGACAGCTCAGCTCAGAAGCCTTGAGAGGTGACACTACTTGCAGTGTAAAAGGTGAAGTATCATTCACGAGAAGCCTTTGACCAAGCAGCATTACAGTAGAGAAAGCAAAGCACCATCTGAGACACTGTATCTGTGCAAACAATGCTTGCTGCAAGAACTGCAGATCAGGAGAAACACTAAGGCAGGAAGTGAGACACCTTCCAGCCGAGGAACCGGGAAAGCATCTGGGAATTCAACAGAGAGACTGGTGAATCAAACAGCAGTTCAATCCCAGACATCTGCATGTTCTCTTGAAGTGGAAATCCACTAGTGTGGAGAAGCACACACACCCACAGCAGATCCTAAGGAAAAGCTCAGAAGCATCAGAGCAGATTTGGTGTACTGCCAGCCGACAGAGTGGAACCAAAGAGACTCCCTTCCGAACAGGGAGAGCTGACAGACAGGCCGATCAGCCCTATTTGTTATGCTAATTGCATCCTTTTTGATAAAGGCTACATTTCAAGTACCAGAAGGCACATGCTTTCTACTCAAGTGTACCAAGCTAAATCCTCACTGCTTGAGTCAACAGGGGCAGAAAGTGCCAAGTCTGTCACAGCATGTACCATCCTTTGTTCAGGCAGATGATATGCTGGCCAAAAGCTTTTCTAAACTTTAAGTGTGAACATGTTTTAAAGCAACCTCTTCCTCAACCCTGAATTGACAGGTTGAGAGCAAGACATAATCCATCTCCAAATTTTGAGCTACTAATTGTGTTGTCCAGCAAGGCTCCAGGAAAGTCTTTCAAGTTAGAACAGTCACAGTATTAAAAATTGTATTAGATCTGACATTGAAAGCTCACAGAAGCCAGCAGAGCTCAGAGCGTCTCCTTTCTGCCATTTCAATGTGGAAATTAAATAACTCCTTTTGCAAAAATATCTGGAGAGAAAGACAGTACTTCATCAGATTCTTTTATCACCAAAAGCCAGCAAATTGCCATCTGCTCTCTTCTCCTTAAACATTTGAAATCATCTTTGGCAACATTTCAAACTTAAAAACTCCTACTGCATCTCTCACACATGCACTGTCCCAGCTGTAAGCATTAAATATACCCTGTCTACAAAATAATTCGCTCCTAAAAACAGTTCTTGCAAGCTAAGAACAATTTATTTGCCTTGACACGCAAAGGGAGCACAGTAGCCACAAGTTAATTGTACCACACCCTCGGTCTCTCTTCCTGTAAGCTCTAAGTGAGTTCATAGCACTGCCATTCACTGCAAGTCTCACTAATTCCGTGTAATACTGAGTCCAGGTAGAAGAGTTTGGCAAACATTATGACAGTATAGCAGAAAGCAGTTAAGAGGCATTTTTAAACCTATTTGTTGCATCTGAATGCAAGATACTTTAATAACATGAGTCTTTTGGTTGTTTATAAACTTTATGGCATGTTCAAGATCCTTACTTACATCCATGAAAATAACACACACAGGGCATAGTGCCCAAATGATGGTAGAGATCTGGGTTCATATTCTCTCCTAACACCTCTGCTTCAGCTGATGCAAGTTGCTGTGTAAATAAATCCATCAGATTCCTCTGGAGAAGGAATTCTTTCATAGAGGCCAAACTACCAGACTGCCCAGAGAAGCAAGCAGAGGATGCACCAAGGAGAGAAGGTTAAAAACATTGAGAACCTTTGAGAAAACTAATAAAAAGAAAGAAAATACTTTCCCCCCCTTGGTGAATAAAAGAGGAAACACTCAAGCAAGGGTCACGCAGAAGCAAAATACAGGCATGGCATTATGTGCAAGGCATGAAACAATTTCATTTAGGAGAAAGTTCATCAACCATCAAATACTTTCAAAGCAGAAAAGCATATTTTTTGGTCTTCTGGAAGATTAATGCAATGATACAAGATAATGTGAGTTTGCAGAAAAGCTATGAAAATCCAATTTAAAATCCAATTAACAAGTCTTTCCTATTTTCCTTTTGCTAAAAAGGAAAATAAAAACCAAGCAACCCTTCAATTAAGGTATGCTTACAAATAAGTCACATTGATGTGACCAGTACTGGCATAAGACACAATAATTTAAATGAGACCAGACCTTACTTCAGTAAGATTTTTATAGTCTAATCTCTGAATAAACTATTTATCAAACACATTTTGTTAGCAGAGATGACTTCTAATTATAATGGCCAACCTTCGTGAACGCAGATTTGGGCAGGGCTCTCCCCACGTGGCTGTGCCCTTCCAGCCTGCACAGTGGATTCTTTAGGTGAGGCACAGCGTGCACAGAACTGGCCCCACCGTTTAAGTCCTAAGGTTCATTTGCCACGGCCGAGCGAGCTTGGACAGTGCCAGTGAAGTCCTTGGGACTGTCACAGCACCCGGTACTAACCGGGGCTGACCCTGCTGAGCATCCGAGATCTGACGGGATCGGATGTCAGGGAGGCTTGAACTGCCGGGGCGGTCCTGCACTCACTAATCAGCACTGCCCTAACACATAAAAAGATTTTCATAATTCTTCTAACTTGTTGCAATACAATATTAAAATAATTGGGGAAAATGTCTCCAATGCCCAAACAAGTAATTAAATAAGAGCATTTCTCTGTTCAACTGTTACACAAACCAAGGCCGAGAGAACCACTGTAGAAGGGGCTGACTGCTCACCCCTTCCCCCAAAGCAAAGGATACTCCTTTTTCTGCAAAGAGTTGCAGCACTCAGAGTGGATGCAGGAGAACAGATAACACCAGTCCTGGCTCTTCTGCTCCAACACAAACCCGACAGCAATTACTGTCACCCAGCCCCAAGGCTATATAACATACTTGCTTTTACACTGAGACATGTCAAAAGACCTGAAAACAGGTAACACAGAGACCCTGGCAGATACTTTATAACTTTCAGCCTCATTTTCACGGTCACAGCATTCCATCCACCCCTGAAGAGGTTTGTTCCCAGTCTTGCCCCCTCCTTCCCACTCACCCACAGAAAAGCGCTCAATCTCTTCCTTCAACTGTGCTACAGAGCAGCCCCAACTAAAGTTCTTTGAAGCTTGACACGATCACAGATGAAGAGAAGGGCATTACACTTAACCCTGATCAGTTTGCTGATGGGATGGTTTCACAGCAAACCTAGATTTGAGGGCACTGCCAGTAAATCAATGCTTCTCCTTGTCTACCCACTGCTTAAGTTACACAGCAAAGCCATGTAATATCATCAGCCCCATAATCTCATCCATTTTAAAGTCAATTGTCATTCTACTATTCAGGACAAATGACTTCAAGAGTCAATAATGAAGAAATACAAGTCAGCAAAAGTTAGAGCACAAAAAAAAAAAAAAAAAAAAGGACAGCTGTATTTACATCCTCTCTTGCATATATGAATTCAGACCATCCCCACCACGGTAAAAAATCCTTCATATAGTATTTCTAGCCTGTTTCAAGGACGTATAAGCTGGTTTTCCCACAGAGCAACCAGGACAAGTTTTGTACCACATGCATAGGTGGATAACTTTTTAGATTATATTGGACCAAATTTTAGCATTTTGTCACTACAGAAAAGAAAATTAAGGAGAAAAAAAATCCAGCCCACCACACACAAAAGGTTCTTTCCCCCCCCCGCCGCGTTTCTTTACTTTTGACCAGATAACCTCCACCTCTGTCATAATAACAGTATCATTATCATCTACAGAACCTGCAGAGGGTCACCCTAAATGTTATCATTACTGCAAATTATGTATCCTGCTAACTGTTTCAGCAGACTTTTTAATTTATTCTGAACCCTCAGTATCAGCTAGGACCCTCAATACCTTGCTTTTAACCAGTCTTTCCAAGTGAGAACAATCCACTGGATTTCCCTACCTGCCTTGGCCTTCAATGGGCACACCAACAGCTGTTAGAACAGCCAGTGTAAAATTCCAGTATTTCCATGAAAAACAAATAATCTTAAATTCTACTTACTCCTGTGCCCATCAAGATGGGATTGGCCTGGACACTCTCCATCCATCCATCCATCCATCCATCCATCCATCCATCCATCTTCCTCTCCCACCTTTTATTGACCACTGTGACAAAAAGCCTTGCCATTTTAGCACATGGTCTAACAGTTCCCACACAGCCCTTTAAATACTGACAGCACTAATAACTTCACATATTGAAAAAAGCTACAACTTTTTTGTGGCCCTTCTCTGTACAAACAAACCAACCCCTTGGAAACTGACTTCTGGTTACTACCTCAATGCCACAGCTGTTGCAATTCCAGGCAAAGCACAGGAACTAATAAAAGCCACATGGAAAGCAGTTTTCAAAAGAGGTGTAGGAATTCGGTCTCCTAAATAGTATTCACCATACAGACTTCATTCACATACAATAATGGATACAGTGCACAAATATTTGCATTCCAAGTGGGAGGGAAGAAATGCAGAAACAAAGACAGAACTGTTTCTGTATTCTGAACTTTCACCAAATGCTGCTGGTTTATCTGGCCTTCACAAAAAGAGCAGTGCACATTTATGAATCCTACTCCCACTCAAGGACAAAATCTTCAAAACTGATCTCTCCACCTGTACAGTGGTATCACCAATCTATTTTACATACCACAGCAAGAAGGCTTAGGTACATATGCACTGTGCAAACAGGTTGAAGAAAACACCCTAAATTCTCAAAATGTTTCCCCAATAACTGAGGAATGACTGGAAAATTGATGGGTATCTCAAACAAACTCTAATCCAAAGCTAACGAAGTTGGAAAGGTAGAAAAATGCCTTGTTGAACCTTAAGAGGCCAGGAGGCAATCCATGAAAGGGGAGCCTGAAAAGAATTTCTCAGTAAACAGAGCAGGGGTGAACTTTCAAGGCACAACATGTTTTTATGTGTTTGATAACCCTGTCCATAATTCTAAAGATTTAAAAAATCTATAGCCAGTGTGGAGTGGCTGCTGGTCACTTCCCATGCAAGAGTGAGGTGGTTTATCAACACACAGCACTGAAGTAGCTGAAGACCTTGGCAGTCTACATGAAAACACACTTCACAGCAATGCCTTAGTTTAGATTATAAATTGTTTACAAGTCCACAGAGCATTCAAAGGCTGAAGAAACACTTAATCTCCTGGTAAATATGTACAGAACCTTGAACAAAATACAGGTGTAGCCCATATGTTTATTTTGCTTAGCCTGAAGTACTCATTGTCATGGAAGCGGGTAAAGAAGAAAAGAACAGGTTTTCAGAGAATGAATTTGACTATTCTGTACCAGCTCAAGAAGAACCAGTGGAAAGACCATTGGGTTCTGTATCTCCAATTACATAGAAATGCATATACATTACCTAAAAAAGGGCGGAATGTCTCGACAAATCTATATACACAGTTTTATTGAGACTTGTGTGTGATTTGACCCAAACATCTACAAAAGCGCCTCCAGTTGCCAGAAGCGGAAACAAAGCATTCAGGGAATATACTTCACAAGGACATCGTGGAGAAAACGGGGAAGCCGAAGCAAACATCTCCAATTTGTGAATTACAGCATGATCTTTAAAATACTCTAAAGAAGATGCGTTAGAGGTCCAACAACAAAACGCTCTCAGAACCTGGGCAAGTCACAGCCCGACGTACCGAGCCATCGAACACCGGGGAGTCGCCCGCACAAAGCTCCGGCGCGCAAATCCTATGGGGAATGTCGGCGTATCCCACGCACCTGAGCACCGGCGGGGCAGCCCCAGCCCGCACCCCGGGGAGCCCCGACCGGGCGGGCACCGAGCGGGGAGCGCCCCTGCAGCCCCGCCTGGGTCCCCGAGGGTCCCGCACCGAGCGGGGAGCGCCCCTGCAGCCCCGCCTGGGTCCCCGAGGGTCCCGCACCGAGTGGAGAGCGCCCCTGCAGCCCCCGAGGGTCCCGCACCCCGCCCTGCCGGACCCCAGCCCGCCGCCGCCGCCCTTACCCGCCAGTCCCCCGCCGCCGCCATCGCCGCCGTGCCCCTTCCTCCTCTGCAGGATGAAGTAGGGGTTGGCCCGCTCCGTCACCCACAGCGCGTTCGCCAGCAGCACCTCCTCGGGGTTCACCCACATGCTCCCGGCGCGGACAAAGGAGGGCCCGGCGGGCTGCGGGGGCGGCTCACGCTCGCACCGCCCGCATCAGGCGCCACCATGCCCGGCCGCCGCGGCCGTGGGCGCAGCCCCGCGGGCACCGGCGGGCATCGGGCGGAGGGGCGGCGGCAGCATCCGCACGGCCCCGCGGCCCCCGCCGCCTACCCGCGCTCCGCCGGGCGCGGAGGGGCGGCTGCAGCGGCCCGGGGCGACGGCAGCTCCCGCCGCAGCGCCGCGGGCAGCGGTGACATCAGCTCCGCGCTCCCTCCCGCACAAAGCCCGCGGGACCGCCGCGCTCCCGCGCCGTGCGCGCCGCCGCTCGCCCCGCCCGCCGCGCGGGGAACGCGCCCCGCGCTCCCGCACCTGCGCGCCGCGGGCACGGGCACGGTCCCACCTGCGGCGGGGGCGGGGCGGAGGGGCCGGGCACGGGCACAGATCCGCGGGGACACCGCGGGGAGGGAGGTGCGAGCGGGAGCAGCTCGGCCGAGAGGGACTCGGGGGCGCCGATGGGCGAAAAGCTGCCCATGTGTCGGCAAGGCGTGCTCGCAGCCCAGAAAGACAAGTGTATCCCGGCCTGCATCCCAAGCGGCGCGGCCAGCAAGTCGAGGGAGGGGATTCTGCCCCTCTGCTCGGGTGAGACCCCACCTGGAGTGCTGCATCCAACCTCCTGTGCAGACAGCCTGAGAGTTGTGGTTGCCCAACCTGGAGAACAGAAAGCTCAGGGAGACCTTAGAGCACCTTCAAGTACCTGGGTTGGTCTCTTCTCCCAGGCACTCAGCAATAGGACAAGGGGGCACGGGCTCAAGCTCTGCCAGGGGAAATTTAAG
>JAWWEV010000134.1:10129018-10144645 GCA_035583235.1 Hafferia zeledoni
TCAGGCATTGGAATGGCCTGCCCAGAGAGGGGGTGGATTCCCCATCCCTGGAGGTTTTTAAACTGAGATTGGACGTGACATTGAGTGCCATGATCTGGTAAATGGACTGGAGTTGGACCAGGGGTTGGACTTGATGATCTCAGAGGTCTTTTCCAACCCAAACGATTCTATTATTCTATGATTCTACCAGAGAGCAGGAGAGGGATATTTTGCAACGGCATGCAGTGATAGGACAGGGAGTGAGGCTTCAAATTGACAGAAAGCAGGTGTAGATTAGATACTAGGATGAAATTTTTCAGTAGGAGGGTGGTGGGGCACTGGAACAAGTTGCCCAGTGAAGCTAGAGATGCCCCATCCCAGCAAGTGTTCAAGGCCAGGTTGGACGATGCTGGTCTAGTGAAAGGTGTCCCTGCTCATGGCAGGGGCTTGGAACTAGATAATCTTTAAGGTCCCTTCCAACCCAATCCATTCTGTGATTCCCTCTTCTAATTGCCTGCCTTGAAAGATTTGGCCTTCTCATCCTGTGACTCAGAGAAGTGTGTTAGAAGGGTGTTAAAAGGAAATGAGGGCTCTGGCCTCAGCTTTGAAGGAAACCATCCACCAGAGGCAGTGAGGTCGTCCTCTTTCTGCAGTCCCTTTGAAGTACCCCATCTCTGCTATGCCCCACACCACATTTGAAACTCACCTCTGCTGCTGAAGACCACATTGTGCCTACTGCTTAAGATAGGGGGAATTTCTGAGGGCTTAAAAACCCCTAAAATAAACCAGTATAGTTGGCAGATATGCCAGGCATGTTCAAAGGGAACAGTAATATGTACAGGTAACATATGTCTTCTACCCTTGCAACTCTGAACACTGTTTGATTTCCAAGTTGTCAGGAAAGGACTGGATTCACTGGCCTCCCTTTACTTAGAAAACTGTTACTATCCAGTCAGATACTTATTTGGTTTGTTAAAGATGTGGAGAAGAGTAAATTAAGCCCCAAAGGGAACAAAACCATATTCCAGGTACTACTTATGAACAGGTTGTAGCTTTACAATGCTGTTTAGCCCTTCATCAACTGGTGCTGGCATGGAGCTGGTGCCCAGTGCTCATCCTGTGGAGATGGAGATGGATCATGGGAGAAATGACTCCTTGTCTGAGGTGGCAGTCATGTGGCTGTTACTGTGTAGGTAAAAAGTCCAGGGGAAGGAAGTGATCATCTCTGATGGACACTTAAAAATTGCCAGTATTTCTCTCAGTTCCACTGCACCATGGGGAATCTTCATCATCATTGCTAGAGGGCAGCTGGACTTTGAATGGGAATGTAGAAGAGCTTCTTCACCCTTTCTGAATTCAATACAGAATGAGATTATTTTGAATTTTTGCATTGTTGAAATGACGTTGCTCTTAAAGGGCTTTTTAGGGGTAGTATTTTTAAATAAAAATTTTTGAACAAGCAAGTTTCTTACAGCTTTGAGAAAAAAAATCAGATTTTTGGTTTTGTGGGTGTTTTTCATCTGTTTTTTTTGTTTAAATGAAGTCTAGTTAAAAACTCTATGGCTATTAGCTTGAAAGTCAAATTCTATCCTGGCTAAAACTAGTGGCAAAAGTTCCAGGTAAATTCCTTTAGTAAAGGCAGGATGCCACACAGATAAGGCTTATCAATGCTCCCATGTTCTCATAGGGTGCTGATGGCTCTACTAGTGATGTCAGCACTGGCAACAACCTGAAGTAGAACTACTAAAGCCACACCAACATTTTAGGAAAGAATAAGCATGTGATACTCTGCTGTGGTGGGAGGCAGTGAGGAAGGTAATTTTTTTGTGAACAGTGCACTTGTCCTTAAGAGGGAAAAAAAGCATTATCGGAAGCTGGACACTTGTCCTGCATCACATTTCTAAACTGCTTTTCAGCAGTGGGCACAGACAGTTATGAATGGAAAACTGTAAGCATCAAAAACACCTTATTAGTGCCAATGAGTCGGGTTTACATGCCAGTAGGGTGACATATATTACTGGCATAAAAAACCCCACATAACTCCTAGCACATCTCCTATTTATTTTCCATTAAGCATTATAGAACATCTGAATAAAACTGGAAAGAAAAAATTTATCATCACTCAAGTAAATGGCATTTAAAATGAGATTGTATTGTGTCTTTTTGCTGCTGTGTTGTAGACAGTGTCAAGGCATTTTAAATGGAAACATTACCTGCTTTCACTGTAATGTAAAATAGGTGGTGTGCTATCGTGGCTGTCCTTTTTGTTGAAGTAAATATTCCTCCCCCTTTTTATCCCTCATGCAAAGTGCTTGTCTATGTGTTTTGTTTGGTTGGGTGGTTTGGGGTTTTTTGGGTTTTTTTTAGTCTTAATGCTCCATTATGAAGTTTCAAAAGTTTCTTTTTCATCATGTAGTTTGAGAACAAAATAAAGGACTTCTAGCTAGTCCTGCTAAATATGATAGAAATTCTTAAAAAGTCTGAAATGGAAGTAAAAGAAAAATTGGCTCTGTGCGTTTTGTAGTATTTTTTTTTGAAAAAATTGTATCAGGTTGGAAACTCTTTGAGGGCTGTTAAAAGTTCTCTATGCCACTAGATTTGAAACTTCAACATACACTGGGTTTTGAAAAATCAATTAAAGATATCAGGTGCAGATATCAATACAAACTAAGGAGTTATTTCATGTAATGATAAGCCTCTCAGGGAAGAAATTAAACATGATTCTAGAAGGACAACATTCTGTGTAATATCATCAGACTAATGGACATTAACACTACTCCAGCAGGAAAAAAAGATGAAATAGAGCAGACATTTTACCATTTATTCCCCAGAAGACCTTCTTACAGCAGACCTCTTCTTTAGATGCAGCCAACTATCATTTGCTGGTGATTCAGGACAGCCATTCAGTTGACTAGGAGCAAAGATAAAATATCCAAATGTTGAAATATAATCTTTGAGAAATGCACGCCTTGCTCAGGTTGGAACAGCAGGTATATATATTCAGGAGAAGCAAAGTGACTGCAAACTTTCGGTCTGGATGAGAAGCCTATCTTTCCAAGGAAGGTTAAATAAAATAGGGTTTTTTACAGTTCCCTATAATTATGACAACTCTTCTTTAGTATGTAATTTACTACTTTTTCTCTGACTGTGAACAACAGCTTTCTTTTTTTTTCCCCCTGAGATTCTGCTGTTCTGTCATGACAAAAGGACAACTTGGTCCAGGTTGATAAAAAGCAGCTCCCTGTTTTCCAGCACCATATTATATTTAGCTACCCTTAAGTGTCATATTGAGTACTTTACTCTTTAGAAAGCCCTTTTGGTGTACCAGGCTCTCCATGGGTAAGGGAGGTGCCTGTCCACAGCTCATACATCTGTTTGTGGGCTGACTTGTTTTGTGAGATGTGTTGGATAAGACTCAAAATTTCCAGCTCTCCTGTCATGTCTGTAAGATCCTTTGAACTCTGATAAATTCTGAATTGTAGGCATCAGAATTGGATTATGTACGTTAATAGAGCATTGCCAATTTTTGTTCTGTTTCAACAGAGGCCGAATTAGTTGATTAGATCCTGGTGCTAATAACATGAAGCTTGTGAGTTTGATCCCTATATGGGCTGGTCACTTAAGAGTTGGGCTCAATCCTTGTAGATCCTTTCCAAATCAGAATATTCTGTGATCTCTTTGCTAGTTTGGACATATTCTGTCTGAGTCATCTTTTTCTTTTTCTTTTTCTTTTTCTGTTTCTGTTTCTGTTTCTTTTTCTTTTTTTTTGTCACAGCACTGCACTGGGAACACATGGAGCACTTTATCTAAAATCTTCATGCAGCAAAAGCTTTCCAAAGCAGCAATCCATGCAGGTGCTATAACTGGCACCCTTTGCCTTAAGTCTGGTTTATGGATATAAGCCCTGGATTGTAGTAGAGAGATCTGAGTCCTGATACAGCAGTGACCTTACATCACTGGTTATTATCTTGTCAATCCCTATGTCATTTAGAAACAGTGACAGAAAGATTCTTTAGCAGAGTATTGATCACATAGATCATTAAAATTATAATGGACTGCTACAAGCTTTCCCAATCATGGTTATCCTGTTGTTCTGAAATACCTCTGTGGGTTTGTTTTACACCCAGATCTTATGGCCAAGTTAATTTCATACATGATCCATCTTTACAATTAAAACTGTTTCAGCAAAATCCAGACATATAATACCAACTCTACTATTTCTATTGACCAAACCCTTCACCCTGCCAAAACAGAAACAAGCTTTGTTTGACGGGACCTAAGTCCAAAGTCCCTATATTGACTGTTCAAGAAAAAAATACAATTTCAGTCTCATCCTGGAACTATTAGTTAACAATGTGACAAATCAGTTATTCTGCTATTGTATCAAAATTCAGTGATAGACTGTCTGGTCCATACTTTGTTCAGTCTAACTAACTAATTAACAGAGCTGCTTGTTTTTAAATGTGGGAACTACATCAGTTTATGGATGAATGGGTAAGAATTTCAACATCTGCTATCTTCTAGTGGAATGAAAATAGAAAAAACTTAAGAATGAAAACTTCAAGGAGATCATTAAAATTTCCTAAGACAACAAAGCTGACATAACCATAAAGCTGTCAAGAAAAACAGTTCTTTGAATATGCCTTAGGAGACTACACATAGCTGAGCCAATGTTACTAACATAAGTGGAAAGCCAAGAATAATTTGATAGCAGATGATATTTTAATGCAACAATGCCCTGAAAAAGGCATGTTTCAGTGAGATGCTAGAAAAAAAGGGAGGTAAGCATCTTGGTATACAGCAGAATTGGCCCTTTCTCCCAGATTCAGTGATCCAACTCCATCTTGCACCTTCCTGTCGGCACCTTCTGGAGGCACAAGCAGGCAGGCAGATGAGAAGTCATCAAACAAGTTCAGCAAGCAGCTCCACTGGCACTGCTTCTTCAGCATGACAGAGTGTAAAAGTTTGAAGAAAACTACTGGCAAGGAATGAGGTTTCTTTTAAGGATTTGATGGTTTCATTACATGCTTTCGTAATTAATAATTTGAGCCAGTTGGAGATGACAGATTTCTCGAGGACCAACAAAAGTTATGTTGGGCAAGAGAGAAATGCTGGACTTAATTTGGCTTTAAGAGTGTTAATACTCAATAACTCCTTACCCCAGAATCTCTTCATTAATTACTTATGCTAAGTACCTGAATTTAAATACTTTTATATGTGTCATAAGACTTAATTGGCTTTGCCTGTTCATAAACTGGTTAGGTTTGTTTATCCTTAAATTCAGAATAAATTTTATTTACCCTCTGATAGTGTTTCTTGCTTTCTTATACATTGCTTTTGTTATCTGTGTTATCCCAAAATAGATTGATGTGAAATTATTTAGAGTAGCAACATTCCATCGAAAATGAGGAACAAACCTACATTAGACCTATGGTAAAAGTCAGGGGTCTGGTCTGTCCATTTACTCATTTGCATACTGAACGATTTACAGAGTTAATTTAATTTGCAGATAGTTTACTCCAGTGTTTGTCTTACTGTAGCCTGGGGTCTCCAGGAATGTTTCTGATGGCTGAAAACAGAAACTTTGAAAACTGCCTAAGAGATCTTCAAAGCATAAATGGGCAGGGAGACATCATGAAGTAGAATACAGAATTTTCCCTCTGGTTTGGCTTATATAATGAAAGTCACAGTAATGTGTTATAATAATTGCAATTCTTCTGTTTAATTGTGATAACCTTTACCTTTTATCAAATAATACAATGTGATTATGGAGGGAATCAACAAAGAAGTCAATTTAGCAAGTGCTGCCATAGAGATGGTAACTTAATTTGTGGGTATGGATGGGTCTGTGCAGAGAGTGTGTGTAAATAGAGGGTTTGTTTATTTTTTATTTGTTTTTTTTTTAAAAATAAAATAGTAGTCAATATAAACTTGTGTTTTATGCCTCTTCCTTTGAATAGGCTTTTCAGAGAGCCAATTATCTTTGATACTTATTTCTGACACTTAGGTTAAACTAGAGGCTTCATTTTCAGGTTAAACTCCTCAATGATTTTACCAAGGCCCTTTAAAAAAAACCAACAAAACCAACCAACCAACCAAACCCACCCAACTGGGACAAATAGGTTTCTGTTGAATAATCATTACTTTATTTTACAAATTGTTGTGCTGTATGTTTTTCTCTCATTTTACCTGTTTTATTTTATCTGTCTTTTCAAGTGTCTCTAAGATGTTGTTTACATGCTTATAAAATAGGAGTATGTGGCACATACCCAAGAAACATCTAATACAGCCCAGTGCAATCAACGAGGATATATCAAGGAGGAATCTTGCTTTGTGTGACTAAATGCTTAAAAAATTATTGTGTGTCAACTAGTATCTGAATTGATACTTAAAGATTTCTGTTACATGTTCTTAAAGGAACTAGATGGCTCCTGAAATACTGATAAAATATGCTTGATTTGACATCTAGATGATGGGCAATAAACTGTGTACTGCTTACTTGCCTCTTTATTGAAAATAGCAGAGATACTGAAATTCGAAGAGCTGACTTCCTTTGAAAGGATCACATCATTTGCAGCTGAATACAATAAAATCCCCCATAAATAATTGCATTGTACTTGGTGCAACCCAGGAGGACAGATTTGACATTGCAGTAGATACACACAGCCTCTCAAAAATCAGGTACATGAGTTGGTTTTCTGCAGTTTTTCTGAATGAACCTTGTAAAGAAACACTCACCTGGTGCTCTGCTCTTCCCTCTGCTTCTTCCCTGACCTTGGTGCCCACAGGCTCATTTCACTCACATGTTCTCACTCACCTCTTTCTTTGCAATTTGTTGCATCTGCCCCCCTTCACTTGCTTGAAGTTCAGACCTAATCCATCTCCATTCAATGCCTCTAATTAACCTAGTCCTTCCAAGGAAGTAGGTGAGGGGAAAAAGAGTCAAAAAATGCCTGGTCACAGGCATGTTGCTTCATCAGGTGAGCACGGGTGGTGGCTCCTGAGCTATTTGAAGTTGCAGAGGTCACTACAGGGGGCTGTTGCCAGGATCTAGTGGATGCTAGGGAAGGGATTTAGTCACAACTCATCCCTGAGCCTTTTTGTTAAATCTGATCATTCTCACCTCTCTAGTCCCAGCCTGTAAAATTTGGTATTTCTTCATTAGGATCCTCTTTACTTTCTTTCAGCCCCCTCTTCTCGCAGTAGGAAGAAGAGCGTGGCAGTTTATTTTGGTATTACAATATATCTATAGTGAACACATCAAATAAGTGATGAATGTAGAAACCACCACGGTGAATGCAATTTCTGCACAGCTCCCAGATGAGGAACACATTACCAGTGTGCACGTACCATTGTGCAAGTTTGGGAAAAATACAGAAGTTGACTGTTTGAACATAAAAAAGGAAAACTAGTGGTAAATTGCAGAATGCAACAACTCCCAGCCTCCTCCCCTTGGAAGAAATAGCTGCTGTGAGCTGGACAATTATTTCATATTGGCTTGTGATTGTGTCTTCTGCTCGTGGTTCCCATGGAAGGAGCTGCTCTGTGCTCCCTGTCCTGAGGGAGCTCTATGGGAAGAATTTGGAGTGAGGGAATAAGGGACCAGCAGATGTTGGTAAGAACGAGCTGCCCCTCAGGAATACTTAAAAATGATTCATTAGTCATTTATAACAATTTACCTTCCATTCTTCTGCCTAGGAGAATTTATCTACAATTAATCAAATGTTTCAGCTGACTGCATGTATGGGCAGTAACTTTCTGTAGAAAGTTGGGGTTTGTATCATTTTCAGGTGGATATTCTCAGTTGTGCAGAGCACAAAAACCAAGAAGTGGAATTTCATCAAATTTTCCTTTTTACTTGGAAACAGCCACTGAGAGCAGTCATGGAAAATATCACATGAAAGTCACATGACCAACAAGTCATAAACATGCAGAGTGATGGCAATTGGATTAAACCCTGAACTACAACAAGAGTTATGCTTCCAATACAATTAATATTTTATTTTGCAGTTCATTTGATTTGGAATTCATATGGTCTGTTACATCCAAGATTGTCCTGAGTGGGAGTGGAAGTCTTAGGCAAAACTTACTAAAGAAGCCCTGCATTAAGTCACAAGGTGCAGAAAAGGCTCCCTTGCTTTCTTAACCCCTTTTCAGAGAGGAGTCAAGGGGCAGCTGAATCCAATCTTAGCCTCAGATTATGTCAACAGCTTGAATCCAAGGAATTAGAGAGGTGAGATTGAACCACCTTTGTCCCACAGGTTTCAATGATTGGCAAAATGAGATTATTTATATAAAACAAATAATTTATTATTACAAATGATCAGACAAATATCTTAATCAGAATTATTTACTACACAATATAAAAAGCTAAAAACCTACTAGTATATAACAAAGTGATGTAATAGGATATTATATTAGAATAAGATAGGATAGTGCACTATATTGAAGCAAGTATTAAAGCAATTACATTAAAGCTAGCAAAAAGAAAATAATTATTATGTAGAGATTTGATGTAACTCTCCCATACCAATGCTCATGGAGAGATCTCTTTCTCTCAGCCTCTAGAAGTATCCTTGGAGGGCATCCCCAGCCAAGGGAGGAATCTCCACATATACACCCAAGAAGGGTTATGTCAGGAAAACCTGACCTGTGGAATGGGACTGGAATTTTTCAGTACCAAGTGATTGACTGGTAGTCACAGATCTACAGGCTGGCAGACCAGTTTATCTGTCAAATCCTGTTTCAAAGACAGGATGTGTATTTGAAGTCTGGTGCCCCAGGATGGTTTTAGTACAATTTAACACCAAGACAGCATCCTGGCAGCAGCAGTTGAGCTTGCATGATAGCCTGCATGATGGCTTGCATAGTATGCATTCTCTGATTGGATTTTAGATCCTATCAGGCTGAGCCTATCCTGCCACACAGTCAGTCTTAATAGCAGCATTTCTAGGGATTTATGTAACTTTGTTATATGTCCTATAGAGTTCTGATTTCTTTTTACTCTTCTCTGCTCACTTACCCTAATGTAGAAGAAAAGATATGTAAAAGTTGATTTGTATCAGAAATGAAACTTCTGTTAAACATATCAGATGTTTTTAAATTGTTTTCGTTCTAAAATCCACTATGTTTTTTATAGAGAACAATAGTTTAGAAATAGTTTAGAAAGCAATAGTTACAAATAAGTATGTCTGCATGGACAGCTTTATTTTGACGTTTTAGGGTGGAAATTAGTGTTAGAGAAGGCCTTTGGAACATTACAGAAATTGAATGTGCTGTATCAGAGAGGATCATGCCTGTGCTTTATACCACACATGACCAAATCTGTTCCTCAGCCTTCCAGAAATCTGGTATACATGATAGATATACTCCCAGCTGAACTCCTGTTCACTGTTTGTCACTGCACATTAAGCTGTATCTGTAGAACCTCACCTATTGATTGAAATTATAATTTTACACATTATGCTTTGCAGGGGATGGATGTGGAGGGACGTGGGGTGGTGGCATGTGTGGACACCCACAAACAACTCTTTGTGGCAAGGAATTTGAGCTCATGGAATGTTTAGTAACTTATGCAAATGAAAAAATAACACTGAAATAATGTGGACTTTTGTAAATATGCATATGTAGATTTTTTTTTTAGCTATATGCATGCATTTGCCAATAATAAACAGTGACAGTCAGTATCCAGTGAATCATTTGCCAATTTTATTTTCAGGCTATTTTATCAGTATACACACTGTGGTCACATTGCCATGACAGAATTACCAACAGCCCTGAATTGCAACACTTTGGAGAAACCTGCAGTTTTAGAGGTCTCTGAAAACTGCAACAAACAGGAAGGTCAAATTTCAGATGTAAGGAAGAAATTGGGGAATTTCCAAGCCATGCATGTTACTGATGTAACTGAGGTACATCCAAGGTAAAGGTAAAGCTCTTATTTTAAAGCAATTAAAAGGCTGACATCTGTCATGTTGTTCTGCTTATAACCAGCACAACTTTAGTCGTTGCTACATTGCCCTGCCACCTCAGGAAAAACCAGATCACACTGTTATTTCTGAGAATGGAGAAGTCCTGCTCATGCAGCCCAGTGGCTGCACAGCCATAGCTACAGGGAGCTTGTCTTCATTTGGGTTTCCTTGTTAATTAAGGTCACAGTAAATCACACACAATTTTAGCAGAGCAAACAAAAGCAGCTCCAGGATGCAGCTCTTCCTCCATCCCACTCCTCTTGGCTGCCCACCAAGCAGCTGCTGAGAATCTGGGCTCAGAGCTTCTGTCTCCACACAAAGTGCCTGCTTTTCCTGGCAGCAGTGTTAGCCTGAGTGCTCAGCTTCTCCACCCATCTCCTCACCCTCTCAGCCAGCCCCTGGTACAAGGGGTGTTTGGGGCTGGAGCTGGAGCAAGCCTGGCCTAAGTGGCTGGAAGCTGCACAGGCTCCAGGATAATTCAGCTCAGTAGTTGCCTCCTTTCCAGGCATCCAAAGAGGTCCTAATGTCTTCCTACAGTTCCCCTCTGAGGCTTTCCCTTGTTTCTGGCACTGGATCAAAACATATTAGTATAAAGCTCCAGGGTTCCTACTCTCATACACATATGCAGAAACAGCAAAAGCACTGAGCTTGATGGAGGATCATACCATGTCTATATACAATTATGCAAAATATTTGCTATTACTGGTGATGTCATCACTTGTTGTCATCAGAGCTCAGGGCAAAACTGTGCCTTGGAGCCATTCTGGTAATCTGTGCCAGGGCTGGGAGGGAAAGATGCTTCATTCTTCAACACATTCTTGGCAAATGTAAAACCAAAGTGAAAGAAAGAGTTGAGAGAAATGGAAGTAGGAGAATGCAGAAGGAAATGGTTTAAGGTTGGAAGAAAAAGAAGAGAAAAGGATATTTAAATGTAGAAACAGAGGCAGAGAAAGAGAAAAACAACTAATAGACATCTATGGAAAAATGGATGGAGAACAGAAGGACAAAAAGGAAGAAATTTAAGGACTGAGACCACACTCCAAGTTATCACAGTGTTTTAACATTGGCAGATTGTTTCAGTATCTTGTTACCTGCTTTCTTGTATCACAGGAGAATTCAGTCAACAAAAACATCCTGGCAATTCATGCCAAGGCATGTGCAAACCCAACACTGCCAGCTCCTGGCAAGTGCTTCTGAGGCAATGTGCCCTGTGCTAGAGCCTTGCTTTCTGCTTGTCTTTTTTAGCTCCTCAGGGCAAGTCCTTTTTGTCGGTTTCTTTCTGGCTGTCAATCTCAGACTCAGTTGAAGGCAAATCTCAGTGGTTTGGCTTGGTATTCTATAGGCCCACAGCATCATAGAAGTGCTGCTGTCTTCTCTGGCAATGCATTATATTCCTTTTCTGCATCAGGATGGGTTGTGAGCAGGGTCAGGTTTGCTCCACCACAGCACAATGAAATCGCCTCCTTTCAGTGCACAATTCCAAGGTAAAAAACCCTCCAAATTACAAACCGCCAAAGAACCACAAACAGCTTCTGAAGAGAGATCACTTCACCCAAAGAAAGCCTTATCCCCATTAATCCTGCTGCTTAGCATCAGCCCAGTTTAAGTGGCATAATCATCTGCCCATTAGAGAGAAAAGGATAAAAGACACGCTACTGGCTAAGGGGAAAACAAACCAACCCACCAAGAACAGCAAAACCAATGTGACCTGGAGAACATAAATAATTTAGAAGTTGAAGGAGTCATCATTCGATTATAGTGGGAAAGGAAAACAGATTGGGTGAGAGTTTAAGTATGACTGAACGTGGCAATGAGACACCAGAAGAAGAAAGAATTAAGGGAATCATTTCAGAAAGGATTTCATATCAGAAGGGTCAAAAAAATTGGAAAGAAAAGAGAAAAACCGTTAACAAACCGAGGATGACAGAATAAATGAAAGATGACCACAATGATAAAAAATAAAAAAAAATAAAATATGCCAGCCTAAGATTGATAGTGGAAGAATTCACTTAATAGATGCATGGAGAAAAGTCATTATCTCACAGGTAGTAAGTATATCAATGTGCACACCATGGCTGTCTTACTGAAATTAATTATTTTTGAAATCTCTATCTTGTCCTATAAAGAAAAATAGTAAGATGTATTGAATGAATCTTTCAAAATAATTTGTCAAGAAATGCATATTTCAAGTTGCATTATTTGCTCCATTAAAATACCAAAAAGCTGCTTCTGTGTTTTGTTTTTTTTTTTTTTTTCCTATGCAGCATCCAGAAGCAGAGTTGGTAGTGGCACATAACCACAACAGAAAATGACTTTCAGCACTTTCATTAATTTTCCTAGATATGATTAGCATGAAATTGTTTCACAACAGAGGCATTACTTAGTCTTCAGGTGGGCTGAGTAGTTAAGTGTATTTTTGAAAATAAAACACTATCCCATAAAATGTCAGCTGTAAATTATACAGAGCAGTCCATGAACAGAGCAACATAAGAAAAAACCTCCTCCTTTCTAAGTAACTCATATTCTGTCTTAAACTGATTCCAAGGTTGAAACAAATTTAGGTACAAAACATTAAAATTTTCTATTAGCAACACCACAGAGCCTTTCAACAAGTGAACATTTTTACCAGTTGGAAGCTCTGAAATGACTGTCTATACCTTTCTAAGGGTCCCCCACTGATAGACGTCATTAGTTTCTCCACAGAATTAATTAATGATTTATTATTATGTATATTGCATGCATATGCATTATTAATAGCTTTGTACACCCGTGCTAATGACTTTGCTTTGTCCCCATCCAGAAGCTGTCAAATGCCAAAGAAATACCTGATGATCTGTGGATTTTTTCTTCCCACTCAGAAGCATTCATGCACAGCAACCATTCCAAACGCCCACAGCTCACAGCTCCTTACAAAGACAAGGGCAAATCAGAGTTGAAAACAATGACAATAAAATAATATACTTTGGGGTTTTTTTCCCCACTTTTATAGAAGCATGGCTGGCTTTCACATAAAGACCAAAGTCTGTGCCATTGCATATATCAGTTTTGTGGTGTGCTCGAGCATTCAATCTCTAAAATTTGACTACAGTTGATATAGGAGAAAAAACTATTTTATATCTCAGAACTCTTTTTTTTTTTCTGTAAGCTTTTCTATTTCTGCAGTCATGAAAATGAGTTGTGGAAATTCAAGGAAGTTATTCTGACAACTTTAGTTTGAAAAGTATTGGAGGCAATCTAGTACAACAACTTCAGAAAAAATTGGTTCAATTTTACATAAAATAATCATTAAAGCAGTTACAGTCCCAACATATTTCAAAATGCATGTACACATACATATATATAGAATGAAAAAACCCTCAGAAATCAATTTGTTGGTATCAGAGAGAAGCAGTCAGGAATACTTTTCATTCTCTGCACAGCTTCCTGACTTATTTGTGGTTTGCTCTGAAAAGATGAAGTGTAAATGCTTTCAAGGCAAGAACAGACACAGAGCTTTTCAGAGACTGGAAAGTCATGTGTGTCTGTATCAGACTGCTTTTTTTTTTTCCTAAAAAAAACAAGTGGGGGGAAGGAAACAAGCTCTTGATACAGAAGGAAATTGCTATAGAGATGAAGACAGTCTCACACAAACACATACACAGACAGATATTAGAACTAGATGATCCCTGAGATCCCTTCCAACAGAAACCATCCTATGATTCTATGAATTTTGGCTAACAGAAGGCCCTGCTGCTGAATGCATGTTTCAGCAAAGCACAGGCCTTCATGCCTGTCTACATTTTTATAGTGTTTTCTTCCCATTCTGATTGATTTGTGATGCATATAAATATCTCAAAGGCAGATGCCAAGGGGATGGTGCCAGACTCTTTGCAGTGGTGCCCAGTGACAGAACGAGGAGCAATGGCCATAAACTGAAACACAAGAATATTCACCTCAACATGAGGAGAAACTTCTTTACATTGAGGGTGGCAGAGCACTGGAACACGTTGTCCAGGGAGGTCATGGAGTCTCCCTCTCTGCAGACATTCCAACCCCACTAAGATGTGTTCCTGTGTAACCTGCTCCGGGTGACCCTGCCTTGGCAGGGGGGTTGGACTGGCTGATCTCCAGAGGTCCCTTCCAACCCTAACAACTCTGTGATTCTGTGATTGTTTTTGTCAAAATGGATCATGTTGCTGAAAATCCCTTTTGGAATCAACCCTGCAAGTTTCAACAGTGAGCTGTAACACTAATCTGTTGAAAATTATTTTGCCACTTGTTTTAGATCCCAACCCTCTGACTGTGCCTGCAAAAACATGTAACACCCTTACTTCAAATCTGTGAGTCTTCAGCCTCTCCAAAAATATAAAGGAGACCTTTGCCATCCTCAGACATCAAACACAACCTGAGGTAAGAACAACACTGAAAGGATCCATGAATCACATCCACCTTCACTGGTAATTTTCTGTAATAGATGTCCATCAATAACATAAATTCTGTTAAAACTTAGAGCTGTCTCTCACTTGGGTCAAAAGATGGAGAAAATGTGTTCCTAATGCAGAAGGGCCTCAAGAGAGCACTTCCGTGCAGACCAGGATATTGAGGGGATAATATAGTCTGGCTATGACATTGAACACATACAAGAAACAGGAGGTCCAATCACAGTTGGATAATGTGCAAGAGTTACACAGTGTCTTCACCACATTTCCTGTTAAAAAATCCACCAGGGCACCAAACAAAAAACCCCAAACTCAGCTGATTTGTAGAGAGGCATTTACCCTGCTGATAATAAAATGCCAGTACTAGTTTCAGAAAGCCGGAAAAAACAGTGCTAAAGAAACAGTGTTGTGACCCGGTGAAGTTTTCATGGGCTGGCTGCCAGCTGTAGGTCAATCTCTCAGCATTTTCTGTGTGCTCTTTAGCAGTTGAGTATCAAAGTAATTGAAGAAGAAGGAAGCGAAAAAAGTTTGGAGGGAAGGGGTGGAATAAATCAGTGGAATCTGGGTAATCTGTTCAAGGAACAAAACTCCGGTGTAATTAGTCCAAAATACCTCCCCAGACACATTTAAGAACAAATTTACTTTCATCAAGCTTAAATCTAAAAGTGAATTGTATTGATCAGGATTAAGCAGCTACTGTTTTTTCCTCCCAGAATAAGATTATGCTCCAGATACAAATATTTCACCTCCCATAACCTACCTTAATTTTCGTGTGTAGACTTGTGCTTTGAGATTAAAAATTATTGCTATTATAACTGTTTTCAAATGATACTTTAGAAGCTGCATCTTCTTTCATGAACATGAGAGCAGGGATAAATGGGAGTTTGAGGCATTTTCCATCGATTAGCACTCATCACTTGGGTCAGTAGACCCAAATCAGGGTGAAACTGTAGTGACACCACTGGGAAGATAACAGTGGCTTCCACTTGGTGCAAATCCACACATCAACAGATATATGCTCATCTGTTTCAGAGGTGTCTCTGGACTATCATGTTCTATATTTAACTTGGTATCTTGTGTCCACACATGCCAACGTGGTCTGTCTCCCTTTCTGCTGATGGCCTTGGTAGCCAGGGGTGCCCACACACACTTGTTTCCAGATTCCACATGTTCACCCACATAGAATCACAGAGTCGATTAGGGTTGAAAAGACCTCCCAGCTGATCAAGTCCAACTCCAGTCCCTTTACCAGATCATGG
>JAWWEV010000134.1:10148509-10164903 GCA_035583235.1 Hafferia zeledoni
AAGGAAAGCTGTTTCTGCATTACCTCTAACAGGGATTTTTTTCCCTTAAAACTCCCTACTCATAATTTATTATATATTTATTTTTTTTTTAAAAGCTCAGATGCATAGTTAAGATCAGGAGTGTATCTGGAGGTAGCTAGAATCATGAAACTTCATTGTTAATCAGCCAGCGACTTTGGCTGGGCTGACATTTTCCTGGCTATTTTTAGAGCATGACTCAGGCACTGCGCTAACAGAGCCTGCAAAATCCCTGTGGGCTGATACCAAAGCCTCATTCAAAGCTGTGCTGAAGCATCACAGGAGAGAAAAAGAGAGTCAAAGCAGGCAAAGAGTTTTGTTCACCTGCCTTTGGGGGTCTCTTTAGGAAAACAAGTAAACATGGAAAACAAGGTGTTAGGACAACATAGTGGGATATCAGGACTTGCAATGGAAATAGTTGTACCTGGCTCTCATAGGAACAGTTCCATCACACACTGGGCTGGTGGAAAGAACCCCAGAGCCTTAGGAGTGCCTGCTACTATATATGCAGCTGAAAACCCAGAAAACAAATTTTGAGGCTTTTTTTCCCCATAACCAGTCTTATGGGTAATTAACTGAAGCCCCAGTGTTCCTGCCTGTATGGAAGTCCATGGCACAAGCCTCAGCTCCCACCTGGTCTCCCTACAAGTTGTTAATGTGAACAGAAGACCCACAGACCTGATCAGTGATTGTTTGGTAGGGTCCAAGGATACTGGAGGATATTGGGGTTGGAAGTGAGGTCAAGGGACAGGAGGAAAGGCATCAGTCTTTTGTGGACTGTCTTGTTCTCATGAATAAATGTTATGCATCACTTCACAGAGGGCTGACAAGGGTAACCCTGAGGCTAGTTTTTCCAGGTGTTTACATCCTTGTGTGGTCTCCAAGATTTGCCTGTTGAAGCAGCACATCAGTGTGAGCTGGGTTCTTCTTATGAAGGATGATGCAACCTGAGACCTCATTGATCAGTTTTAATGCAAGCCAAAAGTAGTCAAATCTTCCCATGAAAAAAATCCCCTGGTCTCTGCAGCCACTGCATTTTTTTTCTTTTTTTTTTTTTGTAGTAGCAGAAAGTATCTGTGACCTGAAGTGTAATGGAAACTCTGCTACCTACTGGAAAGAAATGATCTAAGCAGTTAGTTACTGCTTGGCGTGAATGCCTTCAAGTACAGATTTGACCTGAGAGCAAGCAGGCAGCAAAGCATCTCTGTACCCAGACTGGGTGTGGGTACCCTGGAAGCTCTGTGGGATTGGTCAGGCCAGGAGCCCACCCCCCACCTCCTGAAGAACTGAACCCTCTTTTCACTCTGAAAAAGGAAGAAATTGAAGCTATGGTAGCGGCATCCACAACACTAAGCTCTTAAAGTGCACACAGGAATGGCACTTAGGGAAAGGTCAAGTTGTGTCCTTGTTATCATCTGTCCCCCAGCTTTCATGCTTGCTCAGCTTTCTACTACAGCTCTGTGACACACCATAATTAAAATGAATCATTTACTTATTGCCATGGTGCTACTGATTGCATACAACTGCTCCACACCTTCCCTGCTACCTTGTGCCATCCAAGTCTCGGTTGCTCCCTTGCTTGCTTTGGAATGGCAGGCTCTTTGTGCCCCTAGCAGAAGCGGGGTTTTCCTTCATTTCTTAACCTGCTGCTTGGACATATTCTGATTTTATTTCATGTGTGAGCTCCCTACAGCTGCTGGGCTGGGAGGGAGCTGGCTGAGCCCCTGGCAGGAACAGGCTGCCTGCAAAGTCAGCAGCACCACATTGATTTCTGTAAGCTGAGGGCCTGACATTCAGCCTGCCTGGGGAGATGATACCAGTGACTCCACAGAAAGACACAGAACATTCATACCATGTGGAACTGGGCACTAATATGCAGGGATAGCAGAACCCCCTGGGTCCCACCAGCCAACAAATGAGCAGCAGAAATCTTTAAGTCTTAGGAATTCATGTGTTGGTTTGTTTCTATCCTACAGTTATTTTAATTCTAGTTAGTACAACTACACATATATTACTTGTGGCGCCATCATCTTAAGCAGCAGCAAATCCCACAGATCAATAGGGTATGGCATTATGTTATTTCCTTTCATTGCTCTTAGGTTTCACATGTTCCAGGCCTTTATCTCAGGCATAAGTAAATAACTACATGACTGTTTTCTGCAATGGTATTTTACACATCCCTTAAGCTTCATATTTTCACATCCATCTTTAATGGGGGTAGAAAGTGCTTTGTATTCTACAATATTTATGACTCTCTGGGTACTTCTTATAGCACATACCAGTTTTCTGAGGACTGACTAGAAGTGCCCAAAGCACTGCAGACACAGAAGACCAGCTAAGACAAGCCTCAGTGTGATTTCCAGCCCCATCCCAGCAGCCAGCTCTGAAGGCAGCCATGGCTCCTCTGCCCACCTCACCTCCCCAAGACAGGCTGCAAGAGGCACAGCCCTTGACACAGTGAATGATTTTCCCTGCTAACATCCATCACCACTGTGGGCTTGTATTGCATCCTGGCATGGCAAACTTCACCACCATCACGTTTCCCAGGAACCTGGGTTTGTGGATGCTCTGAACATGCAGACAAGCAGGTGATTGATGAAGGTGAATGCTAACGACCACCATGAGAGGTGGGTGGCTGCTGGACCTGAGTTTCTGTACACACAAGCTGTAGAGAGATTATAGACTCCCCACAGCCAAAGAGCAAAACTTTTCTGTGGGGTAAAAAATAAATCCCAAACCAAGAAAACCTCACCATACTTCAAACTCATTCATATACTCCCCAAACAGAGAACTACCTTTTTTTATTGCCTGTTTTGTGATAAAATAAAACCAGGCCAGAGTTGCCTGGACACAGCCAGCATGGAAAGGTGTTGCTGCAGAAAATAGCTCGTCCTGTGTAATCAGAACATGAACAGCTGAGAACTTGCTCTAAATGGAGAGAAATAAAATGCACTAAGAAGTACAGCAAAGCAGCCAGGCTGCCTTTGACCATCAAAGTGCTGCCAGCTCAAGGCCAGAGTGCCTCAGAGGGACACTGCAGGGAGGACTCCTGCCCTTATCCTTCATGGGCTGCCTAAAATACTTTCAAGGGATTGACCCCTGCAAAAGGAAGAGAGACTGGGAAAGGCACTGGGAGGCCCATACAGTGGCTGACACTCCCTGGTGGATTGGTTTGGATGATGTTCATATTTATCTGGTTTCCCAGACATGTGCATCAGCAGCAGGAGGCCTGAGTGGTGGGGGGCATTTTTTTTCACTTCATGCTGGGATATTGGGGGGAAAGATGAACCCTGCCAAATGGCAGCCCCAGGATCTGTGTGGATGACTTGGCACTTCCCTTCCAGCTTCAGTGGGTGCACCAGCAGTACCAGCTCTGGGCCCAGAGGCGTCACTCTACAGGACAAGGAAGAAGCTGGGCAATTTCTTGGGATACATCCCTTGCTAGCATGGGCACCATAGAGCTACAGCCATTCAGGTACATTTTCTAAGCTCCTTTCCTAAGTTTCTTTTCATAACTGTACCGTGAACACACCCCCCCAGAATCACTCTGGAGTCTCTGGCATACACAAAGGTGAATGCTTGTTGAGATGAGCACATGGCTCTCCTACTACTGCAGGCTGACCTCCATTGCCTGGGCTTCCTGAACCCACTCCTTATCCAAGCCACTGTTCCTGACACACAACTCAGCAGCCTCTTCTCCCTCCCCAGTCAGTTCACGTGCAACATCATCACCTCTCTGCCATGTGCATGTCCTGCCCCTTCTTTCCTCATTGCTTCTGCTTTGCAAGCTGAACCACATCATATCAGATATCATACATCTATCAGGTATTTCCAAATATCCAGCTCACTTGCAGCTGTTTTAAGGGGCATTTCTTTAAGGCATGTCTTGTTTGCAGCTATTTCTATGTTTTCATTTGCTGCCACGTGAAAAACTAAAGTCAGGTAAACACAATAAATTACAGCAGTTATGGAGAAAAGGCAGGGAAGGGGGGAAATGCTTCTGAGTATCAAGACTTCTGCAGAAGTCAGTGATAAAGGAAATATAAGGATAACCTGATTGCAACCTCACTGCAAGGGCATCAGGAATAATGCCTGTGGGGTTGTAACAGCAAACTGGGTCTGACCAAGAAGCTAAAGGCTGAAAAATCATACAAAGGATTGGAAATTTAGGGGACTTGATCTATTATCATGTCTTATATGTGTAGGAAACAAAAATATCCAGAAAGCTGCTCACAGATCTGGCTCCTGCTGCCTGCTCCTCACCCTCCATCAATCTTGAAATATTCTGCCCTGTGGGTCTCTCCTGCTGAAGTGCTGCTCCATCCTGAGCTAGTGGTCTTCTCTTTTGGCCACCAGCAACCCTCCAGCAAGAAAGTCCCAAACAGCACCTTCCACACAGCCCTGTTCACCTTGTGCTCCCGCAGCTAACAACCATGGTCCAAGGCAATTGACTCTCAGTTCCAATGGTTTGCATAAAACAGACCCTTCAAACACCTCTTCTGTAACACACTCACACCACTGGATCCTCCCTCTAGCCGCTGAACCCCTGAAATCTTCATTATAAAAAAAGGAAGTGCTTTAACATGTTGCTTTCAAAAGGTTTTCCCCCCTTTCTTTCCTTTTTATATTTTTAAAGAGGTCAGCAGTGTCACCTCCTTCTGAATGGTAAAAATGGAAACATGGATTCTGTTTCAAATTCAAACACTAGTACAAGCTCTCAATCAGATCCTTGCAGTTTCTATATCCCCTGTTCAGTGTCTGAGGATATAGTCCTTTGAAAGGGAGTAACAAAGGTAGTGAGAAAGGAGCGACAAGGGTGACAACATTTATAGTAAAGTATTTAAAGTAAAAACAAAAGACAAAAAAACCAAACAGGAAAAGCTTTTGACCCCCTGGCTATCTGCAAACATTACAACCCAAAAGGCAGGAGCAATCTCTGTGTCCATCCAAATTAGAGCATGAACAAGACAGATAATATGTCCTAACACTAGTGAGAATAGCAGTATTTAGGAAGGTTTCTGGCATTACAACCAAGGGCAAACCAAAACAAGCTGACATTCTTCCGCTAGAAAGTCAGAATCATATTTATGCTCCACATGCAGTTTATATTTAATGTGTCACTTGTGCGGAGTCAGACTTTCTATCCCTGAATTGCTCTGTTTAATATCTCTAGTGCCTGAGGAGTGAGACTCAGTGCCATGGATTTGCATTGCTCCCTCACTGGCAAGGGCTCATCCCAAGGGACATGATCTCACCACTGCACAGCAGAGAGAAACTCGTGTGGTCAGAGTGAAGCTGCTGTGCCATTGATGGCATCTGGTGGCCAACAAAACATATGTACAGTAGTGAAGGGTCCCCATGGCAACAATACAACAGGTGCATTCAGCACCATTTTACACCATAAGCTGGTACATGATTTAACCCCAGCTGGCAACTAAGTACCACAGAGCTGCTGGCTCACTGCCCCACACACCTGCACAGGGAGGTGAATCAGAAAAAAACAAACAAACAAAAAAAAACAACCAACCCTTGTGGGTTGAGATAAGAACCGAAACAAACTAAAATAGTAATATTAAAAAAATAGTCAAGAAAAACAAGTGATACACGATACCATTGCTCATCACCCACTGACCAATACTCAGCCCATCCACAAACAGTGATTGGCACCTTTCTGGGTAACTCCCCTCAGTTTATACACTGTGCATGATGTTTTCTATGGTATGGAATATCCCTTTCACCAGTTTTGGACAACTGTCCAGGCTATTGTCCCTCCAAGATTTTTGTGTACTTCCTCACTAGCAGAGCACAGGACACTGAAAAATCCTTAACTTCGGGTAAGCACTATGGAACAACAGCCAAAACATCAGTGTGTTATCAACATTATTCTCATACTAAACCCAAACCACAGCATCATACTAGCTGTTAAGAAGAAAACTGATTCTATCCCAGCTGAAACCAGGACAGCTGGGCAGACCACTCCAGCAAGAGGCAACCATCTTCAGGGAAAATATACATTTTTCTACCAGTCAAAGCACGGGCATGCCCTCAACACCCTGAAGAACGGTTCTCCAGCGTCGCTCGGAGTCCTTTTTTCCCATAAAATGGAAGGCAAAGCAACCTCCCAAGGCACAGCAAGTAAAAGGTAAACAAACAAGCGGCACTCTCCTTCCACAGCCTATTGCTCTGACTGTCACACCCAAGCCAGGCTGAAAACAAAATCTCCTGCCTCCCCAAGCATCCTCCGGAGCTGCCCGGCTGGGAACAACCTCCCGCTGCTCCCGGGCAGCGCTGCTGGGAGCAGAGGGCCGGTGCTAAACACCGCTTCGCAGGTGAATGAGTGCACACCAGGGCTGAGGGGGATTAAGTAATTCACACCCTCAAGCTGTACCGCCAGCCTATGTTGTACCTGGAGGGCACGAAACAGCCTGGAGAGGTGAGAATGCTGGCTGAGCTGATGAATGGTACTGGAGCAGATCTAATTGAATCGTGTCCAGTTAAAGGTGTTTGTGTACATGGTTGGGTTGGAATAGGACGTCAGATCCAGCACTCTACAATGGCCATCATGCTCTAATCTGAGATTTTACCCTCCTCAAAATTCCACTCCCATTTGAGTGCAGTTCCCAATGCTGGACGACTCTGCCTGGGTCTGTTTCTGCACAGACTGATCCGTAGCCAGAGCCATAACAAAATAACCTGCTTTTGAATTGTTTAAGTGTTTGAACAAACAGAATAACCAATCTTCTTTTAAAAACACTATTATAGCTGAAGAGTAGCTAAAATGTGCCATTTCCTTCCCCTAGAGGGTCGGGCTGTGCTTGGGGCTGCAGTGCTGGTCTCCAGCCCTGCCCTTGTCTTTGTCCTGCTGCTCAGGCTACTGCGATCAGGTGTCCTGGATGGATTTTGCTTCGTTTTCCCTAGCTATGATCTGGGATACCAGTCCTGCTCCCCTCCACAAAATCTGCTGGCTACTGGGCAAGACACACACGACAGCAAGCACAGCCCCAGTGGTACTTAGAGATTTCCTGGGCTTCCTTTAAAATACACCCGGGGTGACCGGCAGGGATCTTTCCAAGTGGCTGACAAGGGCTAATTGCAGCCTTTTAATTTAGCCATCTGCAGCCCTGGGTCCCCATCCCGCAGGAGGTTGTCTGCTCCAGAATATGTACCGACTCCTGCCCCAGGCCTGGAGGGACTGGTCTGGGGACACCCCCTGTGCTTCCTCACCCTGCTGAGACGGTCACAGGCTGCTTTTCCCGAGCGATACGATGCTCACAGAGGGGGTACCCCGGGATGTGCACAAGGGAGAACACTCCAGGGCAAGCGGATAAAAACTCCCCAGTGGGACCTTTCATTTGTTCAACACTAATTTGACTCAATAAATAAAGCCAGTCCCGAGTGGGTGCCAGAGGCACCTGGATGCAAGAGAAGCCGCCGCACGCCCACGGGTGCCCGCCCGAGGCTGGCGATGCATTCGCGAGGCCGGGGAGCCTCCTGCTGGAAAGACACGGCGCGGGATGCGGGATAAGAGATGCGGGTAGCTGCCTCTGTCCGCCGTCTCCCTGCTGCTATAAACACCCTTTAGAGTGCATTTTTTGGAATCACTTTTTCCTCAACCCCTGTCTACCCTCCATCTCCTCCAGCAGCCGCTCCTTTGCCCTCAGGCTTGGCAGAAAGCACGAAACATCACACATCGGAACAGCGCACAGGTGGGCTGGCACCCCCGGGCACCTCTGGGGGGATGCCCAGCTGGGGTGAGGTCGGGGCATGCAGGAACATCCAAACCCCATGGGAGTGGGGAGTGTTTCCCGTCATGGTGCTGGGCAATACCTTGCCTGTCTTACTGCCACGGGGCTTGTCTGTGTTTTCCCCTCCTGGCTCTGTGCTCTGGCTGGGACCCCCATGCTGTGCAGTTAAGGGAGGGGCAGTTGTATCTGCAGAAAGGCTTAGAGGACGTAGAATCACAGAATTATAGAATTGTTAGGGCTGGAAGAGATCTCTAAGGTTATC
The DNA here is from genome assembly GCA_035583235.1 of Hafferia zeledoni. Lineage (NCBI taxonomy): Eukaryota > Metazoa > Chordata > Aves > Passeriformes > Thamnophilidae > Hafferia > Hafferia zeledoni. The sequence goes on from JAWWEV010000134.1 coordinate 10,156,535, forward strand.
GAGTCCAACCACTAACACAACACTGCGAAGTTCACCCCTAAATCGTATCACCAAGTGCCATATCTAATTATTTTTATTTTTAACACTTCCAGGGATGCTAATTCCAGCCTATTCCAGTGTCTGACCACCTTTTCAGCAAAGAAATTTCTCCTAATAATTAACCTAAATGCCCACTGGCACAACTTGAGGCCGTTTCCACTTGTCCTAACACCTGTTGCCTGAGAGAAAAGACAAACTTACCTGGCTACAACTTCTTTTCAAGAAGTTATAGAGAGCAATAAGGTCTCACCCGAGCTTCCTCTTCTCTGAACGAAACAACCCCAGTGCCCTCAGCTGCTCCTCATCTCATTTGTGCTTCAGACTCTTCATCAGCTTCATTGCCTTTCTCTGGTGTGGAAGGAGGTGACAGCCCTGGTATCGCTCCTTTGCAGGTGTTTGCTCCCTCTCCTGGTTGAATCAGCTACAGATTAGCTGCGATGCTGGTCAGAACCAGCGCGGCTGCCCTTAGCAGGGACAGAGGGACAACTTCATCTGAGCGAAGGGCTCTGACAGTGAACTCTGGGACTCTGCCAACACATCTAAGGCGTTACCGCTCCCAGATGGCCACTCTGTCCCTCTGCCAGCAGAGAAATACTTCCTAGCTGGAGCACGAAGAGGAGAGACATCTGTCTAGGTTTCAGGCACCACAACTTCCTGCCAGCCTGCTTGTGCAAGCTTGTTTTTGCTCTCAGGTGAGAGGATGGACCATAAAGCCAAGCGGCAGAGATGCAAGTGTCCAGAGGGGCAATGTGACAGCCTGCAGCAGAGAGCAGCCCAGGCACGAGGGTGGTGGCACTTTGCCCACTCCCACTGCTGCCAGGGGTTGCCCGAAGCTTCTTTGCAGAGGGACCAAAGATGAGGATTGACTGTTTTGCAAAATTACACCCTCACTTACTGAGCATTGATTTCCTACAGCTGATCCCTGATAAATCACGAGTCCAATAGATTTCTTTGGGGCCATTAAGTCTTTTTATTCCTTCACAGATGTCCCCAAAACCTGATCTCCCCGTGTCAGAGAACTGACTTCTCAGTGTTTTTTGCAGAGCAGCTTCTCCAGACCCAGCACAGGTGACTGCATCTCCCCTTCAGGCACCCTCAAGGTGCATGTTCTTTCTTAGCATGGTTTGGGTATCCTGGGACAGCAGGGATGCTGCGCTGTACACATCACTGTGCAGTACAAACCTGGATAAATTCCTTTTGAATCCCAAGTCCTCTCCATTGACTGTGATGAGTCTGAGTGTCACCTCCTTGAATCAGAGGAGAGAGTAAAATTCGCCTTATTCCTTCTGGAGAAAACCCCCCACAACAGAACACAGAGCAGCACAGCTTTATTTCAATATTTTGACCAGAAATGAATTCCATATAGAGCAGAGAGTGATGTAACACAAGCCCCAAGTATGTGCTTGCATCCTGGAATTAATTGCCTTACGCCCCTCGTTATTTATAGCCCCGATGGCGTTCCCAGCGGCTCCGCACGGCGCTCCTTCTGCCGCGCTACCCGAGCGCGCTGCCTTCGCCTCCTGCCAGCTCCGTGGCAGCGGCGCAGCTGTGTTGTGTGTGCAGATCACATAGCAACGGCGCACAGCTGCCTGCCAAGGCAAGCCGCCCGCTCGCTCCCCTCGCCACTTATTACGTGAAGGCAGAGAACAAAGCAGCTGGCAGGGAGGGAGATGCGTGGGGAAGAGCGAGACCGGATTCCTTGGCTAGCAGTACCTAAAACCTCCTTCCAAAGGCAGTCCGGGGCTTGCTTTGGTGCGGAGGGCTCCTGCCGTCGGGGCAGGGCTGCTGGAATGGGAGCTCCAGGCTGTGCTGCTGACTGGCTGACATGGGTTGGGAGGAGAAAAATAATTCCCAGCGTTGCTGATGAAGCCACATTAAATGGCATGCGGTTTTCCTGCTCTGAGCCAGCTGTTGCCCCTCGGTTGTGGACAGCAGCAGCAAAGATGAACAGGAGTGGGGTGGGTGCATGGGAACAAGGAGGCAGCAGCATCTGGGAAGCTGGATGTGAACTGGCCCATAGCTGCTGCCTGGGTGAAATCCAACTTAGGGCCCCAGGTGATTTGGCACGTTGTCACCTCGAATGCAGCACTGTGGCTGGAAAAGACAGGTATCTGCACTGGTGGCACCAGTCAGAAAGCACAGAATGTGGGTCAGGATGGAGGCAAGTTGGGACCCATAGATGGGCTGTAGCCTGAGGCAGGATTTGGCTCCTTCAGAGATTTGTGCACCTTCTTTTGAATCTCCTGGAAAACTTTTCTGTAAGTCTCTTCAATTACTTTTAGGCAGGATTTTTACTGTGCCTCAAACCTCTTGCAAGCAGCATACCTATGCTGGATGACATGACAGCCCCTGGGGCTCTCCCCCTCAGGATGTGTAGTGACAGCTGATCAAGCAAGAAAGGAGCAGCTGGATGACCCCTCACAACAGTGGTGCAATTCCCACTGAGGTATGGCAGAGCAGTCACTTTTAAAGCTACTTTAACACATCATGCCCAGTGTCTGGGCTGAGGCTGCAGCTCTCCCTTGGGGTAGCAGAGGCATTTACCTCTCACACAGCCACTGCCTTCTGATAAGAAGAGCTGAAGGACAGACAGGACAAGAGCTGGAGCAGTGGCCTGAAGGCCAGGCTGTCACTCGGGTCTCTTCCCACTGTACCTTGTGGCTCTTGTGAATTCTAAAGTCTGCAGTGGGGGAATTCAGGAAGAAGCAATCCACAAGTTTCACACCTTGGGAAATCCCAAGCTTACACCGTTTGTTAGAAAATACATACGACACAGTAATCAGAATCATTTTATTAAAAAACTTGCAATAAAATTCCTGGGAATTCACCATCTTAACTTTGAGAGTTGCAATATTTTACTAGTACATAATAACACAGTCTCACATATTTACCTTATAATCCTCTATATAACAAAAATAGCCATGTTGTACTACCGAATAATGTTCCAAGTATTAACCTCAACATTTCGGTACTTCCCCCAGCTGAGTCACTGTCCATGCTCTTTAGCATTTACAGTATCTAACAAAGCAAGAAGGAAACAAAATAATAAAGTGTGTGTCTCATGATTTCAGGCAAATCCCTTTAAGATGGTAGTTCTCTGACTCCCACATTTTTCAAGAGAGATAAAGTGCTTTGGAGAGGAAGATGCATGTTATAAAATGTCAGCAAAGAGTTAAAAGTATATTTGCGAGACTGTACAGAAAGTAGTGCTAGGAAAAAAAGGCAAAAAAATGCTTCACAAACTGCTACTGCACAGTTTTGGCAGCAAGTCACAGGTACCAGGGGGAGAGGGGTGGAAAAAAGAAGCCAACTACAAGAAAAAGAATGGCCCATGCAAATGTCACTGCATGATTTTGCCATGGCCTTTTGGTAAGTGTTTCCCAAACCAAAGTGCAGCTATCTGGACAAAGGAAGTTTTTTTTTTTTTCTTTTAACGTGGAGATGAAGGGTCGTTTCCACAGTCCAAAGAAACCCAATGTGGTCAGCCTGCAGAAAGTGGCTGCGTCACCAGCACAACTCCAGTCACAGGCTCCCCTCCCGAGGGAGCCACAGAGCAGGAGCGTGACAACCTTGAATCGTGACAACCCTGTAATGTGACAGCCCTGTATGCCCCTGGCTTGGTGGGGCTGGTGGCCCCACCAGGCAGGGGCAGGGGGTAGAAGCCTCCAAGTAAATCAGCTCCTGCTGCCCAGAGCAGGACTGATTACCTTGGAGAATCTCACTGGAACAGACCATTGCCTCTGAACTGGAAATTATTTTAGGAAGCTGTGCACTGATCCATATGGTGTTTATTTCATTTGGGATTTTTTTTCCCTTTATAACATCAGCGTTTGCTGATATGGCTCTGCTGCGTGTGAGAAGAGACATTGCTGGAAAAAGCTTTGTAGCCATCACTGAAAACCAGGATATCGCTGCTCTGTTCTTAACTGCATACAAGTGGGATGCCATATTTTTTTGGTTTGCTTATAAACTACTCTAAATAGAAATAATGCTCTTCTGGAAATGGATGGAATGTATATTTTGACAAGTACAAAACCATTTTAAATGTTCACTAAATACAAGGAACATCTTGGTATAAAAATAACAGACCCTCCCACCCACTGTCCCCTCTCTACATTTCTAATTATAAAATGGTACAGTCATTTCAGGTTCCCAACATGAAACAAGAATGAGGATGGCATTATGTACACATACAAAACATTTAGGCATTTGACATCTGAAATTACTGTATACATTCAGAGCAAACAAGCATCTTGAACTGGCTACTGTTTTTAATGCTACACAGGACCAAAGAATCAAGAAATAAATAAGAAAGGGAAAATGCTATTTCTCCTTTATTTTTTTCCTGTCTCTATTTTTTTTCTGTCCTTAATTTTTTTTCCATTCCCTACAGAAAGAAAGAACTTCCACCAATTCACAATTAAAATACTTGAGGGAAACAAGATTAATTTCAGATGGAAAATTCATCCATTGGCTTTTCATTCAAAATCCACAACATCTTTCATTCATTTTTCTTCTCTATTTCTGCCTTTGAAATACAGCTCCTGCTCAGAAGGCTTTTTCCCTTGAAAAAGAAATGGAAAGATAAAGGGACCAAGAGGGTGTCCAGCCCAGCGGGGGGAGTGGCGCGGCACAGGGGCAGCCTTTGCCCTCACCCTCCCTCGCTGCCCCAGCCTGCAGCTGCCATCTGCTACACAAACAAATCTCCACTAAAAAGTCCATCTGGCATTCCTCTTTCTTCAAAACTATCAATTAGTTCAGGTAACAGCCTGGGAAATTAAAAGAAGTGCTTGTTTTGGATCAATTGTCCCCATTTAAAAACTGTGAAAACAACACCTCCAACCTCATTTTCCCTCACCCCTAAAATATTTCCTGACAATGTGTTTCACTGCTTGTGCTAACCAAGCTGATTCATTGCTGTCACGCATATACATTCACACATTTTGCATCTCTAAAGTTAACGAATCCATATGGGCTCGGTGTTCCTCAAGGAAGTCGTGACCGAGGTCAGCACTGGCCACGAAGAAGTTTGGCTGCCCTGAACCTGCCCAAGTCCCATGGCCTGCCTGTCATTAAGCCCTGGAGCTGAAGTTGGGCTGGTTCCTTTCCCTAATCTGATGTTCTGCAAGAGATATTGGCAGCACAAAACACAACAGAGGAAGCAGCACCGCAGTCGTTTGATCCCTCAATCTCCTTCCCCTGCAACAAAGGCTCACGCTGGGGCAAGTGCTTGTGAGAGAGGCTGGGAAGGAACGGGTTGGATTTCTCTGCCATTTCAGTCCCAGGAAATGGATGCACCCCAACAGCAATGCCCTTCTTGCAGCGATTTCCTTGGGATTTGATCCAGGGGTCATGGGTGAGGTCCCAGGGGCCACTAAATCACAATGATTTCAATAATTTATTTTTCCAAATAGCCTCTATGAAGCCTTTTTGTACAGTGCCCTAATTTCCCTCAAATAAAAGGTCTGAAAATGACAGATGCTTCTGTTTTCACTACAATACAGGTTCCATACTTATATCAATGCACTTTTATAAGCATATATTGCAATTTAATTCTATAGAGTGCTTAAAGAATTACCTGCAGTGCTATGATTGTCCTGATTCTGGTTTTGAGGCTCTAAAGCAGTCAGAAAATACAACAAACCCAAACCCTTAGCAAATGTCAGATCTGTACCCCCACCAGAACTGGTCAGCTGTGGGGAGGGGATGCAGACCTGGTGCCTTGCACATCTACATGCACACATTAGGTCATTTATGAGTGCAAAATTCTGCCCATATAACTTTTTATTGAACAGACCTCTGGGAAGGCAGCTTAGCACAACCCAAGAAAATCCAAGGATACTTTAAGCCAGTCTCTATCTTCCCAAGTTTTATCCTGCAACCCAGCCCGAGTGACAATGAGCCTCACTAAGGCAAATGCTTGTCCCACCTACCACTTGCTCACGGAAAACAAGAGAAAAGAGCCTCAGATGACAGGACAGGAATTTCTGGGACACTGGATCAGCTTAATGACAAGAGTGCCTTTCCCTGAGAGCCACATGGTCCCCCTGGCCACTGGCCCTGTGCAGAAGGTGCCCCCCCTGCCCAGCCATGGCACCAGTCCCACAGAATTATATCCGGGAGCACTTGTTTGTCAGAGGGCACCAGAGGATTTTGTTTTTTCCTGGCTGCAGGCTAAAGGCTGCTTTCCCTTCTGAACAGCCAGTGCTGTGTCCTGGGCATCTGAATCCCACGTATTTAGTGCCCAAGCTTAGCAGGCAGCAGGATCGAGAACTCACACAACGCTCAAGATGGGACCAACCACGTCCAAAACTGCAAATCTGGAGGTTTAATTTTACCCTGTGAGGAATTTCAGTGGAGACACTCATGTAAGCAAAAATGTGCATGGGGCATGCAGGTATGCAGAATTAAGGCCTTCATACATGTTACAAATATACATCAGGGGGGACTTAATGTTTATAAAGCACCTCGAACTCCCAAGGTAGTTCACAGTTTATAGGTACAAAGAATATTGTCAGCCAGGTCCTGCTTTAGGAGGATGTTTCACTTTACACAGGGGATTATTTATGCTCACAGACGACCTGTTGAAAATAACATGATTTTGGTACAAGTCCAAAATTAGTAATAAGTGCTTTTTTGAAGAAGGATGGAATAGAACATTTACTTAAGTGCTTTCCTAAGTTCAGACTTCAATGATGTGTAACCTGGCTTTGCACTCGTTATCACTTAACAGTGCTCAGAGCTGCAGAACACCTGAGGACAGGGACGGAGAGACATCTTCCCTGAGTGAAACTGCAGGTAGAACTTGGAAAATAAAGCAGAAAGACTCCTGACCCAGATTTTTTAGGAAGCCTCTTCTGAAAGACCACAGTATATGGTGGTCAGTCAAAATTTCTCACCCAGCCTGGCACTCTGCCTCTGCCAGTGGCCACCCATGGATGCTGAGGGACAAGATCTAGCATGGGATACTTAGAAAAAGAGCATGCACAGCGTGAATCCTTCAGGAAATCCTTCATTAACTCCCACAAATATGGACAGGGTCTCAGCTACCACCTCTGTGATGCCTCTTTGAGCACAGCTCCCTTTGATGATTTCACTGGACAAGAGACCCAGCTTTGTATAAGCTGGGAGTTTCACCTCTTGCCTTGCTTTTCCATAGACCTCTTTTTCCACAGCTTGCTCTGCTGTGCTTTACGTGGCTCCGCTACGGCAACAACTAATTGGTCAATCTATCCATTGAGATTAATTTAATTCAGTTTATGAAATAAAATGAGGACTTTGCGACAGCTCCTCTGAAAGCCAAACAGTCTGGCCACGAGTTTTTTGTCTGTGTGCTGAGCTGCAGTGGGTGTATGTGAAAGGATTACTGACAACTCGGACATCGTGTTCGTGATGTTCCTGTGACATGTGGCACCCAGGCTCCAGCACCAGAGAAGAAATTGTACCAGCGCGTGTACTTTCTACAGGCAGCCCTGACTGTGTATAACCAGCTTCGCTCCCTCCCCTGCAGTCATTTGAGATGAATTTCATTCCTGTGTCAGTATTTGGTGTAAGCACCACTCCAATCCCATTTCAGCATTATTTCCAGAGCTTAAGTGGAGCTGATGCAGTGCCTTGTGCAAACTCGCTTGTGTAGGGGTCAATTTCAGCATTGATGCGTCAGGTCTTTTCCACTACAGCAAGGAACAGAGAAGACATTAAAGAATAAAGAAAATAAGATTACAGAACCACAAATATTGTCAAGAGTGACTTAGCTGCACCTCCTGGAATGATCTCTAACCTTCTTTTTTAACAAAGAAGATTTCCAGCTGCCTGTATCTCTTTAATTAAAAAGAGATTTTCATTCAAATGGTTTCTAAAGATGTAACAGCACATTTCTGGATTATTTTCATAGAATCACAGAATGGTTTGGGTTGAAGAGACCTTAAAGATCATCTTGTTCCAACTTCCCTGCCAGATCAGGTTGCTCAAAGTTCTATCCAACTTGGCCTTGAACACTTCCAAGCATGGGACATCCATAGCTTCTCTCAGCAACCTGTTCCACTGCCTCACCACTCTCACAATAATAATTTAGTCCTAATATCTAAATCTGCCTTCTTTCAGTTTAAAGTCTTTGCCTCAAGATTAACCTGCAAGTTAGGGACAAAGAACATAAAGCAAAATTAAGCTATAAAATGAAATGAGTTCTCAATGGATCAAAACCCATGGAGAGTAAGTTTTCCTTCTGCCTATACTAAAGAAGCAAGTCACCCCAAATTTTAGGGAGAGTTCTAAACACATTTGCTCCTCAAAAAGATCTGGCAAACATGAATTTTGGCTGAAAGTTGGTT
>JAWWEV010000134.1:10183223-10242271 GCA_035583235.1 Hafferia zeledoni
GGACTGGAGTTGGACCAAGGGTTGGACTTGATGATCTCAGAGGTCTTTTCCAAACCAATTGATTCTGTGATTCTATGATTCTCTTCTGATCCTTCACATTTTTTATAAACACTCATAAGCCACGTTCTCCACCTGGCCTATCAGTTTCAGGCATTATCTTCCCTTGAAATTGCCCACATCCAGAACAACAAGTCCAGTTATTAAAGGTTTAGCAAGTACTCTCACTTCTGTATGAAATGACCTGGTTACTGTGGCAAACCTAAAAGATCCCTGAAGTGCCCTGATTTCTCCAGGAGTTGAAGATAAGTGATGAAAGAAAGAGGAGGACTTGCTTAGTGTTTGATGAGCAAATATCACTTTCTTTTTTGAGGCTGAAATTGTAGAGTATTAGAAACTACATGTGCAACTTTGAGCTATTGCCCCTGCAAGAATCTGGAGAAAACTTAAAGCAGAGCAGTTCTGGATGCTTCTTGGAGGCCAAATATCTCCTGCAATACTATTTTTCTACCATTCAAGAAACATCACACAACTACATGCACATCTCCTTCTGCCTCCCCTTCATTTAAACTATTCAAAAGGCAACTCTGTCATGCTTTCTGAGAAATCACAACTGCTGGTTGCAACACAAGTACAGGAGATCACAAGCAACAGGAGCAGAAGCAACACAAGATCCTTTAAAGGCTTGTGAGAAACCAGACGGCTTCCTTGTGCAAATAATTCTCTTGCACATTCACAGCCTCAAAGCCTAGATGAGTACGGAGAAAAACATTATATAACCAATGACTGGAAACACTGTAACAGCAAAGCTCTTGGCTGACTTCTTTCACTGGAGTTACCTTCAGAGTGGTTCAGGACACTATGGAGCACTAAGGCAAATGCACACTCCATTATGAAGCAAGGCACCCAGGACAAAATGCATGCAACCAGAATCTAAAGTGACTGCTGCAGAAATGACACTACTTTCGAGGTGCCTCCTGCACCTCCCCTTCTTGTTTTTATTCTCCTGTAGGCACAGCTGTCTTTTCACAGACTTTCTTTTCCCACTAGATTAAAATGATCTGTTTGCTTGCTATAATCTGCTCTTACCTGAGTCTTTTGGAAGTAGGTCCATCTGTTACTATCTCTGTATGTACTGACTGGTTCAGCAGAGCCTGACACTGGTAGGGGTCTCTGGGCTCTGTGCAGCACAGGTGACCATTGCTTTTGCCTTGCCTATCTGTCTGAAATACCAGCAGCAACCAGCAGCATTAACCCTGGAATCCTCCCTTTCCGCTGCCTGCCTGACTACAGAACTGCTCCCCTGTCTTCCTTCTTAATTCTTATTTTCTTGTGCTGATCCAAGCTGCATCCTTGTGTCTCCCATTTGGTTTTATTCCTGAATTGGTAAGAAAAAGATTCAGAATCACAGCACCACATTGTATTTTAAACAGCACTTCCTGGTGATTTCAGTGGAGGTTTTTGTGTAGAAGCTGATGAGAATAAAAACTGCACAGACATCAGAGATGTGAGAATGAATCCTAAATAACTAAGCCAATTGTATGCAAGATACTAAACATCTCTTGCAAGGCAATGCTTCCGTTGTCAAGTATAAATCAAAGAGATCAGTTACTATTGTCATCTGGTCTCTCTGCAGTTTGGATTAGTATTTCACTCTACATTGTCTATTTTGCTTTAAAAGCTTTCTTATTCAATGTTTTATCCAGCTGTCTACCTAAGACAGTGAAATTTTAAAAAAAGATACAACCTATGTTATCACTGTTCCCAATCCTCTTGTGCTCCATGTTCCTTTCCTCCTGTTGTACTGGCACAACAACTTCTGGATCAGAGAACTGATCCAAATGAAAAAAAAAAAGGCCAGGAAGAAATTGTTTGGCTTCTGGACTGGGCTCCCAAGGTAGCTGGACAACATAAAAGCAGCATGGAGGCTGGAATTTGTAATCTGGGACAGAGAGGCAAGCTATGGATGAATTCAGATACAGAGACAGACTTATAAATGGAGCTTCCACTACAGAAGGCGAACACTTTCTTATACATCTCTTCCTAGACACAATTATTAAGCAAGTTTCTTGACATCTGTAGCCTTTTTGGCGCCCTAGGCTAGGCCAGACTGCAGTGGGTACCTTCCATGCCCTCTGACTGAGCCATATCACAGCTGCTGAACCAATGGTTTCATCCTTGCTCTGCACACACTGTCAATGCATATAGATGTGAAACAGAAAACAAACAAACAAAATTTAAACATAAATTTGCTCCTTGTTTCACAGCATTTTGCACATCCCTTTTTGCAATTTGCTGTACAGAAACACTTGTCTGTATTTTGCATCTTGGCATATGGAAAGGAGGAGCAGTTTTATAACAGGAAAACTTCACTGTCCATTCAGTCTGGCAGGAGTCTCGTAGGTGTGTGTAATAATCTGGAGAACATTTTTAGTGCCAGTTACGTTTCACTTGGTGACTCTTTCAAACCACCAATGCGATGCTGACACCAGTCCCAGAACAAATCTAGGAGCTCAGCTCATTGGAAGTTTCAGTTCATGACAGCAACATCCTCACAAGCTTTTCATAGAGCCACTAGGACTTATGTCACATGCCAGGCACATGGGACCCAATCTGCTCAGTCTTTAACTAGGTCCCATTAGTGTTCTCCCTTTGGGACAGTGTAAGAACTTGCTAATGCAAGTGTTAATAACTTGCTGTATTAACTACTGTCTAGGGAGTTTTTCCACCTTTTCTTCCCTCTTTACATTCTGCCTAAGAAACCCACTATTAATAGCAAGGAGGAACAGTCAAGTGGTTACAACAGTGGATCAGATTCTTATCATGCACTTTCATCCACTTCCAAAGGCTGATTATTCTTCACAAAGACATTTGAGACAAACACAGATCAAAATAATTACTTGAGAAGTTATATTAATAGATTTAATGAAGAGCTATCAAAGAGATTTGAAAGGGTCCTAACAGTCACAATGAGCTGTACGTTGGCAGGGTTTTATGGAAAGAACAAAATGAGAGGCAGAGAAGGAACTGCTGGTATTCTATAGACTGCCCACAGAGTCCACCAAAGTCTGTTGACTTTGCAGGTGATATGACACCTCCAGGGAGAGCTTCTGGTGTTTCACACTGAAAGTCCTGCCCATGTTTGCAGTAGAATTATTTATGGATCTTCCTCCAACTACAGAGATAGCGCTAGTGGGATTTCTGAGGCCTTAAGCAGTGGGATGAGACATCCCACTGGAGGGAATATAAAAGCTTGTCAAAATAAAAAAAAACAGAAGTATTTATGAAGAGAGAGCAAAAACTCGGGCAGTGCACATTATTTTTTTTCAGAAATTAAGTTCTTGAGGGAGCTAAATAACCATGAAAGCTACAAAAGATGAAAAAATTAGTAACTGCTTTTCACCTGCAAGGGTCACCATACAACCTTTAGAATATCCAGATGCTACTTCCCCCAAAAAACTATCTTTTTAAACCATATCATTCAATACCAGCTGGGCCTGACCTAAAGCATATGGCAATGTCCTCAAATCCCAAATCCACCCTCCAAAGCTCATGTAGCTCAGAGCTTCTTTAAGTTCAGATTGTAGCCAAGTCCAGCTCCATCCACATCATATGTAGAGCCAGAAATTCTACCTGCACTGAAATTTCCAAAGATGTTAGCACATTTTGCATAACTCACTACTAAAAATTAGGCAACACAGATTGCTATAATGCATTATTGTAGAAAAAAAATCCTTAGGTTATCTTCTTTCGTACTCCCGGAGAGATGAAAAGTAATAGGGTCAAAGCAGTAAACTCAGCTGAGACGAACTTTTATGCATTTCACACCATTTTTTCACCCTTCCACCTTCCTTTCTTTTTCTAAACTCTAGTTTTTCCCTTTTTCCATCAATACATTTTCAACAACTGATTACAGAAACACATTGCAAGATGCTACCCCAGGATCCTACACAAAATCCCACCACAGAGAGCAAACCAAGCAGACTTCGGGTGCTAGTTATGCCCGAGGGAGTTGATGAAGGCTTGGATGTTGGGAGAAGGCAGCTGAGAGAAACTGCTGGTACATTTTTAAGTGCTCAGTGCTGCTAAACAGGAGATGCTTGGTTCAGCAAGGAACCTCAGGCACTGGCCCCCAAATGAAGTCCCATCCTGATGTTCACAGTACACCACATCTCCCAGGATCCTATGGAAAACATCATCTATTCAGTAGCACAGGGAGCAAAAGGGAGGGAGAGAAAAGGAATTGTGTGCTGAGCATACACACAGAAGTAAGAAGAAAAGCACTGGCTGACTTCCAGAAATTAAAATCTGGCCCCACTGAGGTAGGTAGGAGCTTTGCCACCATGGAGCTAGTTTTACCCAGTGTGAAGAGTATTCTGGAAACATCCTCCCTCCAGACACACTGTGGGAGCTCTGAATAATCACTGGAAACACAGAAAGGGAAATTAAATCCAAACCAAGACAACAATACCAGAACGATTAATCAACAGACAAGAAGAATGCCACAACAATTAAGTGAAAAGTATTGCAGAAATGGGTGGAAAGAGGAAGACAAGTCCTTTACCTCCTGGATCACTGAACTTTGTGAGGAATAAGGAAGGATGCAAGGATTTGCGGTGCCAGGTACAGGATGCCACGTCAAGGCTGCACCGGAGCCTTGGAGTCTGCACAGATTCAATAACAAGAGGAAGAAAACCTTCTAGTGCAGCCTCAGCCTTGGAGAAGGCTCCCTTCACTAATGCTATATAAAGAGGCCAGAGCCAACTTCAGCACAGATTCCTAGGAGTAACCAGCGTCATCGCTTACAAATTCCCAGGCAGTCTAGTTCACAGAAAGGGCACGCTCAGCAAGCTCTGCAGTTGTGTAACTGAGGATTCTGGAAATGAGAAATACAATGCCTGAATACAATAAACAGACACAGTGCCTATAAAGTCCCATCTCTTCTGACAGCTATGACCCAGTTATTTAGCCTACATTTGCCCTCTGATTTAGTTAGCACTTGGATTCATATCACAACTATGTATAAGGTCCTGGATGTTACCCTTTCACTGGCTTAATAGTTCAGGCTGCTTAAGATGCCAAGTTCTAACTTTCAGAGTGCCTGAATCCCCCAAATTCACATAAGGCGAGTGGAGAGACAAATTCCCATCACTGCTGGAACTCAGCCCCTAATCCCCAACCAAAAGGCCCTTCTTTGCTGCAGCTCTGCTGCAAAAAGGGACCAAATGGCTGTTTCTGGGAACTACGGCAAAAGGCACCACTTTGAATGTGGTGACAGCAGGTAAACTTGCATATCTACTACTGACAAATATTCAAGTATTGTATTGCCCTTCAAGATGAGAAATCCAGATGAAAATTCCTGTCTACATATCAATGATAAGTGAGTGACAACAGCTAACCAAGCTTTAAGCCAGAGTTCCCTGCGTGACTATGTGACAATTACAGCAGAGGCAGGCACACACCTGGGTTTGGGAGGTCCTAAGGTGTTTTGAGTTTTCCTCAGGACTCCTCTTTCCTTACAAAACAACTGGAAAGGCCTGCTTTTAGCACCCCTGTGATGGCATGAGGCTCACAATGTTCACCAGACTCAGGCCATCGGCTAGTTTTCCTTTCCTGCTCTCTTCTCCTGCTTTCTCTCAGGGGAAATAACCAGGGAGTAACCCTTTTCACAGTCCTTCCCCAGCTGTGGCCAATCTCTTCAGGCCATGGATACTCCATGGTTTGCTGCCTGTCCCCCTGGACAGACCACTTGGTGCGAGTGCCTCGTCGATGGGCTCTGCTGTCAGCCCTCAGAATTGTCCCATCTTAGGGTCTATTGCCTGATGCTATTAAAGTTAAGGGGAAAAACAGAGGGTAAGGGAGAAAATTGATGGCATCAAGGCAAAATAAAACATCTCTGTGGGCCCTGCAGTACTCTGCTGGCTCAGAGCAAATTTTTCACCCAGTTACTTAACTTAGCAGGCAATTTGGAAAAAGAATTAAAAATGTGTTTGTTCCTTCTGCAGACTCTGGAAACAAACCTGGAGGGAAAAGAATGTCTGGAGAGTTACTGAGCTCTTGTGTTCCCTGGCAGCCTCAACACCATTGTTACTCATGGTGAGAAACTAGAAGAGCTGCTTCTCAGTGTTACAAGACTGTGGGATGAAAAGCGTGGCCTGCCCCTTGTATTGGGCTTTGGCCCAGGCTGCTGGCTTTTCTCAGCATGTGTCATGCAGCTGTGTGTGCAAAGGGCACATCACAGCCCTCCTTCCCAGCCTCAACAGCAGACCTTGTAAAGAGCAGTGGGGCAAAGATCATTATCTGTGAAAGCAGCTACTTCTCCAGGAATGCGAAAAGGGCACAGCTGAGACCAGTGTCTAGCCCAGTCTTTAGTACACTGTGGTACCATCTTTCCTTCACTGTTGAAATCAGCCTCAAATGCATTTAAAAAACAGTTCCTGGAAGGAACACCATCACATCTCACTTGGAAAAGCTCTTGCCAGCACTCAAGGAGACTTGAGAAAGCTGAATGCCACCAGCTGACAGGATGGCCATGGAAGATGGCTGGGCTTATTAACCTTGCTGCTCACCCTTGGCTGGATCCAGAACTTAGACCATAAGAGGACCAAACCTTTAAAAGAAACCAGAATCTAATCCACAGAAGCAAACTTAAAAATCTACTTCTGGGTTACTCGTGTCTTATGTCACAAGTCCAGCTTTTCCACAAGTTATTTTCACTGCCTGCAATATCAGGGAAAATGTGGCTATCAAGTCTCTCCACAGAGTAAGGAGACTAATGTAAAATCATTTCGTCGTAGTTCCATCATCTGTCTCCTACCTTTTACAATCATATTACTACTTGTCTTCTTTTACATGCACAGGCCCATAGCAGTACCGAGAAATGGTTGAAAATGTATAATTTCTTCCAGAACCTACACTAACTCCATACACAAACCTGTATTTTATTACATTTTTCTAAATCCCTTCAAGTATATCTGATGATTTTTGTAATAGTCTTGTCAATACACCAATTGATATCTGATAGGTTATTTTCTACTGATCTGCTATTTTAACCAAACCCGGTAATTTTTAGACTAGTACAATCCTCACTCGAAACAGCTGACAACATTCCTTTTAAACTGTCAGAAGTAGATTTTTAACAGAGAACATAATTTTTAGGAACAGAGAGACACGCAGACATTTTGTGGACTACCTGTTCAAATGGGTACAGCAGAACACATAATATTTAAATTTACTTACCCTTTAGATTCCTCGGTGGGCTTAAAGCAAGGCCATGGCTCCAGTGAAATGCCCCCAAGAGATCAGTTTGTTATTTGGGTTTCTAAACATTTATTTCAGTGCAAATTCTGCCAGAGATTGGAACTTACTGCTTGTTGTGAAGTTGCCCTCCCCAGCCTGGGGAAAGGAGTCTACATCTTGGATGACTTGTAGTACTCCCACAGTCCGCGCTGGGGGATCCAGGGCTACGGAACTCTCGTTCACTGTTATATCACTGGCTCCCGTTATCTGGTTGGTGGGTGGTCCTCCTATGGATGCTTCCAAGTCTGGAGGTATGTCATCCATGCAGTCTGCATTTGGCTAACAGGAAGCAAAAAAAAAGAAAATCGAGCTTCTACCTGATAAAAAGACTGAATTTACTTGTTCCCACTTCTTTTGAGCTTTTGACTTTATTTCAGTATTGAAAATGGCAACATAAAATCAATAAACACACAAAATTTGTCTGTCTTCGTGTACTTAAAACAATCTGTTGGAAGAGAGACCTAAAGTATGCCATAGAAATACTGAGTGTTAAACTGTGTCACCTACAATGGCTAAACATTCTTATTTTTGCTTTTAAAAGGCTTTGGAAGAATGCAAATCAAGAAAGTAACTCACTTATTGATATGATCTGCTCAACACAGGCAGATTGCTGAGTCAGATCAGAAATGTAAACAGAGAGCAGCTGAACGGGAATGATTATCTTTTCTGGAAATATACATTTTTTTTACAGCCAATATCAGAGCTTCCAGGAATAAGAATTCAAGGGAACTGCCTGTGGGTGCGTCTAGGCGTGGGCTGGAAAAGTAAAAGCTAAAGCTGTTTATAAGACAAGTTTCTAAACGTCAAAAGATCATTTCCTTTGCTATTACTGTATTTCCTAGACAATAAAATTATGAGCAAAGAAACCAACAAGCAATAATGGGAATTTGAAGAGTATTATTCGATTCTCAGTCTTTCCTGCAATGCGATTTAGTGAGACCAGTGGCAGAGGGACATAGCAAGGCTGGGCTGCAACACACAGACACTTGGTGAAGTTAGGAATTGTAACATGAAGTTGTTCCCATTTATCTTTATTCTCCAGGAATCAGACAGCTAATCTGGATCAGTCACTTAGGTTTCCTCTAACTGCAGTGGTTTGAGACAATTTTGCTGTGTGATTCATCCCATACCCCTAGGTATGAATTCCCCCTCTGCCTTCCCTCTGCTCAGCACTAAGCAGAGACAGGGCTTAAGCTGCTAGACTGGAAATCCAGCACCCAGATGGCTCACGTCACAGGAGATGTACTCTCTTCAGTGGATCTGACTTTTTCTATCCTTAGTTCTCACATGCTAAGGCACTTGAAAATTTCACTACCTGCCTATCTCCCCCAGCAGGCACCAAGAAACTAAGCAAAATATGATACAGTAAAGGCTTAAATTGAGGCTTAACTTTAAGCACAAGAGAAATCCCTTTCAATTCAGGCGCAGAAGGTTGCCATATGCTTACATTTTTTTTTTTTCAGAAGGAGGAAATTCGCACATTTTCTCTTTTCACATACATTCCCTGTCTGATGGTTGCCACCTCATAAGTATTTTTTCACAAATATTCCTAATGAAAAGGGCAGGCAATTTAAACAATCCTGTTTCGACAGTTTGGAATAAAAATTAGAATTGTTGTCTGGCTCCAGTCTAATCCAGAAGCAGCAAGAATTCCTCAGAATTGGGATAAAGGCACATTCAGCTATACCAGGTTTTAATGAAACTCACAGAACCTGTACTTTTTAAATACCAATCACTTATCTGTAGGACAGGGATCCAAATTATCCCTTAGATGTAGCACTCTTTGCTGCACTCCTAGCTATTATTAAAAAATGCTTGCAGAATTTCATTTTTAACTTAAATTTGCCTTTGGTGGCAGTGCATCTTAAAAAAAGAAAAAATAAAAAGGCCTGTTTTCCTATTTTAGTATCGGAAAAATTATTTCCATATTTTTTTTCAGGGGATCAGTTGTCTATCCTTTGCTCTGATGCCAGTTATTTCGACAATGGGGCTTTATCACTTTTAAACCTTTAAAAAGGGGGGATTATAACTGAAAACCAAACCAAACATTAAAGATGCAAAAATTGTATTCCTTGTTATAATTAATCCCTTTACTCCTGAATAATTTTAGTTAGAAAAATGCCCCAAACTAAGCAGCATGTTATAAAACTAACGATATGAAACACTGACTGAACAAAACCCCACACATTATGTCTACACTGCCAGAGTGACCCAGATACATTTGCTAAGTTTAATTATATTGGTTTCACTCATTCCCTGCATGTAAGTGCTTTGAGAGCACAATTCCACTAAAGTCAAGGGAAGGTTTTGTATTGACTTCTGAGGGCTTGGCTAAGGCTCTTAGGGAATGGCTTCAAGTCACACAATCTGCTGCCAAAAATGCAGCTGCCTGCACATCCAGCAGATATTTGCAGAAAAGGGGGAGAAGCAGAGGGAAACTATTTTATGTGATATGATCATTCCAGTAGCACTGTAGCTCTTTTAAAGTGAAAGACACTTTCACTGATAATCCATTTCAAATATTACAGCTGAAAGAGGTATAGTCTGAGCCAGATTCACCAGCAAAGAGACAGTGGAAAAGGTTAGACCAACTTTTTGCTGATAGAGAGTTAATAATCCTTTGGAGCTGCAGAGCACCATGGAGAAAAGTGAAGGTGTTTGGGTGCTCAGCTACTGTGAAAATGAATGCAGGCATTTCAGTGTCTCAGGGCTGTTTGGGTAATCTGGGTTTAGGGCAGATAATACTTGAAGTCTCTGTGACAAAGTAAATGGAGAGTTTAGATGTGAACTGAATTGAAACATTCAGATATTTGCGTGTTAATCAGTTGTTTCTGGGAAAATCCCAGTCTTCCTGCTAAATGAAGCACAATATATCCACAATCACACAAGGCAGGTCTCTAACAACAACCATAGGACAAAAACATGCAGCTGGCAGGAAAAAACCTCATAGCCTCACCTATGGTAAGATTTCCTTATTCCTCCCATAAAAGCCAGCAAAAGGACTATGGCAAATTTGCACTCAGGTCTCTCACCAGAAACTGGTGCCTGCCTAACGCTGCTCTTTTGTGCGTGGAAATTTCACCTGAGATGGCTCAGCAAGACTCAAGAATGTGGTAAGGCAATGACATTTTGATTTATCCACTCTACAGACATATTTGCCACTTCTCACTGAGGAGCCCTAGAGCTTCACAGGTTCTTTGAGGGAATATCTTTTCCCACAGCAGCCTATAGACATCTGGCTAAGCCATGAGCCTCTGAAAACATCTGTTCATGTGTGCTAATAGAGACTGGTGGTTTATTCGGTATCAGCAACTATACTTTACTCACTGCCTGTAAACTCAGGAATGACGTCCACCCTGGGCTGCCCTCAGCTGGTACTGGGCAGCAAGAAGGGTGAGGGACACATGATTTCTGTGCAGATGGAAAACAGGTCCTGCAAGCTGAGCGGGAGCAGTGACACCAAGACAGGAGCTCAGAAGGACAGAGGTTGGGCAGAAGTTATACAGAGGTGGAGCAGGAGAGGGCATAACGTACAAGAGGGAGAAGCAGGAGCTGAGGTGTGTTTTAGGAAGAGAAGGCAGGGAAAAGAGAGGAAGAGGAGCAACTGATAGCAGTATAGGAATTTTTAACCCTCAAGCTACTAGATGCTCTCAGACTTCCTTTGCTGTCACCCAGAGGACAGCTGACATGAACCCTGTCATATGCTCCAAGTTCTCATGGACAATAGCTCCTACTGAAAATCACCTCAAGGAATAAGGCTCTCCCATCATGAACCTAACTAATGATCCATGCAGGTGAGAACCATCATGCTTCCTCCAAAAGATGGAGAGGACTGTTTTTCAGAAGGAATTTTTCACAGAAATACATACAATAAAATCCCCTAAACAAACTTTGCTAGTGGAATATTAACATCCAAGTCCTTTATTTTTAGAGTTAAGACAGATCAACACTAAGGCTAAAATGAAAATCTTGATTTGAACCAGTTGTTTATGTATGTTACAGCAGTATCTTTAATTACGTGCCCAGTACAACTATTTCCACAGAAACTCCATGCAGAAAGGTCTCAGTGAGGGGAGCAGGATGGATCCCCTTCTGCTGTGTGGTACAGGGAGAACAGGGAGCTGTGAGAAGAGA
The DNA here is from genome assembly GCA_035583235.1 of Hafferia zeledoni. Taxonomy (NCBI): domain Eukaryota; kingdom Metazoa; phylum Chordata; class Aves; order Passeriformes; family Thamnophilidae; genus Hafferia; species Hafferia zeledoni. The sequence goes on from JAWWEV010000134.1 coordinate 10,194,654, forward strand.
AATGATGGCTGAAGAAGCTGAATGGCACTTTAATTATCCCTGGCAATTAGGTTCCATACCTTCCGCTACCGAGCTGTTCACATGTACTAAAAGCCAGTCATGTAAAGCAAAACCTCTACAAATGGCCTCTGGCCATTTTCCCTTCCCCTTGGTCTGCCCAGCCTCAGACAGCCTCTGGACTGCTTAGCCTTCAGCAGCTGTCAGTGAAGCCACAGAGAGCCGTATTCTGAATGGAAATTCTAACAGCACTAAACTTTTTGGAAGGCTCTAACATCTCACTTCAGGCCTCCAGAATGCGGTGGTCTGATTTGCCTCATACCCCCCGATTATGAAGGTGGATAAAGACCACCTTAATGAAGTGCTTGGGGAAAAATGTGAATGGACCAGTGTGAGAGCAGAAATAGTGCGGTCCTGAGTAGAAATGGTGTGGGAGCCATGGAACAATATGCTGGGTATGGAGAAGAGGTGTCAGAATCCTGGGTAATTGCTCACTGGCAGGCCTGTGAACTGAGACATGGAACCTGGGTGAAAATTTCTGAATTTAAGCCTAGGTACAGAGATGCTGAGTGGCAGAGCTAGCCTTCATTCTGACCCTTCATCTCAAATACTGATTGAAAAGTTGTATCATCTTTTAATATTCTAAACCCAATTTACATGTTTAACAGAAAAAGCAGCTGAACTGTAACAACATGTTACCCTAAATACAATGCTCTACTTCTTCATTTTCCCTATTCCATGTTTTTGGTTTGGATTATAGTAGACTGATTAACATACCTGCCCACTTCAGCAAAAACCTATTTCATCACTTGCTGCTCTTCTGCAGCAACCTGCTTCCTACTCTCCATGAAAATGAACTCTGGGGAATTGGCTGTACCAGCTCCCCCAGTATGTTCATGTGAGCTGTTTTATTTTATATAGCCCTTTCATATGTGAACTGGCATATCACTGTCTCTAACTTGGAAGGGTATTTACAGCACCTGTTAGTTCATCAACTGGTGGTGTTTCAGTATTGAACTTCACTGTCACGTGGCAAGCCTTGCACAGTGGGAGAGAGTGACTCACTCCTTCCAGGTGAAGCCCCTGAGCTCCGTGATAGCTCCAGCTGGGAAATGGTATGGCAAACAGGACATGCACTATCTGAATGCAAACATGCAACTTAAAAAGATCAATTGCTTTGGCAGCTTCTAATCACATTTGAACGTTTCAAATCACAAAAGAGCTTAACAATTTCTTGTAACTCATGTGGTCCTCCATGAGAGAAATGCCTCTTAATTGGAATTAGGAGTACAGATCTTACTCCAGATAGACTTTAAGAGAAATCTGACAGAAAAGAAAGGTTTGGTTCTGTAGAATGACCACTTAGTTGTACTTGATCAGCATAGCACAGAAAATTTTTTTTCTGACTTCTGCTTTGAGATTTGAACTGAGAGCATGATTAAAAAAATAAATCCAGTCCTGAATTAAAACATGAGTGAAAGCTATGTGAAACAACCCATAAATCCATTAAAACACTAGTAAACAATCTTCTGCTCCACAAAGTAGGCAACCACAGACACACATAACCCAGTACCCAACCAACAACACCCCCTCCCCCCCACTTGCTCATAGAAGTGCAGGATGCAGGACAGAGTTGGGGTGCAGGAGAGAGGTGGAGTCAGACATTTTGGCTTGTAGCTCCCCTATTAAATCAATAAATAAATCAACAACATGACAAAAAGAGTATCATGGGAATAGACAGGCAAAGGGCTAAGGATATACCCCAGCAGGTGGTGTGTCCCTCCTGCCCCGACCGGCGGCTCTGCGACGTGCTTACCGGAATCCCTAGAGCTTTTAGAATATTCATTTTACACATCGGGCAGGTGCGATGGTCCAGCAGCCAGGGGTCTACACAGGACTTGTGGAAAAGGTGCCTGCAAGGAAAACCAGGATATCTTCATTCAAATGCACCACAGCATAATTGACCAGTTTGTCCCAGATGACTCTGAATTCAGTAAAGTGAGAGTATTTCAATAGGTGCAGTTTGTGACCTCAGCAAGGACCACAAAACCAGGTCCTATGCACGCAAGACTAAAGTTATTCCTGCAGCATCTCAAGTACATGTGCACATTTAAATGTGTTCAGAATAGTAGATGTACAAAATTAGAGAATTATGGAAAATATGCAAAATACATCAGCAAACCTCATATTCTTAAAATGTTAAAAGCTGTCAGTAAACAAAACCTGCTTGCTGGTAAAGATAAGAATCACATTAGTATTTCTCATGTTTCTACAGACAAACCTGATTACACATAATTTAAATGTGAAGCCATTGAGGGTCTAGTATTTTTCAGGATAGAGGCATAAGGAAATAAATTGCATAACAATAAGGATACTTTTAATTTAAACAGAAAACCAGGATGATGCTTTTAAAAACATTCTCCCTGATTTCCTGCTCTTTGGAAGCTGCCCATCAGAGAGAGCTCCTACAAAATTCTAGCCCTGAAGGAGTTGCTGCTAATCCTATTCTAGGTCTGGAGCAACTGCTAAACAAATACCTGAGCCCTGTAGCTGCTGGGCACCACTTTTCTTAGATATTATTCAGGTGGAGGAACTGCAAGTTTCTTGTGTAGCTTTGCCTGACACAAGCTGATATTGATATTATTATCAATATTGATATTAAATATTTATATTAAATACAGAGATACTTACTGGATGTGCTTGATGGACAGATCATATTCTCTCTTGCAAGTGTACTCTGTTACTAGGAATACTGGGAAACATTTCTTCACCAAAAGGGTAGTGGGACATGGGAACAGGTTGCACAGGGGAGTGATGAAATCACCATCACTGGAGGTATTTAAAAGATGTATGGACATGGCACTTGGTAATAAGGTTAAGTGGTGGCCTTGGCAGTGCTAGTTTAAGGTTGGAATCGACAACCTTATAGGTCTTTTCCAACCTAAACAATTGTGATTCTAAGGGTCTGCCTGGAGTGCGGCACATACCCGCCTCTACAAGGAAATGCAATCTCTGAGAAAGGTAGAATCACCTAATGTACCAAAATAATTTTAAATATTTAAGCTTCTTATTCAGCTGAATGAGTCAGGTGACATATCACGTCGCAGCCTCTCTCACACAAGAAGATGCATTTTCAGCTTGATGGAAGACACTGAGGTACATTTTCACCAACACTGATTTGTAACCCCAGCTCCTACCTAACATGTTATCGGCCCCACAGAGCAGTTGTTTGGCTTCTGAGTGGACTTCAGTCCTAAGTAACACTAGAAATTCAAAGTCAAAACTGTGTGAAATTGAAGAGTCTTAATCGTTTCACTACAATGTTTTTTTCTCATTACTTCTAGAAAAAAACAGAACCTTTGTTAAACAAAGCTACATTGCAAATTGCTGCCTTCCTGTGCTTGGTATGACTTCACACAACCATGGGAAAGGGTAAATCTGTTCTTGGGAGTTCAATGCAGTCTAATTATATCAGTTGGCTGCAATACCAAACTTTGCTAAACCTCATCTGATCCTGCATGTCAACATGATTAATGCAAATGAAGCATCATGAAGTTTAAACTTGAAGTTTAAACCACTTCTTTACTAAGGCTACTAAAGATCACAGCTGTCCTCCCAAACAAGACCTGACTTAATGGATAACAACACAATGTATCAGGTTTTGATCCCTGTCCTGCATAACAATTCCTTCCTTTTGTCTTAGGAAGGACATACTCAGCACATCATTGAACAAACATTCTGGACAGGGGAAAGCAGAAAGATACAGTTCTCAGGCATGTGTAATTTTACACTGAAAAGTCTAACCAGCAGAATTTCTTCAGTGGGTTAATTCATAGAGGGTGCTGAAAGTCAATGGTTTGCCTTTCAGCTATTTGAAATAATGATGAAAATCTTGATAGTGATTGGTTTTCTTTAATTACATAATCAAATTCATAAAAAATACATCTATTGGCAAACATCTGAAGCATGTTTGTGCCAAAATATTCAGTACATTTCCAAAATCTGAGATACATATTCTCTTAGGAAAAAAAACAGATTTCCAAATTTGTTTTGGATAAAAAGTACATAATTTCTACCAAGACACTTTACCATCGACTAGAAAATCCCTTTTTTTTTTCCAAGTTCAAGTTTTGAAAACCTCAGTCAAACTGGGGTTAATTTTACAGAATTCTGTGATGTTCATTCAACACCAAAACCTTTGGAACCTTCATGAACTTCAGTTCTTAAAGTCTTCAAGGCATTACTCCTGAAGTTGGCTTGAAAGAAAAAAGTCTAAAATGAATCCTAACAATGCCAAGTAATTTAAATACATGACAGATTGTGTCACTTTGCACTTCTCAATACTAATGTAGCACAGTCTATTATGAATCTACTAATTTCAGATTTAGTATGCACAACAGAAGGAACTTGATTATTTGACAGGAATCTACAGAAAAATGGAATGTTATTGAAAATCAGATAAAGATTTGCCCTTTAAAATTTTTGTACTGCATTATACAATTAGAGCTCTCATAATATCTATTTTGAGCATGTAAACATTTGTGCAGAGAAGCATGGGGGCAGGCTTTGCAGATTTGGATTTGAAAGTTTATTTTCTTAGTTATTAGCTATAGCACAATGTATATGCTTATGGCTTTTAACAAATTGTCAATTGTTTGATGTCCTGATCAGTTTATTATCCAAATTCAGGCAAAATAAGGGTCAGCACAAGGTAAGATGAGAGAACAACTGCAATATTTCAACATCAAATGGTAAGATAAAGATGTAAAAGGATCAACTGCAACAAAAGTCCTTCTCCCTTTGCAGTTGTGGCTGATACAAGTTTTAAATGGAAGGAGAGGATAGAGGCATCACGGATGAGTTCAGAAGTAATGACCCATACAGGGAGACAGCAAGAGAAATGTTTCAAGTACAGGCTCAGGACATGGCTTTGATAATCAAAGTCAAACCTAGAAAAAATACTGAGTTTTCTTCCTGTTGTGTGCAACCACATGCATTGCAAAACTGTGTTGATTTGGATGGGTTGAAAAGTTTCTCAAAAGAACTGTAATTGATTAGTTGACAGAGAGGAAGGCAAGGAGATGTTGTAACAACCTCACACAAAAAGGTTTTCATAAGGGGAAAGGAAACAACTACTCTCCACCTCTCCCAGGGATAAGAGGCACAATGATGAGTTTAAACTGCAGCAACTGAGATTCAGGCTACACATTACGAAAGGCTTCACCACAGTCAGGGTAACGGAGCACTGCAATAAATTATCAGGGGAATTTGCGGAGTCGTCATCCCGGGAGACTGCAGAGTGTGTTGGAAAAAGCTCCCAAGAAGGACACGTGCACACCAGTGCCCCTGTGCATTTCCAGACGTGGTGACCTCCTGGGATTCCTCTAGTGCTCCTCTGTGACTGCACACGGCCGTGTAAAGCTCATGGAGCAGAAAGAAAGAGAACCTCAAAATCCCAGAGCATTCCATTTACTACTATTTAAATAGCACTTCATAATTTTTAATTGGTGATTACTTTTGTTTGAAATGCATTTACACTTTCTTTAAAGCTGCAATTCTAATTCTACAAGAAAAAAAAGTCATGTTGAGCTCAGCCCAAAATTATAATAATAACAATTGTAGTACAACTATTGTACAGCTTTCAGCTTGCCAACAATTTTGAGAAGCCATTTTTCCAGGTTAGGGGAAACAGTTCTTCTCCCACATTCCACTCCTAGTCTCACCTATACAGAGAGAGGTACATCTCTAGGGACCCTGAGTAAGACCATCAGTTGCCTGGATTAGATATAGGGCTGAAGCAGAGGACTGAGAAGGGGTTTGGTGAGAGACTGAGCAGCACTGTAGTATCCAACAAGAATGTCTGAGCTTTTGGGGTGCACGTATGATATTATTTGTTTACTTTTGAGGAACAAGGAAGGATAAAAGAAGACAATGATGAAGGTGAGAGGAAGGAATCAAAGGGAAAATGTGTACTATGAAATAATTTTCTCAGGAAGCTAATAAAATGAGAAAGCAGGAGTGCAGCAGTCTCTGAAGTCACAGTTGTTTGTGAAGTGAAGGGTCAGGGGAAGAGAACAAGCTAGAATAGGGTCAGAGAGTGTGTGCATTGGTGACAGAAATGAAACACCCCCAAAAAAAAAGTTTACGAGGAACTCAGCAGAGATAAGGTTGAAAGAAATGTCTTGCCTCTCTGTAGAAGTTTAGTGAAGTTAGGAAGAGGCACACTGTGGGAGCAGCAGCACCAGTAACTTCCCCAAAGAGAGAGCAGGAAAGACAATGGCATTTTGAAGCTGGAGATAGAGGACCAGCAGAATGAAACCAGGGCTGTGACAAGAGATGTCACTCTGGGAACAATGAACTTGGTTGCATTTGATCTTGTGTCAGTGCCCTCAGAGACAACTTCAGTGATGTTTGCTACCATTAAACATAAAACCAGCTGCAAGTCAACACTTTTTTTTTTTTTTTTACCAAGTGTCATTCCTTATTTATTTAATACACTCTGCAGAGTGAAGTTTATTAATACAGTCAGTTGTGGGAGCTGCCTGGAGAGGACAGAGAGGAAGAAGTAAAAGTTGACTGGAATTCTTCCCTGAGCTTTCCAGAGTGGGGTACGAAACAACAGGCTACCCCAGTGTCAGCAGAAAGGAGGATGTTTTGGGGGAACAGCCCAAATCCTTGTAAATGTGTATCTATTTGACCCCAGAGCTCATCCACTGCAATACTGGCCAGTGGACTTTTGGTACCCATTTCTTAAGACATTCAGGCTCCACCTTCTTAAAAAGAAATCTCAGGATATACAGGGCTTTATCCAGAGTCTGCCTGCTAGAGTGGCTTTCCCAGTACTACCTGCAGGACTGGGCAGCACCTTTCACGTGCAACTCTTGGGGCATATTTGGCTTTGCAGCTAAAACATTCTGCACCTCAAGCACCTCCTGGGTAGAAACACTGAGGTGAGGCAGCCCTGGTGTCATATGCTGCTGCCTTCTGCAAGGCTTGGTGACATGCCAGCCTCTTATTAAACAGCAGTCTAATGAGGTTCCCATATTAGAAACTTCACATAGTTTAACCGAGGATGCTGGAGGAAGAAAACTATGAGTCTCTAGGTCTTTATCAAGATATAGCACACTCCTACTCACTTTGCAGAGATAGAAATTAATTCCTTTTCTTTTTTTTTCCTTTTTAATGAGGAGACAAGACTGACAACAGCAGAAAGAATCATGACTACCACTTCATGTTTCAGAAGTTCAAACCCATGTGAATATGTAAAGCCCTGCCCTCACAATTTGTGTAGCCATAAAGCCAGGGTTGGTGAAGTAGTTGCTTGAGAAAGACGAGTTTTTATAATTCCAGACTGCCAAGGCTCCAACTGTGAGTATTTTACAAGACAGTTCTGTGGCTTCTACCCTTTTAGCATGAGTCATTTTCTAGGCGACCTTTTAAGTCAGCCAAGAATCGAACACCACCTGTTAACTGTGTGTTTCCTATTCACTCTGCTTGACTCAACGCTGGGGATGACAAAGTCTTATTGAATGACGAGGTGACACACCAGTGAAAGCTAAAGCTTAGACATATTTTAAGATGTTGTATAACTACCTCCAAACACTGCCTGTCTCTATCATGCAAAATTTCCAAGCTTTATTCTGCTTCTATGCAAACAGGCTTCATGTCAAACCAAGGTCCATATTTTCTGGTAATTTCTTATTTGTCTGTATTTCTGCTTCATGAGATGATGTGTTTGTGTCTGTTTGTAAAAAAAAAAAAAAAAAAAAAAAAAGAGTTCACATGCAATTTGTCATTGTGGGGGATTTACAGTAGGTCAAATTTATGATTAATCTGTTGCTCTTTGTTTGCCATTTAGTGATGACAGTAAACAGATTTAATGAGCTGCATGAACTAACAGAAATGGACAGCTTGTAACATTCAAATATCTACTAGAGCACAACATAGGAAAATAAACAAGTATTTTGGTTTCTCAAGCCAATGAAGAAAAAAGCTTTAGTAAAAGAAATAAAACCCTCTGCTCCACATGTATAGCACTTGAGATTCCTAATCAAACACTTGCTGTTGCTCTCCTGGAGGAACCACTGTTCCTAGGAAATTTCCTAAGAAACTGATTTCCTTAGAGAATCCTTCATTACCTAACGCTCCAGGGAGGACAGTAAAATAGCACAAAGATGAGCACAGCTGTTAGGGGTGGCAAGAGGCTGTGCTCCTGTGTCACATCACTATGAGTGTATGTTCTGCACAGGGCATGTTCACATGAGGGGAAAAAAGGTGAAAGAATAAGCTAAAAAGCTCTTCTCACTTTGCTTTATTGTTTCTACTCAGCATGTCTCTTTTTATGGCTGGGATTTTTTTGACAAAAGTCATCCCTTTCTTAGTGCCTGGACACGGCCCAGGACAGCAAAAGAAGCAGCTCCATGGAGAGCAGGAACCTGCTCTATCCCTGATTGCTGTGGCCAGGGCTCACCTTGAAGTCAGAAGCAAATTCTCCTAAGGCATTTATTCTGGACTGATTAAGAAAAACAGTGAGGAAGAGAGGAATCAAAACCTTTAGTGCACAAATCCTACCAAAAACTTTGTAATAGGTCTAGATCAGACAAAATTTCTGACTATCATACTAAACCCTCAGCGTCTCACCACCATTAATACTACTTTCACTTCACATTGAATAAAGAGGCATTTCAGATATCTTTACCAACAGATTTGAATAGATGAAAATACTAAACTCACCCTTCCCTTCCCCAGCTCTCAGATAATCCCATCTGTGTGAAATTGCGAGAACAGAGATAGTCTTGAAGTAGAGAAATTATTAGAGCTAAAAGCATCTTCAACTTACCTGCAAGGCAATATCCTGACAACATCATTGGGCTTGTAGCCTTCAATACAAACAGCACAGTTATCAAAGTCTGGCTCAGTTTCCTGCAGGAAAGAGAACATTCATCATTTTAATTTTTTTATTTTGTTGGTTAATCTCTTCATACAAGAGCCTATGTGACAAAGTAAAACAGTCACCAAACCAGAATGCAAATCCACTAATGCATTTTAAGACCAGCAAGTCAGATTTTCCAACATGTTTCCAGCTGGAAACTTGCACTGGGAAGCATGTAGACTTAGTTAGCATGTTTTAATTTTAAGGATTTTTTTACATCTTTATGGAATCATCTGCTCTACTCTGTTACATACATAACTTGCTTACCAGCATTCCTCCCCCACTTGAAGGACACAGTAAATAAATAAGCAATTGCCATTTCTGTTCTGCCTCATTGTCCCAGAGGTCTGAAGGAATCCTCAGCACTGAGTTTCATTTAGTAATGAGCATTTTGAAAAATTACCTTGTCACCTTTCCTGATGGTTCTGACTTGCAGCTTGCTGATTGCTTTCTTTGCAGCATCCCCAAGCCGGCGCTGCAATAGAAAATTTGATCTTAAGAAAAGAGCAACTCTTCATGCAGAAACCATAAGTTTTTCTCCCTACGCTTCTTAATAATTTGGAATGACTGTACATGGAACAGAGGAGTGTATAAATATAAACATAATAATTCATAATAAGGCCACAGTAGGTGTTCTAGGCTTGCTGTAACCCAGAACAGATGAGGCAAAGCTACTCTGATAGAGTTCCAGTGGAGATTGCATGTGAGCTCCTCCTGGCACTACACTATGATAGTGAGTAGCAACAGATGTACCAAGTCCACTGTTTGGGTATCCTACTTCTTCCCTCTCTTTTTTTAATGACGCTTTAAAAAATAAAAATACTGGGCAGTAAGCAGAGCGAACACTGAACTTTATTCTTACTTTGTTTCACAACTGGTTCATGATCTTCAGCAAGATTTAAGTCCTGAAAGCAAGCCGTTAGTCTGTTAATCACAAAAACTGTGAAAAGTCTCTCCTAGTCTTTTTTTCTGCAATGCACTTTATGAAAGCAATGCAAGGTATAAAAAGGAGGTGAGAGCATCTGCAGCTAAAGCAATATATAGTCCTGCAGAAACATCCTAACAATACAAAACCATTTACTCATTCTTCCCTTTTCTATCCTTCCCTCCAGTGGACCAGAAATCGCTCACCATGTGACATTTCTGACTGTTCTCCCATATTTCCAAAACACTGTTACTGTCCTGGCAGGGTCACAGCCACTCAGGATTAAAGTATGCAACAACAGCCTGATGCAGAGCACCCTGTTTTCAGATGCTGAAGATGGACATGTGTGCCCCTTGCAAGAGGCTGTGAACATTCAGGGGCAGTCCATACAGTCACTGCTCAGCATCTGTTCCTGTGCTATGGAGCTTGTGCCTGTACCAGTGCTCCAAGGACTTGGCTGCTCACTTGTGCTAACCCAACAAGAAGGCCATCTGGAGACAGATTCACAGGCTGGAAAAGTCTTTGAGAGGTCATATACTCCCACCCACCCCCTGCTCAAGGCTGGGTCAACTTCAAAGTAAGAGCTGTGTTCAGTCAAGTTTTGACTATCTCCAGGAAGGGAGATTTCACAACCTCTGTGGATAATTTGTTCCAGTGCTTAACCAATCTGTCTTTTTTCTTTTTTAAACATACTAATGGAATTTCCTTTGCTCTAATTTGTCACCATCACTGTGCATCTCCAAGAAGAGGCTGATTCGGACTCCTCTCCTACCACCCATTATGGAGCTGAGGCTGGAAGAAGAGTCCTTCCTCCTCCTCTGCTCCCCTTCCAGCTTAGCAAGCCAAGCTCCCTTCTCCTCTCCTCAGCTGCCATGTGCTCCTGTCCCCAGACCATACTGGTGACCCCTCTCTGAGCACTCCCCAATTTCTTCATGCCTCTCATACAGTTTCAGGCAGCAACACCTACTCCAATATCTTCTTGTCACCTTTATAACAGTTCATAATACAGTGCATCCTAATCTGCCAGCATTTGAACTCTTCCCTTCACCTCCTCTTCCTATCCATGTTTTCAGCCATGTGTTGATTCATAGGAGAGAGACTTGGGGCCTTTGGTGACTCAGAAGACATTCAACTTTCCAGGCTGGGAACGTTGCCTGTGCTGGAGTTCAGAGGGGCTGGGCAGCAGGAAGGGTTTCCAGCTGGAGGGGGGGAGGGCACGAAGCCAAAAATGGACGGAAGCTGGAGGTAGTTTGTAAGTTTAGACCTAATCATCATACAGATATGACTAATAAATTACCAGTTTGTTTTTCAGATTCAATTAAAATCACAGAATTAAATTTACAGAGTAAGCTTATTGAATTGGAAAGACATGGAAGCTGACAAAACACATGCAATACTGAAAGCAGAGAGCAATTTCAGATTTGGCTAAAGAGATGAAAACAATCTTGGCTATCTTATGAGATTTACATATGAGGTTGCCAGCACAACTAATTATTGCTTGTGAGAGAGTATCTTGTAGTTTTACATCATCTCTTTCTGTGGTCCATTTTTCTCACAGTCTCCTTTAAATAAAGGGATCAGATGGGAATTGGCAACATTTCTTGTCAGCTATTTGGTTCTTTAATGTAAATCAAAGACAGACAGCATGACAAGAGTCATTATGTCCTGTTTCAGAAATTGCTTGTGATCCCTTTTTATCACTAGTATTACTTAAATGAATGAAATGTCTCAGTTCTTTTTTGCACATTCTAGAAGGGGAAAGGACAAGATTAAAAACCATGTACATCTTTGATCTGCTTGTTTTCATGTTTGCTTTCTCTTATCTATCATAAATAGACAAGTTCATGACTTACATGCAAATGAGAGTAATTTAGCTTTTCAAAGAACAGGAGTATCTTGGAGTAAAGTCATACTTTCAAAGGATTTTCCCATTTGAATGCAAGCCATGCTATCAATAACCAATGATTTCTCCTAAAAGATAAGAGGCACTGCTATAGTTTAAGGGTTTAAAGTGAGGCTTAGAGATTTACAATCATAAATCTCATAATCTCATTAGCAAGACTGCAACATTCAGTGCTGGACTGGAAGGAGTCAAGCATATAAGATACAGTGGTCTTGTGGAGATGGTGATGCTGGTAATAAAGAAAGGACAGTGGCACAGAAAGCATCACTTACATGCTCCTGAGGAAGTAAATGACCATAAATGTTACACAAGAAAAATTACAGTAAGTTCTTCTCTCTGAATGGCCTTACTAAACTATCACCTTTGCAGGGAGGAGATTACCTTATGCCTTGTGCAAAATTAAGCACATCATCAGGACAAGGTATCAGACACATCTCCTATCCACAAAAAAAGTTTGCAGACTCCATCATGGGAAGCACCTTTCCAAAACTGCTTCAAAGACTGATGTTTCTTTTCAGTGACCCCAAACTCTCAAAGCCACAGCCAGCACTTTTCCTTCTCAGGCAATTGCTCCACATGCTGACAGTCACACACTAAAGATGAGCCCAGGACACACAGGATCCTCCCAAACCCCAGTGTAATCACCACCTGCTTTGGCTTTCACTATCCTGCAAAACTCCTGATGCCCATCCAGTTTTAAAATGACTTTGTAGAAAATTTCCTCTTAACAAAAAGTCAATGAAAAGAAAAGACATGGAAGAAATATGGTAAACAAGTTTGGCAGTGAAACATCATTCTCTCATCATCTTCCCATCTCACAAACAACAAAAAGAGAACTCTACTATAACTGGTGAAATATGAAATCTGACACACTGACAGGGTTGATTTTTTTTTTTTTTGGTTGTTGTTAAGTCTGTCCTGGCTGTCACAGGGCCGTGACAGCAAGTCACATTTTGCTGAATTATCTCTGGCACTTGAATATTCTGTGATCCTGATCCTGCAATTGTCATGTAATTCCAAACTGCTTCTAATTAGCTCTGCAACATGATGTTTCTTGATACAAACAATTCCCACAGTTTTTTACAATCTCTCTCATCTTCAGGAGGGCTCCACGAATCTGAGGAAACAAATTGCCTGTGCATTCCTTACACAAATTTATCCTCTTCATATCAGAAGGATTATTATAAAGGCAACCACCTACCTCCTGGATTTCTTATTAGGTGAAAAAAAAAGTTAATCCATTTAAATATTACTATCTATCTTCTACTTCTATATGTACTGTACAGTTGTCTGTGGTAGAGGTGCTCTTAAAAATTAAATATATTAAAATAAAAATTGATATTTAACCATATTTGTAGCTGACACCCTGGCTGCAGGTGCACAAGCCCATAATGGCAGACAGTTTGGTGCTCCATTGTATTAATTCCCAGACAAGCTGGGATGAACAGGCCAGGGCATTCAGTGAGACTCCTTGAAGCCCTGTTTCTCCACTCACCAAAACCAGGCACCCAGCTGGAGGAAGCTGTGCCTTGCATTTGGCACATGAACCTGGATTTTGCACACAGGGTGAGGAAGACTGAGGATGCAGATGGACTATGTTCAGGTTTCATCTCACTGTGGAGTCACAGGAAATGATTACAGGACATTTTGCAGTCTTTCTAGCTGACTCTTTCACTAACTGGACTCATTCCTTTTGGATTCACTGCTTGCTCAGAAACTGATGCTGTGTGCAAGAAGGGAAGTGGACCTGGAAAGGAGGGTCCCCACATAAAAGAAGACTAGACAAAGGTAGTTATGAGGCTTGACAAAAGGACACATGATGTTTTTCATGAACAGAAGACATACTTGCAATGGGTCAGCTTGGAAGAAGCAAAATGGAAGACGGTTTGGGGAGACTTAGAGTGGCCAAAGAAAGATGTTCTGAAATTTTACTTTCATGTAACAGTGAAACATCCCTCCTGCTTGGACATAACAGCTTTTCCTGCCAATTATGGTTTGGAGTCAGTCACGTTGTCCCATTCCCTCAGCACAGTACCCAGACTACCAATCCATAGGAGGATGAACTGCCCCTGGTAGCAACTTCAGTATCTGCCAAACCTCTGCAGGGCATGCAAGGCACAGGTTAGCAAGGAGGCAGACACAGACTCTTACTCGACCTGGAAAACACAGGCACTCACAAGCCCTTGCTTTAAAACTGCGTGACTTTAAATAATTCAGGTACAAAAATAATTTAAACAATTTTAAAAATTATTTTAACTGAAGTCTAATAAATGAGTCAGTTTTTCACACTTTCAGAACAGGGCAGTCAGTCTGCACAGTTAAAATTCATTGCATTGTGGAGTAGGAACTGATAGCACAACTTCAGTAGACCAGCTGGCTCCTCTTCACCTAATGCTCTGTTTATCCAAACATTTCAGCTTGTGGATACACTTTAGCCTGAACACATCAAATACAAATAGAAGGAAGCATCTTTACTAACATTAGCCAAAAAGGAAGGTGCTTACAACCCCTGCTAGGCTCCCCAACACGTAAGCACAACACCTTCATACTAACAGACATGAGCAAGTTAAAATGGTAAAAGCTCTTGAGTGCAATGATGAAAGAACCTTGCTCCAGCAAAGAACAATAAACAGGTTTTCTTTGTTTACATCAGACTCTCCAAGATACTAACATGGAAATCTGTGATCCCATCCTTGTCCTACAAGAAAATGTGACAAAGGGAATAAAAAGCAGAACGTTGTGAGGAATGAGAGGAACACTCATGGAAAGGCCAAGAGCAAGGTGAGCTCTTCTAAACTACCTACATCATTATATTCCATAGCCAGGACTAAAGTAAACAAAACAAAGAAGCCACAACAGTCCATTAACATGAATCGTTGAGCTTTGCCTGGATACTGCTACCATTTTTCAGATGAAAAGAGTTAGTAGGGAGATTAGATGTCAGACAAATCTGTATGATGGAAGTGCATGAAGACATTCTAGTTTGTCTCATATTATTGGAAAAAATGGAGAAAAGAAAACGCCTCTTAGAAGGCATGCTGTCTTATTCTTCTGAAATAAAAAACTAGTAAAATAAAACAGTTATTGAAACCTCTTCACAGGACAACTGCTTGTGCACACATTAGTCTCATTCAAACTTTGGAAAGAAAATATTGAAAAGAAAATTTGCTTGAACATATAAACCTACCAATTCCAAACTATGGTATATTACCTGAATGAGCTTCTTATTTTGCTGAGTTTCATGTTTATGTATGCCTATTTACACTGCTAATCTGCCTGTATAATTACTTGATTGAAAGCACACTTACGCACACAAATTAGGCACCCATGTGCTTTTGCAGACAAAGCATCTAAAAATTATCACAGCCGTGAGAGTCACAGAGAATCCGCTCCCAACGATGCTCAAATTCCAGCTGCGATAGTCTCATTCTTGCTATCCAAAATTTCAGATCGTATATTTAAGAGGAAAATATAGTCTTTCTGTCTGTAAATACAGAGCAGCTGCACTTAATCTCAGAGGATGCCTGAATTTCAATGAAGGAGGGCCAGGGATTCCTATAATCAAGTATATATGTTCCAGTGTATGGCTATACTTTTCTCTACAAGATGATTATTAACACTCAGTTTTACCTTTTCTGCAGAATAAGCAAGGAAATTCTCCTGGCCCCGACAGTAATTTATTGAGGGTCCAGAAACCTCTCTGAATTACAGTGCATTTTTACCCTGCATTAAAATGGTTATCTTCTCAGATTTCATACATTGATAACATTTTCTAGTGTACCATTAGAATGAAATGTAGGAGCCTTGGCTTTGCAGTTCTGCTGATGCTGAGATAGTTGTATCCAGACAAGAACAGATTACATTTATTATTATCACTGCTATTATTATTCCATGCTGAACCACCATAAAGATGGACAGTGCTTTATAAATTCAGGGCTCAGTACTCAGGGCTCATTCCCACTGCTGAGTTCTCTCCAGCCCTATAGGTTTTGTATCTCATTCAAGGGGTCTGGAAAACATGCCAAAACCAAAAGCAGTAATAACATTTAATAACATTGGTGGCTGTCACTATGGCACTTATATGTTTAGTGATCATTGTCAAATGAAGAGGGACATGTTTGCCTTTCTAGCCCGAGACCCTCCTGAAGAAGTATTAAAATGAAAACACATTCTGCTCTTTCTTATGGTGAACCATTGCTTCACACACAGACATTCACATACCTCACTGTATTTTAGTCACCATTTTGATCTCAAGGGTTGTTACATATATACTTTGCTATGTCACTTGTCTGTATGTACCAAACCAACCTTTTCATGAATAAACATCATCAACTTTCTGTCTATTTCTTGTATGTTTTGCATGGGAAAAAACACCTCATAATATATACACATTATTAGTTTTTTTCTGACTCTCATCCATATTGACAGAAGTCTTGGCTTTTCCCAGACACAGGCACTTTTATATTCCTAGTCTTTTCACTTTCCTGTTTTTTTTTTTTTTGTTTTGTTTTTTTGTTGTTGTTGTTGTTTTGGCTTTTTTCTGTTTTTACCACACATTCATGAACTTCCTCAACTTTTACTTCTGAGCTGAACCCCAGGGGGGTTTTTTGGAAACGCAAACAGTTCCTCCAGCCCTGCTCACCTGATTTCTGTCTCTGGCATTCGCGTAGCGGAATCGCTGGATGTAATAGAAGACCAGCCACGCCAGCGAGATGATCATCAGCACAATGAAAGAGATGGAGACGAACACCACAGAGGTGCGGCTGACGTACTTCTGCAGGTTGCGTGTCCCGATGGTTATGTACATCATCACAGTAATGTTCCTCTTCAGGAGGCTCTCTATCTCTTTTCCTTTGGGTTCAGGAATCATTATTGCTACAACATCTTCTAAACCTATCAGACAGAGAGAGAAAAGGAACCTTAGGTCAAACAAATGATCACCAGAAGGCAATCATGGAGTCATAGAATATGCCTGAGTTGGAAGGGACCCACAAGGATCATTGAAGTCCAACTCCTGGCCCTGCACAGGACAACCCCAAGAATTCCACCACGCACATGAAAGCATTGTCCAAACACTTCTTGACCGCCGCCAGGCTTGGTGCTGTACCACTTCCTTGGGCAGTCTGTTCCAGTGCTCACATACCCCCTGGGTGAAGAACCTTTTCCTAATATCCAACCTGAATCACCCTTGACTCCGCTTCATGCTGTTCCCTCAGGTCCTGTCACTGGTTACCACAGAGAGGAGATCACTGCCTGCCCCTCTGTTTCACCTTGTGAGGAAGCTGTAACTGCAATGAGGTCTCCCTGCAGTCTCCTCTTCTCCAGGCTGAACAGAAGAAGTGCCCTCAGCCGCTCCTCACACAGCTTCCCTCTCAAGGCCCTTCACCATCTTCGTTGCCCTCCTTTGGACACTCTCTAACAGCTTAATATCTTCCTTACGTTGTGGTGCCCAAAGTTGCACACAATATTCAATGTGAGGCTGCCCCAGTGCAGAGCAGAGCAGGACAATCCCCTCCCTCACCCAGCTGGTGATGCTGTGCCTGATGCCACCCAGGACACGGTTGGCCCTCCTGGCTGCCAGGGCACTGCTGCTCATATTCAACTTTCTGTTGACCAGGACCCCCAGGTTTGTTTCCTGGCACTGCTTTCCAGCATCTCATTCCCCAGTCTATACACATAACCAGGTTTGCCCCATGTCAGGTGCAGAATCTGGCCCCTGTCCTTGTTAAACTTCATACAGCTGGTGACTGCCTGGCCCTCTAATTTGTCTAAACTTGTCAAAACAGTAACAAGAAAGCTGTGCTTTCTCCTGCTCTCCCCTCATGCTTACCAAGAGGGAAGTCAGATGGATCTGGTGAAGTCTTCAACCTAAACCACTTACACAGCATGTTTCTATACACTAATCTTAAATATCATAAAATGTGTTCCATGAGGTTGACATAAACACAGATTTCTGGCACTACTGAGGCTTATCTAGATGGTATTGCTGTAAACACTGCAGGAAGGGAGGTGCACTGCATCCAACATTCCATACACATTTATCACAGGCCATTCTGCAGGGTCATGAGGCTGTTGGAGAAGCCCCTCCAAACTCTGCATTCAGATCAGAAATACTTTGAATCACAGATTCCCACAGGGTTTCACAACCCAAACATGCCTAAGCATCACTGCCCTGGCCCCAGGCTGGCAACAGGAGAAAGCTGCAGAGGCAACAAAGTCAGCATGTTCCCAGCAGCTCCCCACAGCCTGAGCCCATACAGACAATTGGGAGCCCTCACCCGGAGCTGGACTCTCCAACTGATACAAATTTAAAGTCAAGAGCACTGTTTAGTTCCCCAAACAAATGCTATTGCAGCCCAGATCAGCCCCCAACACAGTTTGCAGCACAGTCCCACAAGGATGCAAGTCAGCACAGCTGAGGCAGCAGAATCCCACTAATGGGATGAAGCAGGGACTTCCTACAGTCCTACCAAGCCTTCTGTAGCCACACCCTGTGAACTGGGCCCTCCACCAATCCATCTATCCTCAACACTGCACCAGTTTTTCTTTCCATACAGTGCTGTTCGATTTGACTTGCACCACACATTGCTGAAACTATTTTGTTTTCGTACTTTTATGTCCCCTGTGTACATGAAATATATGGTCTGAAATGATCTGGGATTCAGCAGCTCATTAAATGCTTTTTCTGGCCTTACAAACAAACCATCTCTGCTTTATAGTTTGATATTAGGGATATTCTGGTCTCCTGCTTCATGAAACAAGCATGTAGACTATTTTTATACTTAACTATGTTTTGCAACAGTCAAATTCTGAATTGCACTAAGCAGCTAAGGACAAACAGAATATATTGTAAAATAGAAACAGTATATTAAATGACCACAAACTGGCATTTAGAAAGCTACAAACTGGGGGTGTCTGAAGTCAGAGAGCAATGCTGGGATGGGGTTTCAGAATGTCAGCTGAAATCCCAGGAAATCAGCCTGCACATTGTTAATCCCATGCTCTCTGTATTTTGACTGTAGCAGGAGGAGAACACGCTGCCTGTGTCGGGACATTCGTGGAGGTGGGAAGGGATCACTGGGCCACAAATGGAGGTGTGAGAGTGCACGAGTGCAGCACTATGCTTGAGTCTTTATGGTCCAGCTCAGACACTTCTTTACTAAAAACCCCTGGGAGGTATAAATCAGATGTTTAAATGTATTCAGATGCTAAAGCCCATGAGATCTTCAGCAGGACTTGGGATACAAAAGCCGACAGGCGGGTGGTGTTCAGTAGAAAACGCTAATTTGGGGGAAACCATAAAATTCTGCTGGGTGCCTGGATCAATTGGAGGTACTGAAATAGCTGTGACAGACTGCTGCTACTCACACACAAAACCTGCTGCAAAGATGGGAACTCAACCCTCCTCTCTCAGGTCTTGGAATAAAAGTGCAAACACCACCACTCTTCCTCCTGTGAGACTTTCCATCGCAACACTTTCCTTATTATGAACAGGTCTGTCAGTGAATAGGGGGAAATCAATACTTTGGCTGAGTCAAGAGTTTTAGATATCCATGATCAGAAACTTAACATTTCTGCTGATGCTCTTCCCTAAAGCATTAAAAATTTTCTGCTACTTAACTTTATTTTTTTCCTAGCAAGAGTCTACCTTTAGCAGTCAAGATAAATCTAACTTAGCAACTCTTCTGATCCCTGTTTATTACAAACGGCAAACATTACCCTAAAACCCTAGAGAGAATTTGCCAAGTCTCAAAGTGGCTGAAAAGGGCACTGGTGCCATGCCAGTAATTTTCCTGCAGTCAATAAGACAAATTGTCTAGAGCAGTGCTCAGCTGTTCACATGGGTTCCTTTGTTCTTGTCCCTTTCTTTAAAAGCAATAAAAATTTAAAATTTATTCTACAAGAAAACGAGAGCAACAACCTCACACACAGCCAAAAACAATCCACAGTAAAAAAATGCCACAGCCCAAAGTACTGAAATGAATTTAATAAATTGTTCTCAAACCCCACCATTCAGACCCACTGCCTTTTCCAGTGGCATCATCTTCAGTACAATCTGAGACACTGTATAAATATTACCTGATAGTCTACAAAAATGGAGATACAGACAAACCCATTTGCAGTAGAAAATATAGGTAGTATCTTAACTCTTCAATTATCTTGAATCTGCATTTCTTTAAAAACTTTAACATGTTTAATAATGTTGAATCAGAATATGTTGAATTAAATTACGGTTAACATAGCTTTGACATATTTCTGGAGATATGACATGTTGCAAGTAAATAATCTCATTCATTTGTACAATTCTGAAATTAATACTTTCCTAATAATAAAACAAGCACCCCACAGTAATGTCCTGTCTTTCTTTAAGAGCAAAGTAATTAAAAAGAGGGAGAAAAACTCTGTGATCTCCTGCACAGATTTAACCTCATTCCTGTTTTTCATCACCTGCCTTTTCTGATTAAGCAACAGTGCAGCTTTCTGGCTTTAGTTCATGGTGGAAACATAACTGGTTCTGAACAGGAGCACAGCCACATGCCTCCCTTCTCCGCTCTCACCTCCTTACATACCTCTGACAGGGAGAAAGCCTCCCATTTTCTACCACCTTGAGCTTAGGGCCTTTTAAGATGGTTTAGAATACACAGGACAGTAAGTAAATTGTCATGGATATACACTAAATAAAACTGCATTTCAAAATGCAAAGCAGAAGACACAGTCATTGCAAGAGGAAAGCTGCTGGTTTTATTTATTCAAACCCTTAAAAGACTCCAATTTCAGGCTATCTGGTTATTTTCTTGGAAAACCTTGCCACTTGGAATGAAGTGTTCTTGGAAAAAAATTACCAAATGGGAGACTTTTTAAAAAAACATTTTGAGGATTTTTTAAAAAAGCATTTTGAGTTTATGATCATTTTTCCAAGGCACTATAGAGAATGTTTTTTATCAATCATGTCATTATTCTCAACTACGATCAATATTGGGAAGAAAATAAAAAAAAGAAAGTAATTTACTTCTCTTTTCTCTCTTATATAACAAAATGTTTGTAATATCTCAGTTTCACACGAGAAGCTCCAACATACATTGAAAATAGACAAATTAAAGAAGGGAAGTAACATCATGAGACATCACTGTTGGAGATGCATTTTAATGCCCAAGTACACATTTGTTCAACAGACTCAAAAAAGAGAAAGTATCTGGTAACACGTCCTGATGCTTCTCTGGCGAGTTAAATGCTCCCGATGCCTTTCATTAGACACATCCACAGTGGGAACTGCATTATGTGCTACTCTGGGTCCCTAACACATTTCTTTTCTTTTTCTGGCCAAGATTAATGCAGAGTTTGACATGAATTTTTAAGTAGCTGTCAAGATGAATCAGAGATTCATAAATCAAAGGTATTCAGGCTGCAGTGAATGGATTTTTCTTCTTTTTTTGGCTTAGGAAACATTTAACATATCAGTGCTCTCTCTTTATGAGCCAATAACCAAACAAGTAAGGTAGAACTTACAGGCATTTGGGATGATTTAAGTCACTTGAACTTGCTGAGGTGTATTCGCCTGATCAAATATTTCAGGGTGGAGAAAATGTGCTGCCAGTCTTCAGGCAGCTATTCCACAGCTGGGTTGTGCAGCCAATGGCATTATGCAGAAGGGCCATTGGCACAGCTATCAGTGGGTGCTGGACTGGTCCTGGCATTGCTGGAGAACTGTGTCCAGGCTCGGCTCCTTTCCCAGGCACTGGCCCAAACGTGGGGCTCTGTGGCTCATGCTCCCATGGCACAACAGCTGCACCCAGCTGTGGCTACTTTGCTCACTTACAAAAAGTTGCTGTGGAATTATAGAGAAGACAGAGAGCAAGACTGTGGCAGGTGCCAGCCACCCTCCAGCACAGCAAGGAAGTCAGAGTGCTTTCAACAGCTACAGATGTGCACTTTGGAAAAAGAGCTGGAAGACCCTCTCCAAACCTTCCCTCTCCACACAGTACTTGGCTATGGAAATATGTTTCAGCTGGAATGCTTTCATACAAAAATTGCAAACTTCAAGGGTAACAATCTATTCACTGGTGACAGAGCAAAAGCCTTCAGTTCAGTAACAGTGGCTTCTGTAGAAGAAATGAACAGATTTTACATCCAGAAGATGTACATAAATTCTACACCTTGGCCGCAGGCTGTGCTTACAAACCTGTGATATTTTTTGATTCTGCTCTGGGAGTTCCAAGGATGACACTGAACACAGTCCTCTCCTCTCCTCATTAGCAGTCAGGCCCAGTGCTGGTGGGCTGCTGCTTTAATCCTTTGTCAGTTTTTGATGGAGGCTCTAAAAACTGGTGTTTCTGACATATCTTAGAAGAGACAGTTTAATTCCTCATGCTTGGCAACAGCCAGAAGTCAGTCAGAGAAATTAATCGAATTATTTGAATAGAATTCCAACTTGGGAGGCATATAGTGTCTTCTTAGATACCAAATCAAGATATAAATGAAGATTTCTCTTATGTTGTAGATCAAAATCAAGCACTAAACTCTTCCTTTTATAGATTTTGTAAGTGAAATTTCAAACACTATTTTAGAGTCCAGAAATTGCCCTGAGAGTGTTCAGTCCTTCTCAGAGCCCAGGAATAGAAACCTTGCAGGAAGGTGCAAGAACCTAAGCAACTCTTCCTTTACTTCTCCAAGAAACAATTTCATTTTTAAGAATCCATTTCAGTAACCAGCAGCTATTGTAAGAAAGCGAAATGTGAACAGTTTGACAGCCCACCCGTGCCCAGCTCAAGCTCCACCTCCAGGCTCAGCCTGTGGTCCGTGGGTGCTGCCAGCCCCTCGCAGTGTGAGCGGATCCAGCAGTGCTGGGGATGCTTCCTGCGAGTTCAGCAGTGCTTGCTCTGCACAAGGACTCGCTGTGCTGCCAGCCATGCCAGTGCTCTCCTGCCACAGCTCCTGCTGCTTCCTGCATTCCTGTGAATGGATTTTATACTATGATCTGGATGATGGATAACATTTTAAAGCAAATTCGGAGCAAAGCAGAGATATTTTTAAAATAATACTTCCCCCCGCCTTCCCTCCAGAACAGCAGCTCAACTGAAAAATTATTACTGAAGAGAATGAAAAGGACTCCATGGTGATGGTGCAATTGTCATTGTCTAAGCTATAGCCACGAATGGACTGCTTGGCCATTAAAAGATACTACTTTTTACTATAGACCTTGTTCTCTTTGAAAACAGTATTGCTTTATAATTGTGTTTGGTTATTTTACAGTGAAGTTACAAGGGAATTGGTATATAGGTTAATCAGATGGCATTGCAATTGAATTTTAATGCCATGTAAATTGTTCTACTATCACAGAATCATGAAATTGTAGAATGGTTTGGGTTGGAAGGGACCTTAAAGATCACACAGTTCCAATCCCCCTGCCATGGGCAGGATGCTGCTCACTAGATCAGGTGGCTCCGGGCCTCATCCAACCTAGCCTGGAACTACTATCTTCATAGTTGCAACAAGTGTTCCAAGTCTTTAAGACCATCCACTGAGAGTTCAATCTCTGTTGTTTTGTTCTGTATGGTGGAACTAAAAATTGATGAGAATATGAACTGATATCCATTTTTCTCCTTAAAAAAAGGCAGCATAGGTGTAGATTACTATTTTGTGCACTCAAAAGTTACATTTTAAAATTCAAGCAGTATTTCAGAAAACCTGATTTCTGATCTTCAACCATTTCAGGGAAGAAGGAGAATAATATTGTTTAAACAACATCCCAGACACTTATATAGGCAAACTGGGAATCATTAAAGTACTGGTAAGGAATTAAACTGGGCAAAAGGACTGTTCCCTGCAGGATTTCGTCTCTTTTGGGCATTCATAGAATTGGTCTCAAATTGAAGTATCAATAAATAATACAGAAAAAAGACTGGCAAGAGAAGACCAATACACAGTATGTGACAGTAATACATAGTCAACACATTATGTATTACAGGTGAAGTGACTACAGCCTGTCTTCTATAATCTCTTGCATAAACTGCCTTAATGCCAGAGGACTAAAAGGGACACCAATTTCTAATGAGATTTCATAACAGATACAGACAGTTACAGATCAGGTTGTACAGAGTTATTCAGTGAGGTTCCTCAGCTAAGACTCCTAAGACAAAAAGGCAGTTCTGATTAAAACAGGAAGGACATCATCTGAGAAAATCAGTGGTTAAAACACAGGATTCCAGGTGTTCAAAACATCAGAGAGAAAGTACAAAAAACATCCAGGGACCACAAAAACCGCTGGAGGCTGGGAGAGCCATTCTGGGGAGGCAGCAGTAAATGTTCAGCCTGTGCTTATTCTCTTCCCCAAGAAACTGCTGTTCACCATTATGAGAAACACCAAATAGGACAGATGGACTTTTGGTCTCAAAACATAGATTTGTTTTTACACTAACTGGAAGCTGAAAGTTTCAGTTCCCCCGGAGAGAAAAAAGGTTAAGTCACAGCACCAAAACAATAGGGCTGAAGTCAGAGGTCTAGTTATGCGAAAAAGTCCTTCTCTGAGCCAGAGTGGGGAAACCATACCTGTTCCTGTGACTAGTGATGAACAAGAAAGGACTGAGGCTGAGACAGTCGGTGCCTCTTGCTTCTCAAAGCCCCAGTGAGGGTTTGATCCAAGGCAGAAGGGTCATTGCATTTCCAGTGTGGAGACAGGAGAATGGGATGGTGGCTCAGAGCTCTGCACTACCTTTGTGAGCATCAAGTGTTCAGGTTCCACCACAGGGATGTGAACACAGCATAAGGCACAGGAAAGCAGCAGCAGACATGAGGTGTACCTGCTGACCTGGAGAGACAGACTGCATCAGGCATCACCCCCTGTGCTGAACATCACACCTGGGTCCTGCAGAGGGGCCCAGCCACCTCTTCTATCAGTGCCTGTCCCAGAAAGGTATTACAGTCACCAAGGGCAAGGCACTGGTGAGGTTTGGTGCAGGACTTCACCCTACAGTGTGGGAAGGCAGGATGCAGAAGTCTTTGCCCACCCACTTCTGGGACCCACAGGCACTGCCAGCCCTTGGGTACCCGCACACAGCAGCCCTTCTGGCTCTGCACCCTGTTGGGTAGAGGAGAAGACCTGTCAGCAGAAAAGGAAAGCAGGAATGTGACTGTTCTCTGTTCCCACCATTAAAACTGAGACACACCAGGCAGGGAGAGCTAACCCCCTTCTAGGGTGTTCAGCTTGAGAGAAAAAAAAATGCAAGGGAAGGCCAGAAGCAAAGACAGCCCAGCAGCACGTAGCCCTATGTTTGTGGGTATCAAACTACTGAAGTTATCAGAACACAAGATTTCACCATATCATCTTTTCTCTTTTTTACTCTAGAGCCTCTGCTTTGCAATGACGTAGGTGCTTTCATCTCCTCCCACCCATATTTCCAAATTGTTTTCCTTCCCTGATATAAGGCAGAGAGACACTTCCTTTAACTTACCCCTCTCCCTCACTTCCCGCTTCTCCTTGGCACTGTTAGCACTCATCTTGGTCCTTTGCCCATCTTCCAAAACATTTAACTATAAATCAGGTTTCCTTTAAAAGGCAAATGAAGCAACCATGGAGAGAGGAGCGACACCTTTTCCCTACAGCACTTTTCCCACTTGTAAAAGAAGGAAATTCTTTTATGCAAACTATGGGGGTTTTTTTCTGTACACAACCTTATTGGCATAAATTGTTACATTGGAAAAGCACAAATATCTACTAGGATAATTAAGTGACATGTAGAGAAAAACTACATAGTCATGTGAATGACTGACTACAGTATTTAAGTAAGGGATATAAAATTTTGCTATTCTATCCTGAAATGGACAACAACAACCTCCAGCAAAGCTGTTCTTGTTTCATTTCTTTTGATGCTTAAACCAGGAGAGACAAGACGCTTCTGAGTGTGATCTTTTCAGTGAAAAGCAGCTTTAGCCACTGTTATCACTGTTTAGGGACAAAGAAATTTCTGTTCATGTTTTTGTAATCAATGCTGATCTCGCCAAGGCTGGAAGAGCACAGAATATATTGACTTTCTCTAAATTTTATGCAGCAACTGCAGCAAAGGAAAAAGAAGTAAACAACTACAAAGCTCACAAAATCAAATTCAGCATGATAGCTGCATTTTTCCTGGGCTTCCTTCCCACAGTGTCAGCTCATCAGTCTGCTGAACTAACCAATGCTAATGAAGCAACACAGTGATACTTATTCACACGCAATTACGGAAAACAGGCAGTTCTCTGAGAGGTTCTCTCAGATCCCAACCCAACCTAAGGCACAAACTGTCAAGACTCTGTTATGTTAACCAAGATAGTACTTAATTAGAACTGCTAATCCTTTGCACTGAAAACCTCTCTAGAAATTTCCCTTGGTTTCTAAACCATATACATATATTTAGTAGCATTTGCCATTTGTTGTCTCTTTTGGACTTCGCACTGGGATGTTTTATGGTTTTCTTCATGTACAAGGAGGCCACGCAGACTCCTTCACGAAGGCCTTACAGCTCAGATATGCTCTACCTCAGAGCAAAATATGCTACCAGGATAATTTATTAGTAAAATACAACCTTTTCAGAGTTGTGGCAAAACACACCCACTGTCTAAGGCAGAAGCTGCTTTGCTGTCTTCAGTGGAACTGTGCCAAAAGCAAATATGCCTTAAATAGCATCTCATGTAGTCAGCATAGGGTACAATGCAAACACAAACTAATGACTGTGCCTGGTGCTCTTAGAACTGGTGTAAATACATACATATTCTTTTACAAATGGAGAGACTAGAGCAAGCGTGTTGAATGACTAGACAAAGGTTCTTGGAACACAAGGGCAGAACATCTAAATCCCAGTCCCATCGCCAATGAGAAAGCAGCACTGATGCTCCTCCAAAAAGGCAGGATGTGTAAGCAGAATGGCTGGAATTGCCCACATCTTCCTTGGGAACATCCTCCTTGCCTTGCCCTTTGCTGGGAGAGGAATTCAGCAAGAGCTGGTAGACACTCATTGTCCCTTCCCTGCACATTGACACACACGGCGAGTTTGTCAACCTACCTCTGCTTTAAACCTCCCCCCTTCAAACTATGGTTACCTCCCCTGCTAAGCCTGGATTTGGGTAAACTGAGATGCTTGCACAGAATACAGCATAAAACCAGACAGCTGATCATACTCCAATGGTTTAGAACACTGGACCAGCCACCCCCAGCACAGCTCACTGCTGCAAGGAGCTGGAATTCCTCCTTCCACATTTTAATCCCATACCTTGACAATATATGAACATATTCAGCAGAAATGCAACCTACAGGCATGCAAAAATGCATGGAATCTTCAAAGATAAAATGAGGGGAAGCAATAAAATTATACTGCACGTAACTGAAGCTGTTGTTTGCATAATTAAATAACACACATGGAGTGATGACCTGCTAATAGAGTTATGTGCTGTTTGTGTTTAGCAAACTCCATGAACAAAGCATATTGGAAACACATAGAAAATTAGGAAGTAAACATGAGACTATACACAGAAAAATTGCTGCCATTGTTATGCAGATTAATCATTATTATTGAATGTATTATTATGCAGCTTTTAATCTAAACTTAGAGACAGAATCAGTGATTTTTTTCATGTACTGACAAATCCTGCCCATTTACTAATAATGTCACAGAAAGTGTTACAAAATATTAATGCCATATGCAAGATAAACAACATTTGACCCTGGAGAGTAAAGAATCATTAGGGACTTTCCAAACCACTACAACAGGAAAAAAATAGAGGGAGAGGAAGACATATATGCAAAAATACAATTTCAATGCCTGTGTTCTGAAATGATGTTTCAAATACTTTCAACACAGTTGAAAATACCTTTTAAATCCATGAGGATCAGTCTGCAACTCTGGCTGAAAACTCTTCACTAAAGGAAACGGATGTGGACCAGATGGGGGTTTCTTAAGCACCAGTTGTCATCACCAGTCCCCAGGACTGAAACTACATCAGTTCCCAGAGCAAGTCCTACCAGTTTCAAAGGTGCTGCAGCTTCCACGCTGACCCAGGAAGGGGCTACCACTGGCTGCAGACGGGAGAAAAGGGGATGTGGTGACGCTGTCTGCTGCTTGGAGAGCCAAGACTGAACACCTCCTCCTGCACCATCAAACCTGCCAGTCAGAGCAGCCTTACAGGGCACCTGTTTTAATCCAGAGAAGATGATTGAAAATTCCCAAACCAAGAGATTTAAGACAACTCTGGCTGAAGCCACATACAACTCCAGTGGCTCTGCGTGGGCCGGGGTGGTTTGTGGTTCAAAAAGCACAGACGACTGAAAGAGGAAAGAGCTAGAAAACAGCACATCTGGTGTGGTTTTAAGCCACATTGCTGTGCATGTTCCAGTTCAAGTGACCCTGAATCAGCTGGGCAAGAAACAGCAATTCAGAAATGTCCTAAAATTACTTCAGGGAATTTCCTCTTTCCTTACTTGAGTAAAACTTCCCCAGAGATGCAAATATACTGACTGCTTTTATCACTCTGTGAAGGGGGAGGGGATTAAAAATCACTGATAAGAATAATGAATTAAAATGGAACAAAAGAAAGAAAGGAGGGGAAAAAAAGGAAAAAAAAACCCGAAAGGATAAATAAGCTGAATCTTAGACAGGTGAGGAACACACCAGCAGAATGAAATAAGCCAAATCTGAGGCAGAGTGTCACTGACACACTTCCAAACCCTCCAACACTGCTCAGTCCCTCAGTGCTTTTTATGAGAGATTTCTAGACCTCTACAATATGTGCCATTAGTCATCTCTTTTCCAAGTTGAGTGATTCCTGCTTTACTCAGCCATTCCTCATCTGGAAGCCATTCCATACCTTTGAACACACTTGTCTGTAGAGCGGTTGGATAGGTTTGATTATTAGTGGCACGTTTGCCAACACTTTTTCTAGTTGCTGCCATCTTAAAGACTTTTCCAGCAAGAAAAAAGGCTTCAGTCATTCATGCTCAGTGTTAGGTTGTGTCCACAAGCCTGAGCCACCTTATTTGTCACCTCCTGTTAGTGTCACAGGGATGACTGATGCCACAAGTCTTTGTGCCAACTGCAATAGCATCAGTCGAGTTTTCATGTGGCATTAGCCCTCATTTGTTTTTAATCAGTGGCAACAAAATCATTCAGAAAATTACAAAGGAATATTGGCACTACTTCTCAGTTCAAGTAACCCTTTTCTTTATGCCTTCCCAGCTCTTGGAAAAAACACACACTCCTATGGGTCCAGCAACAGCCTCACATCTTGCCTGCAAAGCAGGAAACCAGCACCCCACACACCTCCCTGGTCCTGGGGCCATGAGAGAGAAGCCACTCTCTGCATACTGAGGCAAATGGAGTAGGGGAAGAGGAAAAAAGGCAATCACGAGGCTCAGTGTTGGCTGCTTTCCCCAAAATGTCACCCAAACCAGCCACAGAAGGTTTCTTCTCTGCACCCAGCCTGGACAAGGCCATACCCCACCTATGGGGGCACGTTCGTAGGCTCTGTCTGTTTATGGCTATTAAACCCCAAATGCCAGTGACTTCCTGAATTAAACTAAGAAACAAAAATCAGCCTAACATCTCAAAATAGAGGGGGCCCTGTTCTAGTCCATTTTACCTCGTACATAAACAGGAATAATAAAGTCTTTCTTGTTTTTGTTGGAGAAACCTTGTTTGCTCAAGAACCTTGTCAGGCAAACCTTCCATACCAAGAATGGGACAGAGCTGCTCAATCTTTGGCCTTCATTGTCACACACTGTGGCCAAAGGCTGCTTAAAAATGGGGACCTATTTTATACACTGAAAGAAAAAAGTTAAATTAGCATAAATCAGACACAAATCAGGGCATATATATATTATTTGACTAATAAAACTCGTCTCCTTTCTCAAGAAATCAAGTTTTATTTTATTAGTCTCTAACACTGTCAGTTTTGCAATTCTCCAGCTGTCTCTATGATGCCCTAGGGTGAACAACACTTAAAATGTCTAATTAAAAAAAAAAAAAAAAGAAAATCAAGGAGAAAATAAATGTTAGGTCTTTACTACATGATGAACGCAATGACATAGTTAAATTACCTACACCAATGCAAACAGATCAAAATAATATTTAAGAACATAAACTTCAGAGATAGTGAGAGCTTTTGCAGTAAAATACAACACCCAGGGCCTCTCTTTATATAATGAAAAAGGCTTGGGAATCAATAAACTTTCTTTTAACTATGGTGTCAGGGTTACCTACACACAAAATTTATCAACAGGTTGGTATAGATATTAAAACAAGACAGAATAACAGGAAGAAAGACAAAATTAAGAACAACTGAGACAAAATTGAGAACACACCACGTAAAAATGGTA
Organism: Hafferia zeledoni; assembly: GCA_035583235.1. Lineage (NCBI taxonomy): Eukaryota > Metazoa > Chordata > Aves > Passeriformes > Thamnophilidae > Hafferia > Hafferia zeledoni. The sequence continues at coordinate 10,224,751 of JAWWEV010000134.1, forward strand.
GTATGGGGTGGCTTAGCTAGATTTTTGCTTTGTTTGGGGTTTGTTTAGCCCAAGTGATCTGCTAATATTCCTCTAACTGGCTGATTTGTCTTTCAGCTACATAGTCTAGTGTAATGATGATTTAACCTTGTCTGCTGCTGTTGAGTCTAAGAAAATAACCAACCTGAGCCCTGATTCACACAGCAAAAGAATGTTTGGAAGCAGCTGAAATTCTCTCTTTAGCATCACAGCCACTGAGCTCTCTCTATGCCAGTCTTTAGCAGCACCAGCAAGCTGTCCTGACCTGGCCAGCACATGGATTGTGGTGAGGCACTGGAAAAGCTGTGGATGCCTCGTCCCTGGTGGTGCTCCAGGCCAGGCTGGATGGGCTCTGAGCAACCTGATCTGGTATAAGGTGCCCCTGCCTGTGGCAGGAGGGCTGTAACTAGATGACCTTTAAGGTTCCCTCCAACTCAAACCATTCTATGATTCTATAATCTTTCTGGATTTGATCCTTTCTAGAAATTATTGACTCTGATCCCCCCAAAAGGCTGGATGTTATTTTCTGCAGCTGTAACATCATCATCTTCTCTCTCCAGTGGCTGTAATGGTGGGTAAATATTATCAGCTGAGAGTGGGGTGAGGTGTCCAAGTCACAGAGAACAAGCAAGAGCAGAGCTGGAAACACAGCTCTGGTTTCCCCAACCCATCCATGCTCTACTCTACAAGCCCCACTTTCTGGCTCCACTCACCACAGAATAAGGAATATTTTCTGATACATTAGTTCTTACATTTCCTTTGTGTAACTCCCAACACATACCTAGTAATGTTCCAGTAAGAAGGTCCACCCAGCCAAACACCAAAACCTTCCTACAGGAAATAGTGAAACAAAGCTGAGCAAATGGCAGGGGAGAGTTGCCAGGGATCACCTGCAGCAATACACGTTTCCTAACGCAGTCCTACAAGCAAGGAGGTGTTTCTAGGAACAAGAAAGCCAAACTAGATAAACAAACAAGCAGAGGAAAAAAGATGAAAAAGAAACAGAAGGAAAAAAGGAAGAAAAATAGAGACTGAAAACTGGAATTCTGACAGAACAGCCAACCAAAATAAAGAGTGCCATGTGAGGGTAGAGCTCAAGGGTAACCTTGTGGTAAAGAAAAGTACAGTCTTGGGATTTATAAACAGGAACCAAAGAGCAGAAGCAAAGAATGACTGAGGGGAACAGCAGAATAGTGCAAATGCTTGTGGCTGTGGAGAAAGAATTTTGGGGAGATCTGAAGCATTTCAACAGCTTTACTGAAAACTGGACCAGGAGGTGACTTAATTATATATATAAACATATATATCTACATCTACATATGTACATATGCTCTGAATAAGAGGGCCTTTGTCTACATGGGAAAAGGCACAGCTAGAATCAAGAGCCAGAGTCTTAAGGTAGTCTTTTAAAATCAGAAATTAATCACAAATAAATCATGGATTTTTAAACTGGGCGTGATTAGACAGGGAAAAAATATTTTGGGGGAGGTGCATGCTGACTGAAACTTGGATTATCCTTCGTAGACAGATCAGATTAGAAAAGTGCAAAAATCACTCCATGATTTCTCAGAAGCTTTGAAACAGAGATGATAAACATACCTGGTCTAATTTCAGGCACATTTAGCTACTATGAGAACAAAATTTTGCAGAACATGAGCTTTCTTGGGTTTCTTTCCACGTGAGCAGAAGTCCAAACAAGGGTTCACAAGGACATGTGTCTGCATTTAGTTTTATTTAGTACAGTCACCAATACCAGCCTTGGCAACTGTTACTCTCATTTGCATTTGGGCTTAAGCAACCTGAGTGATGAAATGAGATTATTTGATGGGAAGTTCAAGATCATCAGGCACTGCTGTTCACACATGACAGCCTCACTAATGAATTCCTCCATGTTTCTTATTGAGCCGGTCACCTTCGGTTCCAGGAGGGAGACCAGAGAGGCACCACAAGCTGCACAGTACAGAGCACACATGATCTTTCATAGGGTGATGGTCAGCACAAAAAGCCTAATTCAAAATAAGAAACAGAACAAACAAAAACATACTGAAAAAAAAGGAAAAACTGCACAAATGAAACACAGAAGTGTTTCTTTAGGCTTCGACTAGACAGTGAACTGTGTGCACCCAGAAGTAGCTGGCAGTGCTCACCAAACCTCAAGCTCTGCAAGATACATCCACCCTTAGCTAAAACTACACCTCGAGCCTGAAAATGTTTTGAATATGCAAGCTTTCTCACAGCCAAAAAAAAAAAAAAAAGGCAGCAATTCTCAACAGCATGTGAAACTCTAAATGTCTTGGAGAAAAATATTTATACTTCTAGAGAGTCACAGTATTTATCTTTCCTGATTTCACAAGGAGAAAGTCACTGGAATGCTTTCTAGTGCAATACAGAGAAACAATTCTTCTCCAGGACCTTATAGTTATAAAATCTATGTGGAGCTTGGATATGCAGCTTCTCTTAAAAATCCCTTTAGTGCATACCTTGCCATAACAGTAATATAGAATATCTCAAAAGTGGATTTATATCATATGAAAAGCAAATGCCTTATAAACCTTATTTTCTCACCTTAAAACTAGAGAGGAAAGGTCCGTGCTTCCACTCAGAACTCACATACCTTTTCTCCTTCAAGTCAGTTCTCCCCACAGTGAAATGGAAGTTAAGTCCTCCACTGGCTAAAAACTATTGAACTGGACATTCTGTATGTAAAGCCAGCTATGGAAGGGCTACTGAAGAGAAGGAAAAACATCTACCACCACTGTAAGAGCTGGCTATTTTTATTTATACATTGTGCTTTACACAACAGGCTTTAATAGACTGGGTCACAGGCCTCACCTTTTCCATCACAGGATATGAGCAATTCCTATTGATTATGTCTGGAAGTTACAGACATCCTGGAGAAAGGGAACAGAGCCCCAAATATCCTGGCAGGTGTAAGGGTAAAATGTGTTCTTTAAATCCTGAAGTACATCCCAGCATTTTACAGGTTGTCATTTGCAGCAAAGTAGAACTTCAGACTTCATGAAATGTCACAACAAACAGCATCTCAATGAATCAATGCTAGACATATGCTCTGGCTCAAATATTTCCACAACTTCATCTCAGAGATGCTATTTCCAAGTAATTACTTAGAAGGAGTTATAATTATTGAACACTCCCCCTGCAGACCAAGAGATCCCTCTTGAGCTGCTCAGCTCATCCTTTTCCCACTGTTAAAAGCATGTGGGCATGATGAGAAGAAAAGGGTTATAGCTCTGATGTGCCTTTCAGATGTTTGGTCTCCGTATTTCTTTAAAGATGCCATTATTTTTATGTCACTATTAGCAAATTCTATAGAGCTGTATGCTTCATAATTGAATGATACAGGGAAATAAAATCTTTATTCCTACATTTAATGCTTCTTAGCCTTTCAAATATTCGCACTGGAAATGCAGACTTAAGAAAACATACAATTTAAATTAAGCTGAGATATCTGTGGCCACACTAGGATGCTACACCGGGTGAAGAAAATATTGTGTTTCTTAAAAGCACTATTTGGTCCACCAGGGCCACTAAGAGTAACCTCCTTCTGTGAAAATATCAGCCAACGTTTTTATTTCAGGCATTTTTCTTTGCAAACACTTCTAGTACATTTCTCCTGGAATTATCTTTACTCAGAGGCTCTTGAGACATTTACTAAGCAAAGGCTGGAAAGGAAATCAAGAAATGAAGACAGTATTACCTGCCCCATGGAGAGGTATTGTGTCATCTTAAAGGATGACAATTCTGAGAATACAAGGATATGGACTTTCCTTTTTTAATGCAAAGTTACTGTATTATATACACATTGAACTGCTGCTGCTATATGCACATAATGCTGCTGTCTGTGTGCTTGAGTGTTTAAATCTCTGTGTCATGAGACAGCAGCACTGGTAACCTTTGGTCTTCCCTGCTAATTTTTCTGATTCTGCTTTTCTGATTCTGGCTTTGAAGTGGAATGTCAGTTTTGTGATTCTTGTAAATGTTTGGGGGCTCCTATCACTAAGGGCAATGCCTCTAAGTACCACTTGCTCCCATTAATGTCAGGTTTGAATAAACCTCTCACTTGCCTTTTTCTTTCTGTTCACTCAGTCTCCAAGCAATTCACAGGCAGAGATTCAGCAAGGTCAGTGTTATTTATGACATGAAATGAAGGAACTTCAGAAATAAAAGAGGGAAATACCAAAGACATTAAAGGCATTCAGTTAAAAAGCAACACACTTTATGTGACACTTCAATTATGTAACATTTCCCCAGAAGGCAAGCTTGGCAGTCTCAAAGCTTGGTACATTAAAAGTCAACACTTAGAGGTCTTCCATGGCCAAAAATATACTTCCAGACACTTAAACCTGACCAGCCACTTCCAGAAGTCAAACAACAAAGAACAAAAAAGACCCAAAATTGAATGAAATTCTCCTCTTATCCAGAGTTTTGGTGATGGCTTTTCAATGTTCTCCCTATACAGCACTGAGATACAAAGTATATCAACAATGATTTCATGTTTTTTAGTGAATTCTTTTAGACCTTCTTTCCTCCCTGCAGACAAACTACTACCTTACTCTACAAAGCACTATCAGATTACTAACAATGTAAGTTCAAGTCCCACGCAGCCATTTCAGGCAGTATTTATCCCATCTACAAACAAAATACAGTAAATGCATCTAGCTTAATAAAAGATTGGCCTTTTAGAAAATCCTGGAGCATCATGAAAAGTAGTTAAGTCAGTACAGAAAGGGCACAGTGAGTAAGGGCACCCAGGTTAATAAAAATGCAAACAAGCCTTTGTGCCTCAAACAGTTGCTTCTACTTTGAAGGGAGAGTGATGGTCTTTTTGAGGTCCCTTCCAATGCTATTTTCACATGATTCTCTTACTTATTACTTTGTAGCACTTACATGCTACATCATGGTGGTTCCTAAAAATATTTAGTGGAAGTACTTGCTAAGAAAAGGGGGAAAAAAGGTAAGAGTAACCCCACAGAAACGATGTATTCTGCTTGGGACATTGGTGTGGATCAGTTGTTTGTGAGCTTGAATATGGCAATCTAAATCTTAGAGGAAAAATAAGAAAAAAACCCCACAGAAAAGTTAAGCCTAACACTCTAAACATGGGATGCCTCAGGTTGGATGAGTCAGTGCCAAGAAAAGGAAGTAAAAAGGTGCTCAGGTGTGTTCCCATCCAAATTAATGAGTGGTCTGATTTAAAATCAGAACATGAAATTAATGTCACCTCAACTCAACCAGGTTGCTACCTTGAGACTATTCCTACAGTCAAAAAAGACAAGATATTCTCATCTTTTTCTCAACATCCTCTGCAGATGCCTTGCTCTTAACAATAAACAGGACTCACCTGACTCAGATTACTGGCCTCACTTTCAGGTAACTTTGGTTAAAACAAACAAAAAAGCATAGATGCCCTCCAAAGCAATCCACTCACTGTCATTAGACAAAATCTGTGGGAGACCAAGGAACTCTATTCCACACACTGAAGGCTGTCCCAAACCACAAAGCTGTTCATCTTAGTTTAGACTTATTTGAAAAGTGGTTACAGAAAGCCCACAGGGAATAATGACCACACTATCAACACCTATCTGTTTTCAAGAAGTGAGAGAAAGGTCAAGAACGGAATGGGTTTTTTATATATCCATAATCAGCAGTCACAGCAGAAGTACATGTTGGTAAAAAGACAGGCTCTGCCAAGGGGGCAAGAGGGAGGTCACCAGGCAATTAGCACAGTGAGCCACTCTGATACAGAGGTTTGAAATCTATGTCACTCCATTAATTCACATTCCCCATGTGTGGAAGTACACAGGCGTCCAGATATACATAAAAAAAACCCCACGCAAAAATAAAGGTCCTCTTCAGTCTGATTTCTTCAGACTTCATCTTAGCAGGAAGTCCTGTGGGCAGCTTTCAAATCAGGCAGGTTAGACAGCACAAAACAGAGCACAGAGACAAACCAAAGCTGACTTCCCTCTAGCCTCAGAGAAACTGCAGTCATTCCAAGGCAGGAAGCCCTGCTGCTGACTGGAAGCAGCTGCAGCCCATGCAAGTTGGGGATAGTTTGACCAAGAGTACTACCCAAAGTGCTTAAGGGCAGTAAGGACCCTTCAAGAACAGGGAGCAGTTCAGCTGTCCCATTGAAGATCTACGTTGGTGGCTTTCGTTGGGATGGCAAGTCTCATTTCAGATTTAGCTGTGAAAAAAAAAGGAGCATCTGGCCCAAACTCTGAGCGAGATTTTGTTCACCCAAGCTTTGATCACATCAAGTTTTTAGAGCTCTTCATAGTGTCAAGATCCCACGAAGTTACCACAGAAGGAACTGGAACTGTTGTATCACTGTTACAAGTATCTACAACACTGGTTGAAAATAAGGCAAGTGCTGCCAGGCTGTATATTGGTAATGGTTCTGTAGTTACCAACACACAACACTGCTGGAGTGCAGCAAGCTCAGACATTCAGGTTAGACACTCCTGTATCACTACCCCAACTGGGAAAGTGAATATCCCAAGGTTTCAGAGGTTTGATAAAGTTTTCTTGTGTTTTAGGAATAAAAGACAGCTGTATTGCTCTAATGTGTTTAACCACAGTGGTATTATCAACTCCCTGTCTTTCTCACTCAGAAACACGTCAGTGTTAAATGCCATGTTTTTCCCTTGGCTGCAAATACCTGTATGCATTAACAAGATGTCTGGATTACAGCAAATGCTGCCCTTTCGGGTTTCCTTGTTTATTAAACTGCTCAACAGTTCATGTACATTATGTGAACTCTTCCTGAGGGATTTGGTTTTGAATTATGTAGGATGCTTCACATTTCTAGTCAATAATACAATGCTTTTTATGTTTTTAAATATGGCTTCATTCATTAACTCCCTACAAGCAAGTTGTTGACATTAAAATGTAAAGTATCACTTCTACTCTTGCTGTCCCATATTTTTATAGAATCATAGAACTATTAAGCTTGGAAAAAACCCTTCAGGATCATCAAGTCCAACTGTTTCTTCATTTTTAGAAAGAAACCGTTGGTAAAACTGAACTGTAGCTGTCAAAAGTCACCATGTAAAAGAACTTGTTACATAAGCAAATAGTAAGTGTTTACATACTCATGACAAGCAGATAGTTAACCTTCAAAATGTCTTTGATTGGTATAGAATATTAGACAATGTTCTGATAGCAAAACCTTACTGGTGTGATTGGAGTTACAAGAACCTAAGTAGAAGAAACTGAAGAAACTGACCCAAAAGAGGCAGAAACCCAGAACTATAAAGAAAGAAGACTTTTGTATCCTGTGTCTTGGGACAAAGCAGACTGACCCTGGAATAGAAAACTAAGTAAATTTGGTGCCTGAACCACATAGGGCCAAACAGGTGCTTTATTTTGGTGATGTTTCAGAGCTGCTGCTGAATCAGAGGACTGGGACTAAATACCATGTGGCACTGTACAAGGTGTCAAACCCTTCAGAATGGGATGCTGGCTTAGACTGAGTGACTATGATAATCAAAGAAGAGTTAAAAAAGGTTAATTTAGAACAGGAATAAGAGTTGGGGCAGGAGTCTAGAGTCATATGCAGGGCAGAACCAAAAAATAACACACGGAAAAAGAGGAGATAGAGAGAACAGACAAATAGACAATTCAAGAACCTGGGCTCCTCCAGACACTGTTGTTTTGCCATCCTTTGGAAATGGAATGGAGAGGACATTGCAGACCAACACCCATGATGGCAGGCAGAGAAAGTTTATTCCTGATCCTTCTAGCTATTTTTCTAGAAGCTAGAAATCCATCTGTATTAAGCCAGTAGCTCAAGGGACTCTTTTCTGACAACAGCAGCTCCCAGCTTACACACAGCCATGCTATTTATACACTCTCCATGGACAGAAACACCCAGGTAGCAAAACCATGGGCATATAACGAGACAGGACACTTCCCTGCAGTGGCTAGAACAAGTTCAGCAAGTCCAGCTAACCAAACACAACATTCTCAAATGAAATACACTATGACCCTGTGACTTCACACTGAGGTTTCCTGTTATAGAATGACAGAATCATTTAGGTTGGAAAAGACCTTTAAGATCTGTGAGTCCAACCATTAACCCAGCACTGCCAAGCCCAACGCTAAACCATGGCCTTAACTGCCACATCTACACATCTTTTAAATACCTCCAGGGAGAATACACAGACTTTTAAAATCTCTTACTCCTTGCCCCTGTCACCCCACAGCTAGACATACACCAGAGATACTCACACCTGAGTTTATAGAAACAGGTTAAAACCATACATTGCTTTAAAGTACAGAATTGAAAACTGATTTCCCTATGCCATCCAACCTGTTTGGAAGTAAGTTGTGGAGAAGGATAGCCTTGAGCAGGAGGCACAGGGTTGTCTAGTTCTTGGCTTGTCCCCTATGCTGTTATTAGCTCAGTCCTGCCTGTACTGGTTGAAATCTCATCTCTGTCCTATCAAAATATGTTCTTAGACCATTTTCTCAGAGAGGTAAAACACAGACCTGGAAAAAGCAAGGTTATCTGTAGTTTTAGTGCCTATTACCAAGCTTTGATTATCCCTCAGCTTTCCCATAGCACTTGCTGCCACCTGCGAGAACTGCACATTTTCCTGATTGCACTGGGCTTTTACCTCCTAGCAATTGCTGCCTCTTAGGTAACATAATTTGTTTTCCCCTTGTGAGGAGGCTTTGTGAAAGCTGAAGCTGCAGAGTGTGGCTTCACCCTGCATGAACATGCTGCAGTAATCTATACAGATAAAGCACTCAGGGTCCACACCAGGGTGCCCTTGGGATGTGCTCTTTGGCTGCCACAGTAATATGGATAAGGGACAGCAAAGCCTCTGAGCAGCACAGATTCACTCTCTCTAATTAGACTTCCATCTTCCCCGCCCCACTTCATGTCAGGAAAAGTGAGAAAGATGAATACAAGAGGCTTCACCATTCAGACACAGACTACCAAGCACTATGGAAACTGGAACTCAGGAGCCACAGCAAGATGTACAGGCTAATGGACTTAATCAAAACAAGAAAAAGACAGTGCAATTAATGTTGACAAAATAAAATGTGTATTCCCATCTTTCCTCTAGGTGAGAAGGAAACAGGCTTGCTACATATGGATGGTTCTCACACATATGCTGAGAAATAAAACTAATCTGTCTGTAAAGGAAGGAGGTTAACAGTACCATAGATCAATTCTGGCTCATTTCAGAACTATTCTGTATATGCTGAAAAAAAAAGAAAGGGGGTGGGAGGATGGGACTGTGAAAATCACCCAGGTTTTCATCAGTATTAAAAACTGATGAAAAAAAGGTAATGACAGCCTCAGAAGCTGGTCAAAGGAGATTGATGGTAAAACTACATCTCTATCTTTTTCCATAAGGGAAATTGAGGAGAAAAGCTAACATGATGAATGCGTTGGTTGTTAATGTTAAGTTACATAGGCAACAGCCTGAAATTTAATCCTACAAATCACTAAAAGGAAAATGTTCGGTTGAAACAGCTTGCTTTCAGAAAAGCTCCCCCCTCCAGCCCCGAGTCTGTTCCTGAATGAGCTGCTGTTGCTCAGCACATCAACAAAACAGCTTAACTGTTAGATAATCTGATTTGGGGGTGGGGGGAGTTACCCACCAGCCATGCCACACTGCTGAAAGCACTCAGCATAAAGAGTCACAAATACTAAGCAGCACAGTCGAGTCCTCCTCTTGCCTCTGCACAGAGTTTGGAAGCATTTCTTCTTCAGCCAAAAAAGGCAAAAGGATGCCCACACAGCACATGGATGCTGCTCTCTGGTTTAAGAGATTATTCTAGACCTATAAGCAATAAATATTATGAAAAGCTGCTTTCAAAAACACAAACCTCACCTAACAACTCGTTTTCTTTGTTTTTAAATGCATAAAACTGCATGTATGTTTTTTATGTTCGTAGGTAGAGAGTTAAACCTCAATACTATGTCTTCTTTTATTTTGCTTTCAGCAGCTTTTTATTGGTTAAGCCTATTCTTCTTTATCCTCGATGAGACTCTTTTCAATTGGTTTTATTTCTTGCTGTCAAGTCAGTGCAAAGGGCTGTTGCTGAATTAGAGAGATCTGCTTTCCTCCACCCAAAGAAGAGATTTAAATCATAAAGCACCTACTAGGAAAGAAGCAGGCAGTGAGGCACAGCAGCTGCTGCTGGAGCAGCTGGACAGCAACAAGCTGACAACATCACAGCAATGCTTGGTTTTTCAAAATTAGGACCTGCATGTGCTTTTTACAATTTTCACATTTACACAGGCTCTAAGAATTGTGACTTATTTCGTCTGGACTTCAAAAACAAATCATTATTCTGTGTGACTAAAAGTGTTTTGCAAGTTTTGTAAAGTACAATAAGCTAAAGTACATTTCTCAGTGCAAAGAGGAAAGGAAATGCGGACAAAGGCACTACCAGGTATCTGGTCCTGAAAGTCACACCCCAGGCTATCCCATATCACATTTCATGACAGAGGAAGTTTTTGTGCATTTAAGCAGTCACTATAGAATTATCTCAGTGAAAGTTTCACCTTATTGATTTTTAGTTCAACCACTCATTGTAATCCTAAACTGAGGATTAGATTAGGGCCACTACTTTTAGCTTACCAAATGTCCCATTTATTGGTTTTCTTAAGGGCAAGAGACCTGCCTATAGGCTCTCCTTTCCTGATTTTTTTGTTTCACTTTTATCTCTCCGGCATATCTGCATTATAATATTAAAGCCAAACATTTTCACAGTACTGCCTTCCTGCTACTTTGCATCAAAGAAAGTTGTGAGTAAGAGGTCCTGCCCTACTCCACCTCTCTGCTGAGGACTCAAGGAGTGATGCCCTCACAATCCTGTGTGCTGAGGTTCCACCTCTGTGGATCCCCAGAGCCAGGTGACCTATTGCTATGCAGGTGCAGGGTGACACTCAGCTCTCTCTGTACAGTGCCACTCACTGCCCACATGCACATTCTCCCTGCAACCAATCTGAATGCTTGCTGCAAGTTTCCCAAATGTCTAGGAAAGCCTTGGAGTAACCTTGTCCATAGGGACTCTGCAGACAAGGGATTTTCACTCTCTAAGCCTGTTTAGTACCTTGAGGGCAAAGGCACAGCTTAGCCCAGGTACCCCAGCAATCACTGCAGCCCAGCAGATCACAGGAGCAATGACTGGGCTGGCAAGGGCTTTTTGAGACCTAAATTCTGCAAATTTCTTTGCCAGACACAGACTGGATTTGTAGAGCACCTCCTCCTTGAACTGGCTGCCCTGAAGGGGGAACTAAATCCATCAAAAGCTAAAATGCAGCAACCCAAACACTAAACTGCCAGTGCAAACTCTTGTGACTTTATTTAGGCTGTAACTTTATGTGCTGGAGGGCATGGAAGGCACGTGAGAATCACTGGGATTCTGAAGAACTGACAAACACCTACAAACAGTTGACCGTGTTGTCTAATACAGAGCAGTAAGTACAAGAAGAATTTTTAAGTGCAGCCTAAGGAACTGATTCAGTGCCTATGTAGGGCCATTGATTACAGCTGAATAACAGTGCTGACATCCTGTTGTGTGCATGATGTGTCCAGATGTGTGAAATAAAATGGAACTGCAGGAAAATTATCTTCAAGTTACAGTACAAACAGCCACCCATCAGAACATCGTCCATGCAACCTATTTATGGAGAGGGGTGAACAGGTGCACATTTGACAGTCATTAAGAGTTAGTGCCTGCAATTAGTCAGAATCCTTGACCATTCATCTCAGAAATTTCTGTTCATGAAAGGCTCTCAGTCATTTGGCCAGATGCTTCTTACACGGCCTTTAGAAAGAACTGCCCTATGCCTGTATTGTAAATATTTGACTGTCTTAGTCATTCAACAATGGAAATTTATTTAGCCAACAGCTTGTTAATAAAAAGGCAAACAAACACACAGCTTCCTCCAAGTGTTTTGGTTCTTTGTCATACAAAAATTAACAATTAATAGGCAACATACAATGAGACAATACGGTTTCAAATTCTTTTTTTTTTTTTTTTTTTGTAGGGGAGCCATGAACTTCATACTGTCATAAAACCAACTCTGAAATCACAAAAACATTCTCTTGAGTTCCAGCTAAAGTTGTGTAAAGCACTTTCGGTCTGATGCCTTTAGTGATCTAGAACTGTACTCTTGCAACTATGTCTGGCTACTAAATAGCCCTTTAAAAATGAACCACCACCCTGCTCAGTGTGGTATATATCTTTTTTCTAACCATACCAATAATCATTTTGACCAAACAAACGGAAGGATTCAGAAAGTGGAAGCAGAGATTATACTGAATGGAAAAAATCTCTAACAATGCTTCCCGGAGTTCAAAAATCTGTGAGTCACTCATTTCCAATGTTAAAAGAAAAACAAACCAGATCCTACTCTTCTTGGAATGAAAATGCCTTGACTTCAATGGAAACTGAGTCAAGTTCCATGTGTGAATTTTTCTTCCACTGCCATTTAACTAATGGGAGTTTGGCTGAGTTTTTCACAGGCTTATAGTTCAGTTCTTCCTGGCTGCAAAGAACCTGCAAGTGCCTGCACTGCTGCACCACAGTGAGTTCTGAGCCAAATCCTAGGTCTGAACATAATCAGCCTCTGAGGATTAAGTCTTTATCTGAGCAGAAAGCAAATATACCACCTACAGGGACAAATTTCTATCCCCCAAACTGATTTTAAAAACTAATCCAAAACAGTCACTCATATCATCAAATGTCTCCTGTAGTCAAGACATTCTTACATCATTTTAGACATCCCTGTAGACTTCCAAAATTTTAGCTGGGGTTGTAGCCCAACTTCTTCTCAGCCAAGAAGGCTTTTTATTCTAATTTCAGTCTAAGTTAGGAGAAATCCTGGATGAACTCCTGCTACACATCTGCCATGACACGTATCATGCCTCAGGCACAAGGGCTTAGACATTCTGCACTTGAGGATCCATGTATAAGTTGCAACTGCCAAAAAAGCACGATTTGTACATGACTCCCACATTACCCTGTCTGTGTGTGTGTGTCCTTCACAATTTTATACAGTAGTTTTTATTCAAAACATTAGCGTGCACCTTCTCAGAGACCTCAACTCTGGTTAAGCGATTGTTTGGGGGTTTTTTTTCTTTTAAAACGTGATTAAGCAGCCACTGAAATCAAGACCAACACAGGTAGAAAACTTGCCCTCCTTCTCTCTTCTAACCTAAAGAGATTTATGAGAGTGGTGAGGCAATGGCACAGGTTGCCCAGAGAAGCTGTGGATGCCACATCCCTTGGAAGTGTTCAAGACCAGGCTGGATGGAGCTCTGAGAAACCTGGTCTAGTGGGAGGTGTCCGTGCTCATGATAGGGGAGTTGGAACAAGGTGAACTGTAAGGTCCCTTCCAACACAAGCCATTCTACCATTCTATGACTCTATATAAAATTACCTTTCCTAAATCTTTTCTTTGCTGAGGCTCCTTGTATGTCATAATAGACAATGTGAGATTCCAAACCCTATCCCAAAGAAGCATGTCCCAGTTAATGAGTTCTCAGGGAAGGTGTTTAAGTTCCTCACTCTCAGGGCACTTGTTCAACAGAACACAAAATTGGGGACAACCTACTCAGCTTCTCAACATAATTCTTGAGTTTGCTTCGCCTGTGTAAACAGTCTAGCAGGACAAAAGAAGTAATTAGACTGGAGGCAGCTGGACCGACAAAGGATTTGGACCACACATTTTACAAAATGCCTTATGTTTTTGGCTTTTGTGGACCCCCTTCATAAGGCATTTTAAGTAGGTAAATGCATGCAGCAGGACAAAAAAAGCCCAGAGGTTGTTGCTTCTGTGCCCAGTATTGCCACACAGAAGCTTGTGTGAAAGTCAATAACTCAACTTTTGTTAGTCAGGAAATGAAAGGCTGATGGATGTTCTGAGATAGAAAGGGTATATTTTATGAAATATCTACAAGAGATATATTCAATGTCATTTTTCATCCCATTGTACTCCATTCTGTCACAATACACCCTCTAAAACTATCCACTGCAAAATATGATATGTTCTCAGTGTTTCACGTTCCGAAGGTTCTTGCAGTGCGGTTTAGGAATCCAGTGTTTAGTAGGTGCAGCATTTCCTAGAGTGCAAAACCACAAGGCATTGTGCACAGCAAAGCCTTCCCCAGCTCCTGCTACGTTGCATTGGATAGATGACCTTGATGTCATGTCACTTCGGCCACTGCCTGTAGAGCTCTTTTCCAAATCTACATAATTATTTGGTGCAGTTTTCAACTTGAATGCTCTGTATTAAACTAGACGGTCTAGTTATTCTTTCTCATAACAAACAGTTTTCGAGAAAGAGCTTTTAATGTAGGATGAGAATACCAGATGGATCATCTTGCATTTAAACCATAACGTTGCAGCTAAAGAAAGCACAAGGGTGTCATTCAAATTTTGTGCCTAATCCTTCCCCCTCTTCTATGCTCCAGGAGGAACCTGACTGAATGAATAACTACTAAGCATAAAGTAGTAAAATATGATTTTTTTTTTAATGACTAACAAGAATGAATTTATCCTACCTTTGTGTTTCTTTGCTACACTAACGGAAGATATTTCTGTACACATTTATTCTCCTAGATTTACCAAACAACTGAAATCAGCTTTCCAATGTCCAGTAAATATCAATCAAAGAAAACATGTATGATTCTCATTTCCCTGTCTACTTTTGTCCCATCAACCTGTTATTAGCAAGATGGACTTAAAAGGCCAATTTTCTCTGTTGGGACAAAGCACAAAGCAAAGATTTCTGCACTATCCAGGCCTTTTTACTGTAGTCCATTTATAAACCAAGAGAGCCTTGCAGGGTTACAGCTTCCTGCATCCATAAAGAACTATAGGAGAAAGAAAAGCACCATTTTGCAGGCACTAATACAGCAACAAAATGACAACAAGCAACGTCTAATCCAGCTACTGGTACACATGTAGTAAATTACCTTACATTAGCTTGTGTTACATTAGAATCACATTTTATATAATGGAATATATAGGTATATTTTCGTAAAACCAACATTTTTCCTCCTAAGCTCATTTCAAGTATTAGTATATTTACTCCTCTTTGATGTCTATTCTCACACTGCATTTACACATGGGTAACTTTGTTACAGCTCATCTCATAAAACTGGTCAGAACTCGTATCATCATCATTTTAGTGGGTTTGCTCAGAACAGCATTTTTTTTTGTCCCTAATTTAAGAGTGGATAAAATATAGGAGCAAAAACAACCAGTATGAGGATTCACGGATTTGACGACAGATCAGGAAACCAAAAGATTTTTGCTGCATTAATAAAATATTGGGAGAATGTAAAATTAAACTTTCAGCAAACTCTTTTATGAAACGTTCTGCTATTTCCATACATCTCCCTTTGAAAAGGAAGTACATCAAATCCAGATTTGATGTATACTGCTTTTTTACTTAAAAAAACCCTGAAACAAAATGTCTTCCATATTCTAGATGAAAGTATCATTAATCCACCTTTCCTAAATCACTCAGCCTTCAGTATAAGATACAGCAGAACTTGGTCCTTCAATACCAACTTAAGTCAGGCTTATCAGAGTGGAGGAGAAACAAATAAGGAATGGATCCAAAGAAAAGAAAACCATTATGGGAACTGTACAATAGTTATTACAAAGATGACGACTCACATATATTATGAACCACATTAAATACACGAATTAGTACTCTAATGGTTCACCTCATTATGCCCTAATGACAGAAGATTTCTCCTGAATCTTGAGTGCAGAAACTGAAGTACTCTGAAAACATGGAGCCAACAACACTCATGAGATGAATGAGGAAACGTTTTTATTGTAAAATCACAGTAAGAAATAACTTTCTGCACTGTCTAGAGCCAAGTCCTCTACCAATATTTTCACATCCACCACTGTGCACTTTTCAGCAGGGAAAAAAAAAGGCAGCAAGGCATTGTAATTTGCAGTGGGATTCAATGGCAATGGAGCTCCCTCTCAGATACTACCAATTTTCTCCAACTGAAAAGGCCAAATGCCAAATGTATCATTAATGAGCTGAGAGGATTTAATTTTTTTTTCTGTTCTGAGGGAATAAACTTCTCCATGTCTTTAATTTCTGAAGGACACTATAAAAAAAAAAAAAAGAAAAGAAAAGAAAGCAGGGTAGTACAAAAGGTGACAATTTTCTAAAGGATCACATTTGAACCTTGCACCAAGACAAAAACTTCACCATTTCTTTTCTTTTCATTTAGGACTTTACTTCCACAATAGCTCTGTAGACTAAGAGAAGTCAGATTGGTAGCAGACATATTTTAAATCAAGGGGAGAAAATCTTTAAATTCCTTTAAATTATTTTTCCCCCCAGATTTCCTAATTTCCCCGTTTTATCAAGGTCTTAAAACCGTCAGTATCATCTGTGACACAACCAAGCATGAAATCTCAAAGTAAATCTCTGTCATCAAGCAAGCTCTTTTGAAATTAATGCTGTATTAGAAATGCTGGTCCCAGCAGAGCCACAGAGATTTTAAGTGTGCATAGTTAATGCCTTTCTCTCTATTACTACCTGTCCATTACATCATTAACTATCATAGGTTTCTACACACAAGCCCCACAAAGCAATAAATGATGAAGAAAATTTAAGACAAATAGGAGAATAAATCAAGAGAAAAGAAAAAACTGTACATTGGAAAAGGTGAAAAGCTCAACTTCTTTCCACAGAATTGGGTCTCTTACATTCAACAAAGGTGGCTTCAGCCAGATTGCTTATTATCAGTACCTGTGTTCTTGAAGCCAGTGATTCCTGCACTCAAACACACCCAGATCTTCCCAGCATCACATATTATATATTCCACATTGAATTTTCACAGACCTGGATATAGGTATTATTACAGCATTTTTAACAAAAATCAGCACAAAATGGAAATCTCAGAGAATTCAGGTACTCTTCCTTTTTATACTTTTGTCTTTTGGATGAATAATTCATTAATGGTTCACTGGGAGAAAAAAAAAGGGAAGAGGTACAAGAGCTTTCTGCTATCATGTACAAAGTGTAGAAGAGTGACTTTTCAGAGCAAAGCCAGCTCATCTTTCAAAGTACATGCATATCCATAACACAGCACAGAGGGAAAAGACAAAAACCAGTACAGTTGGTGTCTTACATTTCTGTGGGGATTCTGGAACAAGCACAACTAATCTTAAAACCTGGAATAATATTGTGGAACCTAATGAAAATTTTGAATGTTCTCAGAAATTCCATATACTGGGTTTGATTAACTTCTCATAAACACAAGTGGAAAACTTGACTGTGATGTAAGGTGTGATTAGGGCTGGAAAACTCATAGAAGCATTTAGAAAGCTGGTGGGTTTGCTTTCTCTCTCTTGACTTCAATATATGCTTCTCCCTCCCAAAGCACTCAACAAGTGTGGGATATTCCCAGTGAGGGTGCTGGGCTTGTCCAAAGGTAGTGATGGGGCTGAGGGAATGCCATTCATCTTC
>JAWWEV010000134.1:10242371-10253397 GCA_035583235.1 Hafferia zeledoni
AGTGTGGGATATTCCCAGTGAGGGTGCTGGGCTTGTCCAAAGGTAGTGATGGGGCTGAGGGAATGCCATTCATCTTCTTTGTGGAAACAAGTCCTCAGATAAAAGATGATCTGAATGTCAAGCAGTCTAGGAGATGAGAGAACACTATGGAGGAAGGAAAATAAGTAATTCTACATGAATCTCAGTAGCTTTTTCTGGGAATAAAACCAAAAACAACCAAACATAAAAAAACCTCAATAAAAAAAAAAAAGTGGAAGCTTAAAATGACTACACTTTCAAGCCTCACACAGGAAAGGGACAAGGAAAAAGCAGAAAGCACTTTTTGGTCTCATTTTGAAAAATGGACAGGTTGGAAAAGCAGATTGGAAAGGGGAACTTAACTGATGGAAATTTGAATGCTGAGGGTTGCAGGCCTGAAATGAAATATGTGAGGATGGACTATATCAGAGTAGGTAAAAAGAGGACTTTGAAATTCAAGAAAATTCATAGCAGGGGACTTAAACACTCATGGTGGGTAAGAAAGGGAGAGGAACATAAAAAATATGGTTTTCTACTTTTCTCCTTCTACTTTCTGATATACATGCAGTCTCCAGATTAAGTAATGCTATATAGACAGATTCATTAATAACAAGAATCTTACTTGTATTTAACTAAAATTGCATCTCTTATATTTATTTTCCTTTATTTAAAGGACTTTAAGTACACAGGAATCGGTGATCTTAATATATCATAAGGAGGATTAATCAGCATCACTACTTCCATTTTGGGAGATTATTCAACACTCAGAAATTCAGAGGACAACTGCAAGAGTTTTGTCCTCTGAAACACTGATACTAGTCTCTCAAAAAGTCCCATTATAGCAGCTTCCCTTAGCAGCGCTGAGGGTGAAAAAAGGCTTCTATAAAGCACTGAAATGGAAAGTTCAAAACAATAAAAAAATAGCTTATTAAAAAAATAATCAATATATTAAGTAAGAAAAAAAAAAGGGAAACAAAAACCAGAAGATCCTCAGTGCCTCTGTGCAAGTATTTGTGTTTCCGCCAGTGGAAACTGCAGAGCTCAACATGAGTTAACCCACCTTCATACCTGACTACCATTTGTAATCATACTTTGCTTTGCTTTTTTCTATCCTATGTTTAACTACAACATCAACTAGGCATGTCTTTATTCTGGCAGGTGTATCTCTTCTTCCTCTTTCCAGCTCAAAATAATGCTGGTAAAGCTTCACGTGAAAAAATCCCTAGATGATGAGGTAGGAAAATGAATTACAGGTCTTCTCCCCTGACAGCAATGATCAGTAACGAGCAGACAGATACACTGATGTTTCAGCAGGGCTAGACTTCATCTCCAGACATCTCCTCTTACAGGCTGCAAATGAGTGTTAATAACTTCACCTTGTCAAGGACAGCAGTGGAATTTTTAAGTGAGATTTATCCATGACTGTACTATCAGGGGGGAAAAAAGAAGGAGAACCTGAAGTTCACAAAGGACATGTCAGAGGCAGCAGCTGCAGCAACAAGGTCTTCTGCAAGAGCTTCTCAAAACAGGGAAGTGAGGGCAACCACTAGAAAGAATATGCAGGAATGTAATATTTGTCTTCAATGGGGAAAAAAAGAGAAAATTGGACAAGAGAAGATAAATCAGCCAAGAACCCACAGTCATCTAAGGATATTAAAGCTTTCTCTCAGTATATACTTTGAACAAACCAAATGCTTAAGACGCAGGCAAAGAGGATAATAAATGGTGCAGGAAAGGCATAAGTATCAAAATTAACAAAGGTGAGTAAATTTAAACGATAATTTGGAAAGGATAAGGTATAGTATGGTCAGCTTCACACTGATCCTCTGCAAGTTTAATAGAACAGGTAGATGGTAAATGAAAGAATAACATCATAATAAATTTAAAGAAATTATTTTCTTTTTCAGAATTTGTTACTTTAAGTAGATATACCTTTTATATCACATATGCCACTGACACACAAAAATCAGACATCATTTAATGCACCTTTTTGTCAAGAAATAATAGCACTCAACTATACCAAAACTATCCTTGCAAAGATTAAAACTCAGCTGTAGTGCCTTTATATTTCCCAGCAATATTCCCAACATTATTTTTTTTCCTGAGATGACAGTAACTTTTGTGATACACTTATTTACGAATCATGATTGGATGCAGATTTAACATGTTATGCAATCAATTTGTTTAATTCAAAAGTCTGAATCCACATTTCTTCCTCATGGTAAAGCTTAAGTTGTCCTTCAATCATGGTACCTTGCTAATACCAGCCTTTGTAACACCTGTTTCAACTATACAATTGAGTCCCACATACTTTGCCATTCAGAGCCAGGAAAAGAAAGACCATGATCCTGGGGCAAACAGTTGGGCTTCAGAGCAGAATTGGTGACTCTGAGTATTCCCACTCCCCACCACTCAATTGCCTCCTCTCCACCCCTGTGCCAGCTCACCCTGGCACAGCAGCTCCCCCCAACACCTGGGAGAGGTTGGACACTTCTCCAGGCATTGAGACACATGGGCATCGCCCGCACTCACAAATCAAAATGAGCCCTTTTTTTTTTTTTCACTTCAAGATGCAGGAGTAGAAATTGCCAGTTCCCAGTGCAACAGCCACCCTTTGGTGAAAGGAATCACCATCCTATCGTTGTGTAAAAAGCTGCAAAACTTCAAGACATTATTTTCTAGTCGATGCTGTAACTAAAAACTATGAAAGAGATAAAGGAGGATGCTAAGGGACATGGCAGTGCTGAAAAGGACATTCTTTTCACCACAAGAAGAAACACAACTTACACAATATATTCAACCATGTTCTTTCTTCACAAAGTTAAAAATAATAATTCAAATGTACTGGCCACATGTTGCTGGGTAAGATCTGAGCTAACTTAGCTCTGGACAACTCAGTAAGAGCAATACTGAGTAATTGTCCTGTAATTCACCAGGTAACTTGGAGCCAGCTCTAGCTTTAGACAGATCAGGCAGACGCCCAAGACAGCACTAGGTCAGGGAAGGACAGAGTCCAGCCAGCTGCTGGTGCCACGGCAGGGCTCGGGCATGTGGCTCTGCAGCCACTGTAGAGGTGCAGCACAGTCCTGCAAACCCTCCTCTAGGGCCCCTGCCTCTTGGTTTTCCCCTGCTCCCTCCTCGCCTCTTCCTCTGGGGGGCCTGTGCCCAGGCTGGGCTGCCACAGAGTGCAGGTTTGCCCAGCAGTGCTGCCTTGGCTGAGCTCCACGCTGAGCAGCGCTGGCAGCCACCTCCTGGCCACCAGGCTGACTCACAGCCTGTCTGCAGCCAGAGTTTGAAATGCATGAACTTCGTGTTTAAATTCATAAAACTGGCTCTCACTTCTCAGAGGCTTACCCAGATACTGCTTCCTGCTGCAGCATACACATGCCACATTTCTGCCCATCTGGATTGTAAGTGTGGCCTGGTGAGTGGTATCATCGTTAATGACTCTCCACTCTCGGCTTTGCTGCGTGTATTCTCTTTACCTCTATTTTTTAGCTTTATACGTCCTTGAAAATATCTCCTCATGCCAAGTCTCATCTACTTCAAAACAATTTTGAACCATCGATTTGGTTCATATTAGTTATGTTCAGTACTGACAAATAAGTGAGTCTGCAGACTGCAAATCCTTTGGAGAGGAATTTTGTCAACAAACCTAACCCACAGAACAGCAACGCATTATATAAATCAAAAGATCTATGGAAAGACAAATCCAGCCTGAACTACTTTTCTGTTACAGCAGGAGGAAGTTGCTAATGTGATTTTCTGTCAAGAAGCACATGCCAATGCATAAAACCCAGGCTCCTACATTTTAAGTTTCTTTAATTATCGGCCTGCTCCCAAGCACCTACACTCTTTATTTCCCTCACTCATATCCCCCCCATATGTGCTCTGCATGTTCTTCCCCTGCTGTCCAACACTCCTGGCATTTTTTCCAGTGGTCTTCTCAGCCATTCCCTCCCTCCACCAAATCCAATGGCCTGAAGACAGGTCCCCTGCAGCACTTTATGTTCCTCAGGGATTGTGAGGAACCTGTACGGGGCTGGCAGGTACAACGCAGGACCTCTGAGAGCCCAGTGGGCAGCAGGGTATGCTACAATGCCTCCAAGGGTACTAGAAAACTTTGTTTAAGTGACTGAATCCTGCTCCTAAAGTCAGGGTTTTTTGCTCTCAATAGCAAACACGTAAGTGACCCTGGTGGCATAACTCCCATCTGAGCCTGTGTGCATAAATCAGATGTTTACTGGCAATATGATGCCCTTTAAATGGTTTGTCACCTATTTTTTTTCAAGATCTGTGCCTTTTCAAAACTAAGAAACCATGCCTCCATAAAAGTTTAAATGCCAACTTTGATGCACAAACAGCAAAGCAACGCTGGGCAGAGCAGAAAAGCAGGTCCTTTTGGTTCAGTGGACAGATGCTGTCCCATCTCATTGGCATCTCTTTTCCAGGGACACATTGCACAATCATGCGTGACTCTGTGATACACACCTGAAACTTCTGGTCTGTGTCTTTAGTCTCCTTCATGCTTTGGTCTAAAGCATATCAATAGCAAAACACTTTTAATTATTTTAAACATACCTATTAAAATGCAGCACTTTCAGATTTGAGGCCTCCTCATTTTCCCTTGAGAACATAAATTAGCACACAAATATAAAGAGATATGTTAGGAAACAGGAGTAAGTTGGAGTCTTACTATTAGTTACTAATTACTATTCTCTTCAGGACTACAGAAAAACACTCATCAAAGCATTCCTGTCAGCGTTAAGCCCTGGCACTTGGTGGGGACACACTGCTCATGGAATGGGGGTCTGAGACACAGCCCCTCTCCAGCAGGATGCTGCAACAACAATGGCTATGGCAAAAGCAGTAACTCCCAGCAAAGGAATTCTTGTCAGGGGACAAGAAATGGAAAGATGGAAATAGAGACAAAGGATGAGAGAGAAATCCTGAGGATCTCTCATCTTCCTGATCTTCTGAAAGAAAAGAGTGGACCTCTGGAACCTGGAGATTTCTCAACATGTGTGCGCACACATAAGGAGGGAACAAAGTCACAAGGAAAGCTCTGACATGAAGAGAATTCAGATAGCAGAAAACAAAAAGAGAGCAAGAAAAAAAAAAGATACCTGATAATCTTCAAATGAAACAAAACAGTAAAATCAAATTTCATCCAGAGTCATCTTACTGGTCCCAGATAATGCAATATTCAGCTTAGACTCAGCTATTTTTCAAAACACCAGTACTTTGATGTGAAACAACAGCAGGACAACCTGATTCTTCCAATCACACACCTATCAACCATCCTTTTTCTTGACATTATGGACTTCATCAGCACATCAGTCTATCCATAAGATCAGTTTCTGCTTAAGCACGAGATGAAGACTATGATTAATTAGCAAAGGAGGCTCAATGAGAACTCAGTCACAAAAGCAATCAGGGAAATACATCTAAATAAATGTGACTACTGCGGGAGAGGAGAATCGCTGTGTGCACAACGTGACTCTAATCTTCTGTTTGTACCAACTCCCTCTACCATCTCCCCTTAAATGGGAAGTGGCAAATAGCACTGCCCAGAAACCAGCAAGACAAAATGAGTGTTCCCTAGAAGAGTTGTGCTTCATTTCCAAAAGGCTGCAGGCATGTTCCTCATAGAGCTTGTCCACCTGAAGAACATCACACACGGAACACGAGACCAAATTCTGGGACTGAGACCCACCTCATTAGTGGAGCTATTTATCATACCACAGAAAAAGCAGTTTCATAGACAAGCACATCAATTATATAATTATCCTGCTGGCAGCACTTCTGCTTCCATAGTATTTATACTCAGTTTATTTAAAAACTTCCTGTACACATATGCATATTTCTCCATGCATTTCTTATGCATAATTGCTGTTTGCTTAATGTTTGTCAGCTTTTGAACTCACTTGCCCATGACCTTTTAGTTATTTTGAAAAAAACAACAAACTCCACAAAAAAACCACTTGCAGAGTGTTTAAAGGAGAAACATCTATTCAAGAATGGAGGAAACTACCAAGTATGCAAGACAGTGTGGTGACAAGCACACAAAGTTATTAGGTATTCATATTCTGGCCTATAACTCATTATGTATCTAGCTTTTGAAGAAGGAAAGCCACATAGAAAGGTGATCTAAAGATCACTCCCAACAGGAGTAAAAATGAAACAAATCCAACTTTTGCAGCCAAATTTTTCTTATCCAATCCTTTTCTTCTCCTAGCTTTGACACATCACTACCGAGCACACACATCACCTTCTAAGACTCCAGGCAGAGGACATGAAGCCTCTCCCTGATGTTCAGATGTAGCTGGGAATGATGACGAATTGGCATCTCTCTGCCCCTTCATTCCCACTACACTGCATCTGAGCAGATCATCCCTTCAGTGGATGTTTTTCAGACAGTCTTTCCCCACAATGCTTTTTTCTGGCAGAGGCAGCGATCGGTTCATCCAAGCGCCAGGAAAGCGAACCAGCAGTTAGGCAAAAACGTGCCTGTAGCTGGCAGAGAGCAGAAAACAAAGCAGGCTCATGGCATGCTGTTTGGAAGAGAGTTCTCACGCTTATGCTACTGTCATATTTAGATTAATGATGCATTTTATTTTCTAAACAAGCTAAAAATCCTCCCTCCTTCCCCTGTCACTCATACACATACACATAATTCCATCACACAACTCTCTGTCTCATGTACAACTGAGCTCCAGCTTGTACGAGCTGAACAAGTTATCTTTGACACTGAATTAGGAATTGGATCTGAAATAACCTTTCAGAGAAAGGAACAGTATTGTGCCCTTATACCTGACTAATCAATCTTTGCTTGTTAAACAGTACTAAATAATCTCTGTTTAATTCCATCAACTCAGATTAAACCCTCACCCAACGCAAATGCCTTTCTAAGAGAAACACATCATCTTTTTTGACCAAATATACCTTCATCAGAATTGAACAGCTAGACCTGGTTAAAAATGTGACTTTTTAAAAAACAACAACAACAAAATTTGATTGCTAATAAATAAAATTATATATCTGAATTTCCACCCTGGTTATTACCACTGGCAACTACACCCACTGCAGGCAAACTTGAGAGCGTGTGGAGTGCAACTTCAAAGGGAATTACCAGCTACCCCTGAGAACACATCTCCCTGATTTTTGCTGCTCTGTGAGCTTCTGATTACAGTTGCTGCTGTATTGTCCAAACTTTGAAGAGAAATTATCAAAGTGCAAATGAATCCACTGAGCATGTTGAGGATCCATCACTATCATCAGACAAATTACCTGACAGAGTATCTTTGATGATTTCAGAGAAGCAGGCCAGATCCTTTACTTCTACAGCTGTATTTCCAGTTTAATTCTGTTTAAAGGGTGTTATAAAAACATATTCTTAATACACCAAAGTAATTTATTCCTGACCATCAACATATTGTACATCTCTTGTCCAAGTTCTCTTCTGCTTTGTGTCCTGTTGATAACCTTTTCCAGAGTCATCCATAACATTACAAATTATGGGATATTTCACAAGGAAGATCAGTCCTAATTTTATCCCTCTGGGGGCTTGCAATCACTTAGGCACTTTATATTTTACTGAAATCCTCAGTATGCTACAGAAAGTACTCTGAAAATGGAACAAAGTTATTCCACTGGAAACTCTCCAAAATCAGATCAGTAAGTATTGGGAAGCTCTTGGTGTTTGCTCCACTGGGAAGGGAACGCAGGTCAATTCATTACAACTGCCCTGATCTTACAAGTGTTCAAACAAGCCTTGCTGCATCTTAAATAGCAGCTCTGACAGAAAGAATAAGCTCTGCACATGGACATCCTGAAGGCTATTTGGTCAATGTTAAAGAAAAGGGACAAACCAAAGACACAAAGAATCCATAACCTGATGATCTATAGACACTGTTCTAATAATGACATGCATCGAGTCACGCAAATTTTCTAACTTTCCATCCCCATTCTGGTCTACTGTTAACTACACTCCCTTTTTTTTTTTTTTAAGTAAACAAAACCATCTTTGTCTGCTATTTGTATTTTTGTTTTTAGATGCCTCTGCAATGACAGAAGAAGAAAGTCAGTTTTGCTTATTTACAGCCATTTGTATTCAGCTCTGAGTAGGTTCAAATGAAAATTACTCCACTGCTATAATAACCTGCCTAATAGGCCTGAATCAGTGAGCAAATCACTGCAGGTAAAACTGCTAAGGAAAACACACTCAGGGATGGGGAAAAGGTGCAATTCAATCCAAATGGTGCCAAAGGACCTGCAAGAAAAACTTCAAGTTTAAAATGCTTTTGCTGCTCAAGGTTTGATAGGAGTAAACTTGAGGTGATGCCTTCTAGGAGAAGGCAGCCTGGGGACATGCTATAGAATATTTCAGGGTCAAAATTATTCTGATTGTTGAAACACTCAAAACTATGCCCTAAATTATACACTGGAGCATTTGGCCAGAGATAATCACCTTTACTTTGTTAATAGAGCTGAAATACACCAAGAAATGGGCTTCTGAGGACCATGGCTATTTTCTAGTAAATAGATTTGTGACATGCATTTCAAAGATCCTGAGTAGCCATTACTCCTGCTAAATGGAAGAGTTGAAAGTGCTTAGCATTCCTCAAAAAAAGACCAAAGTTAAAGTATTAGAGCTTGCATAATAATGTAAATTTTCTCAATAAAACTGGCACAATCTGAAACAGTAATATGAAAAAGAACAAACTTACAGTGTGGTTAAAGCAAGCAAATGAAGATTCACACCTATGCAAAAAGGCGTGTAAAGTTTTTTTTAGTTGCATTTATTTTTTTCTTTTCAGCCAGCATTGAACAAAAACCACTTAGAGAAAACTACCAAACTTTTAACCTGAACTTGGCCACAACAATGCCAAACGAATTCAAATATCTCATTACTAGATTCCTGTTCCATAGGACAGAGCAGTTCAGTAAAAGAAAGTGTTCTTGATAATTCAGTTCAGCACTGAACAAAAAAACAATTATGAGCATAAGCAGGTTCAGCCCCCCCAAATGTGCCACTTTGACCCCAGTGGTGACAGGATGTGCTGCATGCACAGCTTAGTGCACACTCCCTTCTGAGGGATGCTGAAGAGCTCTGCAGCATCCATGCAGAACAGCTGCCCTATCTGATTAGCCCCCTCCTACTCTCTCCAAGAGATTCACATTCCTGCTTCCAAGGGAGTTGGTGAGGAACAGCATGTACAAAATCCTACTGTATAACTCAAAACCACACGTTTATGTAATAAAGTGTATGATATGGGTTTGGGAGGGCTTTTTTCCCTCCTGAGGCTGTCTGTGCTGTTCCTAAAAGACATCATCAGTTACTTTCTATGACACATTCTGCATTTGACTGGGTCTTATTATTTCTTGTTCAAATTCTCCAAATGTATTAATTTCTTTACTTGACAGCCCCAGTTGGGGGTGGAAGAAGGCCACTAAATCTGCAGCAGTTTCTGCCCTCAACTCCACTTGCATTTTTCTCAGTAGTTTTAGACTGGAGGCCAGTGAGACAACACAGGCAAGCCAGGCACTGATGACTGTGGGATGAGTTAAACACTCATTTTGTGAAAAACATATCTTGCTCTCAAGCCTATTTCTCTACTAATAAAATATTATTTGTCACTAAGTAAACAAACAAAACCAAAAAGCTATTTCTCTGCCCCAAGTACCATTTTAAGTGCCTGAAAGGACAATTTCCCAGAGACAGAAGTCACCATGTGCTCCAAATTCTGACTGCACTAATCTGAAGCACTTCATTTTGTATCTTACTCCATCAGTGAGCATTTTCTCTACATTCCAGCAATCAGCTAAAGTGAAGAGATAGACAGGATCTTTTTATGGCAAAGAAGCGAGTGCACTGGCATTCAGACAGCAAAGCTTAATCTGGAATTAAAGTCTGCGAGCCTGCCTTAAATGCCACTTCCACTGCCCATTCACATTATTTTCTCTAAAGGTTTTTCCTTTGAAGCAAATATAATATGATTTTGAATCATCTACCAGCATGTCAGAGCTAGAGTTAAGTGCTCTTGTTTAGGATCAGGTTTTTTTGCTGCTGTTGAGATGTGTTCCAATCATTCCAGAGCTAACTAGTGAAACCATCCCAAAATAGCACTGTCAAGAGCTTACAAGGGCAGACGGTCAGCTCTGCAATAAAAAGGACTTGTTGAAGAGCATTTCTGATTGAAGCAGAATTCTCAATTTATTCTAGACAACACACTTAGTTTGATTTGCAGCCACAGGTGCTTAGCACCTGAAAAAATTGTTCCAGTCAAATACATGGGGGAGGGAGAGTGTGTCTTTCATTACCAGATTAAATGGCATACAGGAAAAGATCAACAGTGCTGACAGACAGCTGAATTTCATTTTAGTTCCTGATCAAAATATCTCCCACTGTTATTTTTATCACAGAGCCCAGATATGGATTATTTTTTCAGGTCTGGATTTGACGAAATGTCTGATAAATAATACTCTTACATACTTTAATCTGTTCGAGCTAAGTATTATTTTGTAGGTATTACATCTCATATATTTTTTAAAAAGATAGAGATATCTGTAATAAACTGTGCTGATATTAAATATATATTTTTATTTTTTAAATAGAAAATGCTCTGCAAACCATCCATCTGCACAAACATAAGAAGGCTGCTAGGCTATACCAATGTATGTTCCACAGTAGGTAAATGAGATTTCAACACAAATTGCTTTCTTTTGCTGTTACAACAGAAATATATCCTAATGCTAATACTAACAATTTCCAGTTGCAGTAACAGAATTCTTCAGTACTCTCTCACCTTCACACAGGGCTTCAACGGACAACTGTTCACTACCACAATAATAGCACAGGTCTAGGCAACAGGCAGCCACAAGTGAGCTTTTACTGACACACAACCAATACTTGCAATGTCAGCTTTTCAGACCCTTACAGAAAAATACAATAATCATGAATTAATTTCACTGTAAGCAGGGAAGATGTCTTTAGCAAAAGATACCA